>CM070033.1:16536042-16573348 GCA_036250615.1 Ptychadena robeensis
CATAGCAGTGATATATATCTTCCAATCACTATGTATTCTATCAGGGAGGACCCGTCACTATCATTGGTATGATGAGGTGCATACAAACCTATATGTATACATATTGCCAACTTTTTATGGAATTTATGATATTATAATGCATCCGTGCTTGCTGATTTAGTTCATGTGTTTTTTGTATAATGCTTACTGATGTATTTGTGATATTGATGTATGCATTTGATAAGCACCCAGGGCTCTTTAGTTGTGATATTTTGTGCTCAGTGATTTATTTATGATGTAGTTGTATGCATTATATAGAAGCCCAGAGCATATCATATACATCTCATTGGCAGTTGGGCATGCAGACTATCATGACCATCAGACCATGGTTAGATCACATTTCCTCAGGCATGTAAACCTTCCAGAGCTTTCATAGACACAACTGGTTTTATTTTGCGACTATATGTAGTTATGCTAGAGAGATTAGTAATGTTTATAATTTGTACTTGCATATATTTGATAGGAGCCCAGAGCTAGTAACACTGACTTGAAGGCCCCATATACATTACAGGAGCAGTTGGGCATGTAGACTATCCTAACTATTACATCGTGGTATAATCCTACCTACCTCAGGTATCGAAACTTACTAGCTCTTTCCTAACAGCAAATGGTAGAGCTGTGTGACCATTCATATTTTATTTGTAGTGGAAGGTAGTCCACCAAGGTATTAAAAGAAACTATTAGATATAAGAAAACCAATGCCCTGTATTTCTTTCTTATCCATACCTTTTGGTAATGTACACAAAAATATTACAAAATGTAACCTGACATTAAAATGGTCCATTATATCATTAGGGTTATCTAGCCAAACTAACCTAAATGCTAAAACATTAGTTCATAAGAATATAAACCCAACTTTGACCTTGTATTAATTGTTGACTCAAGTGTTAAACAAGAGAGCTATTTTTACTGTGGTGGGTATATTCGGAGAAAGAGTATACAACATACAAACTCCTTCTTGGTCCATACATCAGGTCTTCTCCACACCTGCAGCTGCCTTGTGAGTTTCTTATCTTGCTTGGTTTGTATTGATTTAACTAGCTGAATGAATCTTTCACTAAACAAGACAACAACAAGAACAGATGGATGCAGGAAGTCAGACTGCAAGACAGTGGAGGAAGCTGCAGATGAGTATCCCCAACTGGGTGAAGAGAGAGTGATTATATTACTGACTCAAATGTATGAAGAGATTTAAATTGCTTATCTGAAGGGAAAAAAAAACACAATATACAATAAATACATTTTTTTTCTTTTTTTATTGAGCCTCGGAGAGTGCAAGCACCCATACGAAAACTCGTGTGCAACTAGTGCCAAACTCAAAAGTGAGTGCACAAAACGTGAAAACACTCCAAGCAAGCACGGGTTGCTCGTGTTGTCCCCGCTCCAAAAGGAGCTGCAGGACCGGTACCCCCGGGGGGTGACAGGTGGGATAGCAGCCGAAGCCACACATCCCTCGGTTGACCTTTTCCCCAGGGGGCCTCGACCGGAGCCAAGTCCCCTAGGTACTCAAGTCCGTAAGCACCCTTTCCTCAGAGTGACCCAACCGAAGCCAGGTCTCCCAAGTAGTCGGGGCCGAACTTGGAGAGACTGCCGGGCCGAAGCCGTAAGCAGTCTCTCCCCACCACTTTCCGGGGCAATCCAAAAGGACTATCAACCCGTACGGTGAACAAAAACAAAACGTGCATAGGGAGTGGGGGGACAGACGTACATAAAAAAAACATATACAATAAATACATACGGTAGGTGAAAGTTTAGTATGTGTCTATACAGTAGCAGTACTCATTCTCTGAACCCAGTGACCAACCTCATTCTCTGAACCCAGTGACCCACCTATATAGAGACACATTTTACAATTTGACGCTAACAACTTTCCCATGAGAACCTATTTACATATAGGAGGAGAGATGAATCCTACGTACCTGTCAAGTATCCCATTTTGACTGGGAAAGTCATGTTCGGCCATATCCAGATTTTAATCAGACCCAGATTTAGAGATACATTTTACAATTTGACAACAACTTATCCATGAGAACCTATTTACATATGGGAGGAGAGATGAATCATTGGCACATCATTGTTTTATTGCAATGCAAGCTGCAAGAAAAGCAGTCATTACAGCGCTAGGAGTCACATTACATGTTCACAACAACAGACTGAGCTCACAACAGTAATAGCTGAGTTGATGTTATTTTGGTAGCATGAGTTGTGTATTTATATTATCTTTGTGTCAGAGACTCACCTCTCCTTCCATATGTAAATAACTGCTCATGGGTAAGTTGTTAGTTCCAGATTGTAAAATGGGTCTCTATATAAATTGGTCAGTGAGTTCAGAGAATGGCTATTGTTAGTGCAAATACAGCTTAGAGCTCCCTCATGGCAGTGGCCTTTTCCAGAGCCTTGGAATGCAAAGCTATTGCTCCCAGGATGTTTGAAATAGTTTTTTTTACATATTCAGGTTATGAGACATGCAGACAATTTACTATTGGTTGTAATAGGAAAAAGGTGCATCTTATAGTCCAAAAATAGAGATGGTGTTCTGCTACTAGTGTAGAGTTTGTCTTTAAACACACACAATATTTATACCGTGCATAAAATATTCATTCATTTGCTGGTCGGTCCATCTGATTAATAAATAAACACAAAAAAGCAGAACATAAAACTCAGCAAGCCTATCCGATTGCTGCATGTGATCCATTTAGTATTCCGTGGTTAGGAGATGATAGACGATGGTCTTTGAAAGAAGAAAGGAGAATGAAAAAAAAAAAACACAACTGTGCACCAAAGATAAAAAGGATGTGATTGAGTCAAGGAACATGGCTGGGATTCCGCAAGTTTTGTTTAAGGGGAAACGTTACTTTGAAATCCGGCAGTGACTTCAAAAGAGAGAAGGCGGCTTTCCTGCATAACAAATGGCTTTAAAATCAACGTGATTGCAGGTGCAAAGTCTCATTTCTAATTGAAGATTTTAGGAATTACACATTATTATATTTAATACATATATTTCTACCTCTGATTACACAACCACTTGACATTTGTATTTTCTGGCTGCATTATTTCATTTTAGTTTGTAAACATTAGAGCAGAACATGGAACAAGCCTACCTCCGGTGTATGATAATCCAAAACCCACAGTATAGCTTTTCCTCATGTAGAGTGGCAACACACTCCTCTCGCAATATCTTGTGCTGTCATCTTGTCCCAAGCCCTTAAGGTAGCCATACACTGGTAGATTCCTGTCTGATTTTTCGCAAGATCCCGCCAATCAGTCGGCGGACGCTCTGCCGAAAATCAGGTGCGCCCACCTGGCGAGATTGACCAGCAATCTCCTGCATGTCGGATCGCACGGTGATCCGATTATGTGGATGGTATATGCTTGGCGGAGATGCTTTCCACCAAGAATCTACAATCCCCATAACATATAGCCCCTAACTCCTCCACCAAGGATCTGCCATTCCCATAACTTAAAGCCCCTAAATCCTCCACCAAACCTCTACTATCCCCATAACATATAGCCCTTAACTCCTTCTCCAAGCATCTTCTATCCCCATAACTTATAGCTCCTAACTTCTCCACCAAAGATCTGCCATTCCCATAACTTAAAGCCCCTAAATCCTCCACCAAACCTCTACTATCCCCATAACATATAGTCCCTAACTCCTCCACCAAGCATCTACAGTCCCCATAAGATATAGCCCCTAACGCCTCTACCAAGCATCTACCATCCCCATAACATATAGCCCCTAAAGACTGTACTAAGCATCTACCATCTGCATAACTTATAGCCCTTAACTCCTTCCCCAAGCATCTACCATCCCCATAACATATAGCCCCTAAAGACTGTACTAAGCATCTACCATCTCCATAACTTATAGCCCATAACTACTTCTACCATCCCCCCATCCATCCCAACATAGAGCCCGTAACTATTCCATTAAGTTTCTACTATGCCCATAGCATATAGCCCCTAACTCCTCCACCAAGCATATACCATCCATATAACATATAGCCCCTAATTCCTCCACCAAGCATCTACCATCTACAAAATATATAGACCATTATCCCTCTAACAAGCATCTACTGATCCCATAATACCCTATTACCTTTCCACTAAGCATCTATGAACCACATAACACATAGCCTATTTCCTTTCTACCAAGCTTCTAATGGATACATCGATCCATTAGTAGTGTTGAGCTTGAATATTCGAATTGCGAATATATTTGGTGAATATTGGCTAGTCGAGAATTCGCAAGTTTCGCAAATATGGTGGCTGATATTCGCAATATTCGCCTTCGGGATGCTTATGGGCATGGATTGCGAATAAATATTCGCAATGGGAAAACAATAGCACATGTGACCATTCATTTTGAAGGTAATTGCAAATCTACCACGCGCAATTGTGAATATTCGCGAATATAGAATCGAATATCAGTAGAATTGGTGAAAAGGAAATAGGCTATGTATTATAAACCCTGGCACTAAGCATCTACAGATTAAGTAACCCCTAATCCAAAACCCCTCCCATTAACGGCAACCATCGGCATATCATAACATTAAATAAGAATCCATTAAGGGCTTGTTTCCATTGGTTGCGTTTTCGTGCGGTTGTAACCGTGCGGCTGAAACCGCATGCGTGTCTGCATGGCATGCGTTTTTGCGCGTTTTCTCGTGTTTTTTGGACACAATTTTTTTCAAATGCGCCCAGAATCCGCATCCGCTCTGCCATGCGTTTTTGCGCGGTTTTGTGCGTTTTTAAACGTATCCAATGCTTTCCTATGGATGCGTTTTTGGGATGCGGATGCGGTTGGGATGCGGATGCGTTTCGAAACGCTGTAGGCAGTGTTCACAACCGCACTCTAAACCGCATCCGCATTCGAACGCGCACAAACGCAACAGTGGAAACTATATTGATGTTTCCAATGGATGTGGTTGACTGCGGTTACGGCCGCGCGGTTACAAACGCGCAAAAACGTGCAAAAACGCACCAGTGGAAACAAGCCCTAACTCTTTAACCTATTTCCCTTAACCTCACAAAAACATTTCTGACCACACAATACAGAATATAGTCCATAACATTTTCTCCAAGCTTCTACCAACCACATAGCACCAGCAATAATCCATTGTTCCAAGGACAGACTTGTCAAATGGCCCACAAACACGTTTCAATTTCCCTATGATCGATGTCAGATTTGATCAAAATTTGTGATTGGAGAAACCAATATTTAATAGATGTTGGTTCGATCAATCGAAAGCATAATCGAAGGAAGTCAACCTGTATAAGTATGCTAGCTATTTAAATCAAACCCAAATTAGTCGGGCACAACAAAATAATATTGGATATACATACTTGATCAAAAATTTCCAACATGTCCAATCACTTTTCAAAAAAAATTTTGGTCAATTCCGATCAATTTAGATTGATGGAACAATGTGGCATTCTTTTCTGGTCGGGAAAATCGAAACGTGTATGGGGGCCTTAATAAACATAAATTCTCCATGTAATCTGTTACCCACAATTCTATCACAACCATCTATTGGCTACATAATATTAAGGAGCAGGTTACTGTCAAAGCCATGTTTGCTGCTTCCACAGTCCCTATGTCAGGACTCCAAGGGACCTCATTGTAGCAGCATTTCAGATTTCACACACAAACTTTTTTTTTTTTTTTTAAGGTAAACATGATTGAAATAATTTGACAATGGGCAATGCCACAAGTAATTAAAGCTTTTCATGACTGAGGATCATTAGACACTTTCTTCTTCACTAATCTGGTGACACCAATAAAGGTTACTTTTCTTTGATACGGCAGATTAAATAGTCGAAAACTTTAAAGATGATTTTCATTTTCCCTTTATTATGTACAGTGAGGCCAATTAGCAGTATTTTTATTCACGTTTATAAAAGAAAACACATAGAATGCAATTAAACTGCGTATGAAAGGCGCAATTCTTTCTCAACTTCCTTTGAAACCATATGCTCTTGTTGTTGTTACAATACATATATTAGGCAGCTCACACTTATAAGCAGGAAATATGCAAATTGGAATTAACAACATTGTAGTAGAAACGATATCGATGTGAATGAAACCCGGGATCGGCAGATTGTTAAACAGTGATTCCAGTCAACAAATGTCATGGATCAGTGACCCGCTAATGTGTTTCTGGATAGAATAAAATGTCTTGCCTCTGAGATCTTGGCTCTGGTAGATAGAGACTGAGAGGTGTAAATGTCAATATATTGAGTGAAGTGAAGCAATGTATGTATACGTTAAAAAGGTTTACCATGAGTCATCCTATAGCATCTTCAAAAAGTCCAGTCAGTACTACCCTATATTAAAAGACACACTGTGTACTTGGCTCTCCAGTTGGTGGCAAGTAAATATTTTAGATTTTGGAGCTGCATTGCTCCTAAATATCATATTTAATGTCTTGGTTGTGGAGCACCTTGGTCTTTAGACTAGAGCTATTCAGTACCCTGGATGTGCCCTGTACTCATTTGGTCTATCGTCTCCTTTGCTCTTAGTTAGCCAAGGAGGCATCCTTGAGGTTGACCCCATATGGACATATCATGTCCAGCCCAGAACCACTTCCAGCCCCTGCAATATTGATTTATCCATTTTGCAACATCTTGGTTGTGGGGCACTTTTAGCAATATGGAGACTCCATCTTGTTTGGCTTGTTAACCTTACAAGAGAGAGCTCTACATTACCTTGGATTTGCCCTGAACTAATTTTGTCTATCATCCCCTCTGCTCTTACTCCGCCATAGAGGCACCCTTGAGGCTGACCCCACACGTACACATCCTGTCCAGCCCAGGACCATTTCCAGCCCCTTCAATATTGCTTTATTTATTTTGTAACATCTTGATCTTTAGACTTGGTAACCTTTTTGAGATGTCTAGACACCATCTTGTTTGGCTTGTTACCATACAGGGGAGAGCTACACAATACCTTGGATGTGCCCTGAACTAATTTGGTCTATCATCTCCTCTGCTCTTTCTCAGCCAAAGGGGCACCGTTGAGGCTGTCCCCAAATTGACACATACTGGCAAGTCCACGACCACTTCTAGCCCCTGAAATAAGTTACACCAGGTCTATCTTGAGGTGCTCTTCCTCATTACCCTCATCCCCATACACAGTTCCTTGAGGAATACACAGGCCTTCTGTGATGGTAATTTGAATGCCCTCACCATGTGTAAAATAACTAGGCAGGAAATATATACAATTTAATCACTGCCAATTTTTCCAATAGGCAGTGTGCATACTTGAGTTTCAGGATGTTCTTCTGTGAGGAGAGATGCTGTTGTTCATGAGTAGATGGTCAAATTTTTTTTTTATAAATTTTAATATTTCTATGATTTCGAGTTAATAACAAAGCCCCTGAACGTTGTATCAAAACCAAACTTGCTGGAGATGTAGATAAGGGTTGGAGGTATACTACAAAAAAAGTATGTCTCTAACACAAGAAGTTTTTGCACAAATTAAGTTCAAAATCAAGTCAAAATGTCGAAAATCGGAATTTCGATTTTGTTTTTATATTTAATTTAATTTATGCATAAACTACATGTGCTAAAGCAAAAATAGTTTTTTTCAAATGTTCCCACAACCCTTCTCTACATCTCCAGCAATTGTGGTGATGATACCATTTTCAGAGGCTTTGCAATCAGCTCACAAAGTTAGCAAGTCAAAAAATTCAACCATCTCTATGAGTTAGTTTGCATCCAGACCCTTTGGTCATCTACCTATGGGGCTGTCCCTCACCCTATCTTATGCCTGGGTAGGTGATCTCCAACACATAAACATGTTGCCTTCTGGTGCTTTTAGTGCTACAGACACCTCTCTCTGTCTGCCTCTCTTTAAATGTCCTTATATAACCCCACTGGGGCATCAGCACTAGGGATGGTCGAAAAATTCGCAGTGCGAATTTTTAAAAAGAAATTTCGACTTTTTCGCAGAAAATTCGCATAGTCGAATTTTGATGGGGTCATTTCGACTTTTCGCCGAAAAAGTCGAAAATCAGCCTGATATTTCGACTGAAATTGAAATTTCAACTTAAAAAAGAACTTTGCTTTTGATTTGCCGTGCCGCTACTTCGCGTGCAAGTATCGGCATTTTATGTAAAATTTTCGCATGCAGGAGTGATTGGAAAATTGGCATTGGCGGAAATTCGCATTGGCGAAAATTCTCATGGTGCTAGCTAACTTTGTCAGCTTATTGCAAAGCCTCTGAAAATGGTATCCTCACAAAAATTGCTGGAGTTGTAGAGAAGGGTTGGGGGAACATTGCTGGAGATGTAGAGAAGGGTTGGGGGAACATTGCTGGAGTTGTAGAGAAGGGTTGGGGGAACATTGCTGGAGTTGTAGAGAAGGGTTGGGGGGACATTGCTGGAGTTGTAGAGAAGGGTTGGGGAAACACTTGAAAACAATAAGTTTTGCTCTAACATGTCAAGTTTGTGTATAAATTGGGTTTAAATCTCAGCTCTGATTGTAAAGCTCTGCTATTATGTACACTGATTCTTCTATTATAGCTCATACAGCAAATCCCAATTTTCCACCTTATGTGAATTTTTGACCGTATGCGAATTTTAGGCTTTATGCAAATTTTTTGAGTGTTTTATGCAGATTTTTGGCGTTATGCGCATTTTCAACTTCGACTAGAAAAAAGTCGAAATTTCGCAGTCGAATCGAAATTCGATTGGGAAACTTGAAATTGAAGTAGAATCGAATTTTATTAATTTCGACCATCTCTAATCAGCACCACCCTCTTTATGGACAACGCCAATACAAAAAATTAAAACCTTGATTACATATCTCAAGGGTAAAGAGGAATCCATCATCCATCCATCAGGAAAATCCTATAGTAACTTATCGGAGACACATCTTCTTGAAAACTTTCTTCTAAGACTAGTGAATGTGTGTCACAATTGTGTTTGAAAACCAATATACTCTTTTTATCTTATTCTCCAATACTGAGAACTTGCATGTTTTTAACAATTTCTTTATCTTTGGTTATTATTCTTACTAAAGCTGCTGCCATTATGAGATGTACTGATCAATAATGAATGTAGTCTCCAATTTGGAGTTATAAACTTTCGGTCTGAGATAAAAAAGTGAAGCAAGGTTACAACACAAAGACAACTCAAAGCAAAACAAGTGGAGAGGAGCAAAGCTCTTTAGCTCTCCATACAAGAACCGTATCTCTTTGTCTACACTGTGTGTCATTTAACACCTAGGATAAATCAATGTCCAGGGACAGTTTTTTTTTGATTCTGCAAATCTATAAATTCAATTCTCAGTGTTGATGTTGAGGTTAAAGCTTCAGTGCTTTATTGTAAGAAAAATTGTGCAGCTTTCTGTATATCTGTCTTCTTCAGTACCAGCAATGCACACTTCATGATAACACAGTGAATAGACACAATGTTTATATAAAAATCACTCTTCTCTAATGGTGATAAAAGAAATAGATAAATAAAATTAAAACATGAATAAGCTTATAGCGCTATCATTTAGATGACTATATTTTTAATAAAAGCCAGGTCAATGTGGTTTCTTTAGACTTTGGTTAAGTCATTCACAATGATGAATATTCAACATAACATCACTGTGATTGGTTACAGGCATACATTGTGCATATCTGTGCACAATGCGATGTGCAATACATGCAAACCTACATGATGTTAATGCTCAGTAGTGATGGCTGAACTTCGGCCAGGTCTGTCCGCGAACAGGCGGATCAGACTTTTAAAAATGTTAGGCTGTTCGCGGGAAGACTGAAAAAAAAAAACTGACGTCACTTCCGGTACCTGGAATGTACAGTTCCCGTTTTCTCTATCCAGACGTGATGTCACTGATGTCACTTCCGGTTTAAGCCGGTTTTCTTTGATGAGAGACCTGCTTGTTTCTGCGGTCTCTTGTCAAAGAATAGTCACCTTCTTCCCGCCGGAGAACAGGGTGGGTCAAACACCCATACTGTCGTGTTACTTGCGGACAGATTGGCCATCACTGAGACGTGTTTGTGATTCATCGCGCATACATATGCGCAATGTAAGGCAGTACAATGACAACTCATTATTTCAAATATCAAATATCCGTGCAAACATTTGCAAAATTAGGCGAACTCAAATTTAGCATATGCTGCTCAACGCTATTTTCTACTAGCCCCCCCTTAACAACTTTTCTACTAGCCCCTCAAATGCTATAAATGCCTCTAAGTACTTATATTATAAATTGGTGAAATGTAACATTCCATGGCAGGTGTTTGGCAAAAAAAGATATTGTGATTGTGCAGCGATTGGGGGGGGGGGCAACTAATATTATAGATTGGACCCTTGCGTTGCAACTGGGAGTTGCAATATGAGAGTGGTTGTACTGGTCATGTGACCAATTTCACAAAGAAGTCCAGCATGTCATAATGGACCATCTCACCAATCTACAAATGTCTACAGACTCTTCCAAGGAGAGAAAGGACACCAGAGAGCTGGATCTGACACTGAGCCTCATCACCCTGGGCCCTAGAAGTATGTAAGGTGTGCCCCCAGGAGATTGGTATGTTAGGTTGGTTCTGATGGAAAAGAAGAAGCTTGGCACGTATTCCACTCAGAAATTAGTAACACTAATCAGTCTAGTCCAGCATGCGGACAGCCAGGAAGGGCAATAGCATGCAACCTGTACCTGATTTAGCTACGAGGAGCCACTGCCTTTGCAACCACATACCCGTGCTAGGTATACCTGGCCCAGACCAGGTGGTTAAGACCATATTATAACTGCCATTCAGCATCCTCTTCTACCTACACAATTACCAGACAACTGTGGCCTTATTTCCCCTGGCCTCACTTAGGTGTTGTGGTGTAAGCAGTGTTGGGCACCTCAATGTTAACAGGTTACCCATCTGTTTTATTTCTCTCTGTTCTGTTTGAGGCCTCATTAAAATTAAAGTTGGTTGAGCATTAAGTTGTCTCTTGTCATTGGTTGGTCCTTGAAGCTTTACATTGCAACCTACAGTTGGGAACTAATTAAGTTTGTAAGTCAAGTGTCCAAGGGTCAAGGGTCCACTGTATTTACACACTGTAGTACAGCCAGGGCTGCCATCAGTGGAGGGAAGGGGGCAATCTCGTTCCAGCCCCGAGCAGCAAGGAGGGCCCAGCTGGCATTATTAAGGGGCCCCAGCGGCTGCATTACAGGCTGCCCGATTGACCTGGCCACTGGGTTCCCCGGACTGGAGACAGCCTCTTATGAGCTGTGTGCTAGCACCTGCAAACCCCCGCAGGAGCAGAGGGAGAGGAGTACAGGCGGCTGGAGTACAGCCACAATGATTATTAGCTTCCACACCACTTTGAGCAATAAATATAGAAATGTGTAACATTAGTCACCTTAAGACACTAAAGCTGGCCATACATGGGTCGATTTAAAGTTCGATTCTGACATTCAGGAATTGAATGCTGCCCACCAATCCTGCTTCATGAAAATTTCAATCTAACAGGAATCTGTTGAATGAGGGTTCCAATCCACAATATCGGCCAGGGATCAATTGCCAAAGGTGGTTCACATCTATTCACTGAATGATTTGGAACAATTGGCAATTAGTTGTGTCACCACTTTACCATCGATCGTTTATCAATCCCAAGGTTACTGACCCATGTATGGCCAGCTTAACTTAAACAAAGCTTATCAGTTCTCAAGTGAAGCCATTTCCACCTCAAAAGACACTTTTAAGTTTACATATGACTCCTTCCCTTATTTCTACTATATGCTTACCCAGAGAATATGCAATGTCTATAATCTTGTTTCTAGAAACAGTTGTACTGTAAGCCTTTTACTTTTTTTTTACTGTGCCCTTTTTTTGTTGCCAACCTATAATTAAATTTTTACAACTGCCATGTTCAAAACTTGTCTGTTCAAAAGAAAATTAAAAAGAATATGGCAGACTGCAGTATGAATATTGCAGCCTCTTAGGTGGTACAACAGCTGCAAGTTTAAACCGCGTTTAATCTCAGAATTTAATTATTGATCTCCCAGATATTTTCTGTGATGTCTTCTGTCTGTTGTTTTCATTTTCTTTCTGCATACATTGCTGGATTACACATACAGATTCGTGCTCTGCAGTCTTCAGCAAAATAGCTTATTGAAGGGTTCAGCTTGTGATGGAAGTTTGCAGAATAGATGGAAACATAAGTAGAGATTGGTGCAGTTGACTCAACCTGGGTTTGGACATTCATAGACAGGTTTTAAAATTTTCAATTTTGTCGGCATGACAAAAAACAAGTCGCTCGGTCAGTCATTGTCAATAGATTGCATGGGTCATTCCTGTCTCTGACTTGAAAAATGACAAAGATTAAAATATATATTCATACAGAAGCCTATCAATGTTCACCCATACACATAACCGTACCATCCAACCTCCCTTCTAAATGTTAATGTCGATGGAACATGTGGACATATTTCTTTCACTGACATTCATGGACAGCAGATTGAGCGCAAGGACCTTATATTGCTAAATTTTTTAATGGATTTGGCACTCCGTTATGGGGTGATTCATTGGCTCTAATTGAGCTTTTCAAATATGACAGCAGGGCCGGGATGTGCCCCAGTTCAGTTTTATAGCCTTAGCCTGGCTCTCAGTTTGGAGGCTACTTTTGATAGAACTCTGCATTAAAGCCAAACACTAGCAACAGAAATACTCCCACTCTTGCATGCCTTTTATTTCTGCATTCACCATCCTTTCCTCACTGAGGAGCACATAATGTCATATCTATTATAATAGCTCAGCTGAATTTTTAGGTTGAATTTTTAGGTTGAATCATGTTCACAGATATTTAACAAATTCTCTTTTTTTATTTGGGCCCCATGGCACCACTTATAAGGGTTTCTGTTCCTAGAGAAACTTTAAATAGGTTTTTTGGGGAGTCCCCTAAACATAGGATCATCACCAAAATGTCATTGTTTTAGCAGAAGGTTCAGCATCCATTTGCCCCTTCTTTTGCCTAAGAAAGATAATCTGGAGCTGCAAAACATAGTGCATCTTTTACACGCAAAAAAAGTGTGTAGTGTGTACTGGGCAATGCATGGGTTAGTGCTCATGCTCTCTGATACACATAGCCCATTTTTTTTGCCTTGTTTTTTAATCATCCTTGGTGGTCTGCCCATACCCAGTTAGCACAGAGTTTGATAACAAAACAAACTCTGACCAAGCCGGAATCAGGCACACACGCCAGTCCTCTGCAAGCCCGTAGGGATTCTGCATAGCTGCAAGTCTGCAGAGTGTCTCCGGCTCTGTGTCTTTAACGTTATCAGTGATACCGAAGAGGGGGGTGGGGCGGCACCATAGACTGCTATTATAATGAAGGGGTGTCACATAGAGGCCTCCTCTATGATGATGTTACCACCCCTATGTTTCACAGTAGGGATGGTGTTCTTATCCTTCTTTTTCCTCCAAACACAGCAAGTGAATTTTAGACCAAAAAGTTCTACTTTGGTGTCATCTGACCATATGACTTTTTCCTGTGCCTCCTCTGGATCATCTAGATGGTCATTGGTAAACTTCAGATGGGCTTGGATATGTGATGACTTGAGCAGGGGAACCATCTGTGCAATTCATGATTTGAAACCATGACAGGGTAGTGTTCTGACCTTTGAAACTGTGGCCCCAGCTCTCTTCTTGTCATTGACCAGCTCCTCGTGTGTAGTTCTGGGCTGATTCCTCACCTTTCTTATGTGGTGGTATGAGGTGAGATCTTGCATGGAGCCCCAGTCCAGGGGAGACTAACAGTCGTCTTTAGCCTCTTCCATTTTTGAACAATTGCTCCAACAGTTGATCTATTTTCACCAAGCTGCTTTGCAATTGCCCTATAGCCCCTTCCAGCCTTGTGAAGGTCCACAATTCTGTCTCTGGTGTCTGGTGACAGCTATGTTGCCTTGTCCATTGTAGTAGGTAGAGTCTGACTGACTCTTTGGTGGACAGGTGTCTTTAAAAAGCTCAGACAGGTGCTACTAACTTTGATTAATTAGTAAACTTTTTAAAGGCAGAGTAACAGGTCTTTGAGAGGCAGAATTATTCTTGCTGATTGCCAAGTTTAAATACTTATGGGCAGCAGTGCAATAGAAATAAATTCTTAATAAATCATACAATGTGATTCCCTATTTTTTTATTAAATGCTGTCTCTCCCAGTGGGAATGCAGCTACACTGTGAATTTCAGACCCTTCCAAGTCTTCTAAGTGGGAGAACCTTCAAAATTGCATGGTGTTCAAATACTTCTGTTCCTCACTGTATATTTATACGCACAAAACGCATCTGCATTCCCTTCCTGTTCCGATATCATTTACTGCTGTACTTGCACAAGTAATAGAGTTCACTGCTCTTCTCAGATAAAGAAACTGAGCCTGTTTGTTGGAAGGAGATGGGATATTAGAATATTCTTCTTGTCTGTCTGTTTACTTTGATGAAATCAAGACTCTGAATGACAGCTTGTCCATTGCAGTTTGTAAAACCATATCGGATACCCGGATAATGCTTGTAAAACACAGAGCAACCCCTGGCGGCATTTATTTAAGGCTAAGAATAGAAATGTGTAGACATGTCACTCGAAATGTGCCGAGCAGACCTTCACATTTCGTATTTGTCTGAAGCTAGGGGAAGGTTTCTTGTTTTATTGTAGAGGTTATGAAACTGATTGTCACTGAAATGTTAAAGCACTCAGAAGAAGAAAAAAGGAAATAATGAGAAATGGAAAGAAGACAACTAATTATAGTTCCAATACTCTTTCCTTTATATATGACAAAAGCTCAGGGAACATGGGCGGCCCTTTAAAAGTACAGACCAGCTCTTGAGGTGCAGTGATTTCCATGACATGGAGATTAGATTGATCAGCATATCAACCTGAAAAGTATTCGTTGGCTGAGGCTCTTAATCAATGACTTGTTTTGTAGCCAAAGTCTTATCTAATTCTGTGGTTGACCAATTAGTACCATATAGCAAAGTAATCTGTCATGCATTTGGGATAGCTAGTGATGATTGGACTGTTCAGCTCCAGGTTCAATATAAACTTGATGTTACATTGGAGTTAACTCCATTCTTTGGTGTAAAAGTTCATGTTATAATTAGGGGTACATTTACCCCCTGCACTCTGTGGATGGGTCCTCAGCTTCCTCCTTTACAATGTAAGGCTATATACTCTGCAATCTGGGAGGTGATCTGGTCAGAGGCTTCCCGGTTGGATGTCAAGGGAGCAAGTCAATAAATAAGTAAATATTCTTTCAATGTGAGGCTGGCCTAACCACTTTTCCTTCATCCATGTCTGTAAAGTATATCATAGAACACTTGTTTAAAGAGATAAAAAGAAAAGCTAAAACTAATACCGAATTCTCTCATCTCTCAAAGATGTGCCAACATCCCAATATTTGTATACACAGGAAAAAAGAGAACGGTTTTGGAAAAGTGAAAAAGGGGGGTGGCCTACTAAAAAAAAAAACCAATTTGCCTACCAGTAGGAGACTAATAGCTCCAGGGGACTTTAAGGGCACATATTGGTTGCAACTGAATCATAAAAATTTTATCCTTTATTACGTGAAGGTAAGCATAGCGTTCACAATACATGATATGCAATAAGATAACAATCGGAATAGAACAGGCGACATTTCATACAACAGATTGCAGTTCCATTGGGTGGCAAACATTTGCAATATAAATAGCAGGCAATAATAAAATGACAATATTCGAGAACACCTCGACGCGTTTCGCTAAAGTAGCTTCATCAGGAGATAAGTAGGTGCATCAATTATCTATCATTAAAAAAGGATATATGAATTATTGACGCATAATAAGATTGCAATGTTACCACTAGATTCCAATGTCTGTATTGAATTTACTTACTGCCCACAGTAGAGGTGAGGGGCAGGTAGATTTGGTCAAGATACCCCCACACATCTGGAGAGGTCCCAGGGCGTCCGAGGAGGCACCCCACATATGTCCGCCCAGGTCCAAGACGGCCAGCCCAGGGATATTGGGGGAAACGAATGGGCAAGGGTTCCAAACAACAGCCACCTGCGGATGGAGAGGCAGTGATGTGCCAGTCTGCACGGGGAAGGGAAGCAGACCACCATCCCTCCAGGGAACCAACCCATTAAAAGTCAAAATGACTCACCAAACAAACGACCACCTCCCCCCTCGATAGGACTGATGCCTTCCATCTCAGGATGGGTTTGCCTCACTTGTTTAAAGAGGTAATAGGAAACATGAAGTAATTGCAAATTTGTATTGCTAATACTGGCACCTTCAGATTTCATAAAGATCGCTCATATAGTGCCTTCGTTATCGCGAATATTCGAGGTACATCAGTACATAGTGTTCATCAGGAATACCAGTACATAAAGTTGATCACAAATATCTGCATTTTATCCAGAATTCTAGAAACTATGAATTTGTTTTGAATATTAGGTAAGAAAAAAATCGATATTATGTGAAAGCAATATTTCCTGTGCTGCTTATCACTAATAATGATCTTCTATTGCAAATTGTACAATTAGTGAGATAATTCTACATAGCAACCTATATTTAAGTGCTTTATACATTTTACAATCTGGCTCTAACAACTTGCCCATGAGCAGCTATTTACAAATGGGAGGAGGGTTGAGTCTCGCTGCAATGTGAAATGTAAATAAATACAACTCATGCTATCTAAATAGAAGTCTCTGATATATCTATACTAGTGTTGATTGCAAGTATTCTAATCGCAAGTTTTTATTGCAAAATATCTGCACTTCAAGAATTTGTGAAGATCTTGAATATATTACTAATTTTCGTAATCCTGAACATACAAGATTTCTTTTTAATCAGTACCATTGCGTTGTGTTCCTAATTTGCGCATGTATAAGTGCCGATTTGCACAATGAAGGTAATTAGGACTGGAAATCACAAATTCTTGAATTTACTATGAATATTAGGCAAATAAATTGTGATAGATACGAATATTGCCTATGTTGCTTATCCCTAATCTCTACTTCATGAGGTGCAGAATCCATGCAGTAAATATATTATGTGACAGAGACTCCTCCCATATATCTATAGCCTTGTAAATGCCAGGTGAGTTGAAGCTATTTAGATAGCATGATTTGTGTTGAGGGGAAAAAGGTTTATCCTTAAGAGTAAAAAATACTATTTCCTAAATTCTAGGTTGAGGGAAAGTAAACACACGCTATGAGATCTGTCAGACACTTCCCTGTCCGGAGTAGCTGATGGGGAAGTGTTGCTGCTACCCAGTGGTGGGTTTTTTGAGTAGTGCAGTCACCAGCTCTCCTGTGTGATTTGTGGATCCATTTTGAATCACCCTATGGAGATCTGTTGGAGATTGTCTGTGTATCAAGATTGGCCAGCGGTCCAGATATAAAGGTGGGTTTACACATGTAAATTTTTTTCGTTCAATCAACAAAGAACAAACGATTTTTTGGTTGATTGAACACAAATCTAGAATGGCCAATTTGTTTTGATGTATAAATTTTGTTCGACCTTGAACAAAAAATCGTTCATCGAAAATATTGGTACATTTTTATCTGTCGTTGTAATTTTGAGTGTATTTTCATTTGATATGGGCGATGAACAAACAAAAAATCTAAGGTTACATTTGATAAATGAATGAACGATGTTCGACAAAGACATCAAACAAAAAATCGAATTGGCAGTTAATTGAAGAAAAAATCTACATATGTAAACCTATCTTTGGTCTCCAACGACATAGCTCTGTGCCTGTGATAGCGTCAGCTTATCTGTACTGCTGGGTCTCTTGCTCTGTTCATTGTTGCTCCATTTATTGGACTTATCTGCTGTGTATTACTTCTGCTGTGTATCCAGACTACTACTTTGCCTCCTGCATTTCTTGAACTGATCTACTGTGTATGATCCCTGCTGTGTAACTGGACTAGTCTTCTGTTTAGTCCTTTGGCAACTGCATTTGTTGAAAAGATCTCCTCAATTTCCTCCACTTTTGCTCTAAAATCACTCCCTAGGGGTCCCTGGAGTGTTTCATCAGTCTCTGTTCTCATGTAGGATACTTTTTGTGCTTAGGGCAACCAAGGTCTGATCATGTCTCCCGTAGGGGTTTAGCTGAAGGTGAAGACCGGATCAGAGATTGAGGAATCCTACCTGAACTGAGATTGTTGATCACTCCGAGACCCTCACACACAGCTTCTAACAATGCAAAACTAAATTAGCTATTGCCAGGTGTGAACTGCATGGGGATGGTGTGGTTAAGAATTTCCAACCAATGACTTGATATCTGCAAAGGGATTAGGTAGCCATGTGAGGAGCCACAAAGAAACCTCTTTGCTAAGTAAGATATGTTAAGGAGCCTTCTCTGCAACAGTTAGTTTAGCTTAGTACTGTTTTCCTCTCTACGGGAATAGAAGAGGTACACTGCCTCTAGTTGGATAGTTCAACTTGTCATTTCTTATAAAAGAATCTAGTAGAGAGAAGAAAGAGAAAGGTAAGAGAAGTTACAGAAAGCTATCCTTTCATACTGAACATGTGAAGGTTAGAGAGATGATTCAATAGCTTAATACTTTCCCCAGTATTAGATGGGTCAGAGTCTTATTGTTGTAGGAATATCTTGAAAATACAAAAGTGCTTTTGGATCCATGCTGCTCCCGGCAGTCTATAGTAACACTGTCCTGTGTGCCAGTAAGGAATCTCATATACCTACCTGCTTTGGCAACAATTTTTTTTGTCATGCCTTTTAGACTGCCTATAAAGTTTTATCACCAGTGTGGAATTTTTAAGTCAACTGCCACAGATTTGTACAGGAAGTGGGTGATTTCTTGCAAATATTCTAGCCCGCCTAGACATAGACAAACTGTGACCCAGGGGCCATATCTGGCCTGTTGGTGAAAAGTCTTAAGCTAGCCATACACGGCACGGATTCCCTGGCTGATCGATTCAGCACCCGATGGATTCCGGCGATTCCGCCGGCATCCACAGGTGAGAACGATCAGCCAACTAGGGAATCCGATCGTGGCAGCCCACCTTGTACGGCCGGATCCGTGTCCGATGGATCGCCTCCCTGACCGCAACGCCCCCTGATCAGAGCAGAATCGGACCCGAAAAGACCAACAGGTTGGTTCTTCCTCGGATCCGATTCTGTGCCCCCGATCCATCGGATGCGGTCGGACGGGCAAGGTGGGCTGCAGGGGATTCCGGCACGATGGATCCGCGTGCACGCGCCCGGAATCCATCGCGCCGGAATCCGGCACGAATCCGTGCTGTGTATGGCAGCCTATATTGCGTCCCCTTTGCTTGTTCCCTCCAATTAGTGTACATAATCAACGGCATCCAAAATCTTTCTATATTTTAGCTTTTTCTTTCTCTAAAGTTGGCCATTCACATATAAATTCTGTGGTCAGTTCCCAGATAATCGACTGGATTGTGCGGTGATCGCTTGGGAATCAAATTCGCCCACCTTGAACGATCAACCTAAAAAGGTTAAAAATAAAAAACAAGTTGGTATTTTCCTGTTCGATCCCAATCCAGAAGCTAGCCATACACATAAAGGTTCCCCTGCAATCATTCTATGATTGATCACAACATGGTTACATAACCGCACTGGTCATTCACCGATCGTTCAGGAAATCGATGTGCACCACCTTGGCCAATTCTTTGGATTTTGATTCCCTAAACACTTGTTCGGCGTGGTGACATAACCATGTAACGATCCATTGTTCAATGTTTGAAAGGGAATCTATATATGTGCACAGCTAGCTTTAGGATATACTACATCCTCGGCATAGATGTATACTACATCCACTAAGTATAATCTTTCTTTTGAGCTGATGGCACCAAGGAGATGTATTTATGTTTGTTTTGGAATTACCGGGACTGGATTGAATGATTGGAATATTCTGGTCTTCATAACTTGTCCTCACCAGAGGAATAGAATCAGACCGGTCATGTTTCATGTGAAGTCTGTATCATAAAGATCTGTATCATAAAGAAATGTTGTATGAATATAGTAGGTCTATGGCTGATTGTTGGTCCTTTGCATGTAGCCTGTTCAATGTGTAGCTCCAGCTATCATGTATGCAATAAATTGACTATGGTATACTCCACAAACAGTTGAATGCCATTAGTAACTTTCAGACCTGAACATTTCATAGACGGGGGGGGGGGGGGGGGGGGGGGGGGGGGGGGGGTGTTAAAGTATAGTTTAACACTAGAAATACAACATTTCAACTAGTTTATTTTGTGAGTTAATGGCAGAGCCCCTGAAAAGGTCTGGAGATGTAGAAAAATTTCAGGATTCAATGGGCATGGAATGGGCCTCCTACACCAGGCCTGTTGGACTACATGTGCCAGCTACACCATGTGGGTGAACTTCCTTAAAGGGCTAGGGGATGAGATTTTTATTAAAACTTATCCCCTAATCCAGCAGTATGGCCTTCTTTTTATTTCTTAATTTCGTGCATTATTCGGTTGCAGTACTAGCAATGGGCTACAAGGCCTAAAGAACCGGGTAGATTGTGAGGCGCCCACAGCTATGGCAGTGAAAACCCACAAGAGCAGCTGGTGACTCGGGGGGACCCTGGGTCTACACTACAGAGCCAGACTAAGAGGACTTTAACCTAGGTATGATTTCTGCCCTATTATCTGCACTTCTGGGTCCAGTCCTCAAGGCTCCAAGATGGTGGATGGCTCTGCCTATGCAGACTCACTGTGACCTGAAACAGGAGGCTCTGGAAGCTAACTATCACTGTTGAATTCTACTTTCTAAATTCTGCTTGTGCCAGAGTACTCCATAGTGCAAATATCACCTCTGATCATCCCTGTAAGCACTTCTGGTGCTAATAAGAAAAGGTAGAAAAGGAAAAACTACTTCAAGCCCTGCTTGTCCTCTGTGTTATTACATATAAACCAAAAACTCTAAACCACTTCTCCGGTATGCTTGGTATTATGTCTCATAGTATACAATGTTCTCAAGTCAATATGTTTTTGATTGCACAGTTGGTAATTGTTCCAATAATACCAACTAATGTTACACTCTTATAACATTAACATCTTTAGTTCGGCCTCTGGGCTTCCATTTGGTCTATAAAATTGGCAACTCAACATTTCAGCAGTTCCACAAATAATGTTTGCTTAAAAAAACTAAGGCATACAAGCCTAACAATAGGTTAATATGTGTTCAATGATTGAGGGACAAAACAATAGCCTTCTGTCCCAGTTCTGTTGATGGCTTTATCTTTCCTATAGAAAGTTGGCATTCCTTCTTAGTTGAAGCGGCTATCATCAAGTTATCTGCTGATACCTGAATGCTTTAAACAGCTCCAACTGCTTCTGCATAATTTCATTGAAACTCTTTTCCAGCAGATTTGATTCCAGATGGTAGCTGATTCAGTTGTTTTGTCCCCAAGGTGTATTAAAAGTGCTCAGCAGTGATGACTGATCTCCTAATCTGGTCTACCTCCATATTACCCATTCATCCAAGATGGTGAACAGTTGTTTGAAACTCTTGTTTAAACAACTGGTTATGTTCATACTGAAAAAAAATTTCATGGAAGAAAAACAGTAAACGTGTATAAATATATACAAAGTTGATATAACAATTGTGTAGATGCAATTATTAGACCAAGAACAGGATAGAGGATGTAAAAAGTACACAAAAGTTAGAGATTGATGTTTATTGTAATAAGGGAAGTATTTGATTCCTTTTGGCAAAACCCTTGTTGGCAATCATATCAGATGTTTCTTTAAGTTGGCCACAAGGTTTGCAACAACACAGAAGGAATTTTGTACCACTGCTCTTGGCAGATACTTTTCCAGTCAGTAAGGTTTGGCAACACAGCCGTCACCTTCATCCACAGATTTTCTATGCAATAAAGGTCTGGAGAGTAGTGTCACAGATCCCAGCAGGGCTAGGGGATCTGCATCTGCTGTAGCTGCAAAGTTTCCAGCCCTTGAAGTTCCCTCTGCTGGATGCTAATGGTTCTTGTTAACCTACCAGCTGCTCCTCCCTCCTTCCCTTTATAAGGAAGTCTCAGGTGCCAGGAAGTCGCCTGAACCTTTGGTCTTAAATGTGTTTGCTACCAGCCCCTCTTGTTGACTTCTTAACTTCTGATGCTGTGCTTGTTCAATGGAAAAGAGCTTCAGACCCACAGCTTTTTCTTCTTTACTCCTAATGCTTGGCACTACGTCTCTGTTTCACATCAGCCGGCAACTTGTACAGGTGCCTT
Organism: Ptychadena robeensis; assembly: GCA_036250615.1. Lineage (NCBI taxonomy): Eukaryota > Metazoa > Chordata > Amphibia > Anura > Ptychadenidae > Ptychadena > Ptychadena robeensis. Next base: position 16,558,286 of record CM070033.1, read on the forward strand.
CCAGGAGGTTGCTCTGGTGAGTACCAAGTGGTTACTTTAGACTCTGTGCCCTGGATTGCACCTCTGCCAACTGTGCAAGTGGGTCCACACCTGTGAATCACCTGCCCTGAGTACATGGTACCGTCCCGTAATTTATGGTCACCAAAAACCACAAGTGTTGATGGCAAATGTTTGCAAAATTTTATTGCAAATATCCACACTTTGAGAAGATCTCGAATACAGTGCTATATCTTCGGAATCAATATTTTGTATATCAGTACCTGGAACTACTGTTGATTGCGTTCGCAATATGCGCATGTACAAGTGCCGATTTGCACATTGAAGGTAATAATGTCTGGAGATCATGAATTCTCGAATTCATGAATATTTTGCAAATGTTAGATAAAAAATATTAAATATTTAGCGAATACTAATATTGCCTCTGCTGCTCATCCCTAAAAACCATCATGGTTTCAGCTTAAGGAAATTGTGTGCAATAAAAGTAATCCTTCCCTTCTATGTGGAAAGAAGGTGTTAACCTAACCTTTATGGCTTCTGCTTATTGGATGAGCCACAGGGTAAATATTACACCGTCCCGGTGGTTTTGCAATCAGGCAGATGTTCTCACTGAGACATCTGCCCTACCATGGGTACCCTAATAGACACTAAACAAATGTGTTGTTTAATGGACCGTGTAACCTAAAAACAAAATATAGGCGTTGTATGTTTGTGGAGTTCTAATGTTAATTTAATTGTGTATATTTAATCAATGATATTTATTTTATGTTTTGTAAATTTAAAGAGCTAACAGTTGCAGCTGCAACGTAAATGCCCAAAGTCATAAAAAGAAGTTTTTGGGCCTTTAGCAAGTATACAACTCATAAAGGCATCCTTTTCAGAGCTTAAAAAAATAAATAAAGAAATATATACCGTATTTTTCGGACTATAAGACGCACCGGACCATAAGACGCACCCAGTTTTTAGGGCAGAAAATCCAGAAAAAAAAGATTTAATATGTTTTCACATCAATTGGGATAATGCAGCTCAACACATCACACTACACTGATCTTTTCAGTGTTCTGAGGATTTCGGCATCCCCTGCACAACGGCCGAGCCATCTATAGCCGAACTGAACACAGTCTACGTCTCTCCTCTGTGTTCTCGTATATGGGGATGCAGGGGAAGTGGCATTTAGATCTTTCTTCTGAAATGACAGGATTTTGGCATCCCCTGCACCAAGCCGAGCCATCCATAGCCGAACTGAACACAGCCAGCAGCTCTCCTCTGTGTTCTCGTATGTGGGGATGCAGGGGAAGCGAAATTTAGATCTTTCTTCTGAAATGACGGCAGCCAGCTCTTCTTTGTCGGCAGAGCTGGCGGGAAGCCAATGGTCGCACATTCAGACCATAAGACGCAGGCACTTTTCCCCCCCAATTTTGGGGGTGAAAAAGTGCGTCTTATGGTCCGAAAAATACGGTATATTTATTGTAAGAGGCAGAAAGCTTAAAGTGTATCTAAAGCCAAGAACAAAAAAATATAATATATTGGAGCTTACAAGTTCTTTCATAAGGTGTCTACATTGCTTTTCTTTTTAGGCTGCTTGTTTGGTTTATTTTGATCACATATGTCACTTTTTATTATGCCAGTATCCTACTTTAAAGTTCAGTTGCACTAACTTCCAAGCTCCCCACATGTCACATTCTGAGCACTTCCCAAGCATGTATAATTACTACTTATTCCAGTGGTGGATTTGAATAAAAACAATATTTCAAAATGTGCTCAGCATCGGGGGGTAATGATGTGTGCTGAAAAACGTCTCCTGCTTTTTGGTTTGTTCAGTTATCCTGTTAAGCTTTTCTGAGAGAATCTCTGACAAGAAGAAAAGCTTCGGAGTAGTTTTATTCCAGAAACAAAGCTGGCTGTATTTAATTTAGCAGAGATGAAATGACTTTCTGCAGTGTTTAGTGGGGATGATGATGCAGCTAAAGCATTGGGTGTCACAAATGATTACCTTTATAAAATGGAATCTATAATCCTGCAATCTCCTCTATCTGTTAGGGGGAAAAAAATGTTTACAAGTCACTCTAACAATTAGCTTTTTGGTCCATTTTTGCATTTGGTGCATCGACTATAGAGGAGACACAATCTGTACGGTGTGTGCACCATAGAAGAAACACAACCTGTAGGGTATATGGACTATAGAGAATACACAACCCATAAGGTGCATGCAGTATGGTATGGAAGAGACATAACCCGTAAGGTATATGGACTGGGGGGGAGACATGACTAGTAGGGTACATAGACTGTGGGAGAGACACAGCCTGTAGGTTGCATTGATTGTGACAGATGGACAACATGTAGGGTGCATGGAATATGGGAGAGAGACAACCCCTAGGGTGCATGGACTGGGAGAGAGAGACAACCTGAAAGGTGCATGGATTGGGGGACAGACACAACCTTTAAGGTGCATGGATTGTGGGAGAGACACAACCTCTGGGGTGCATAGACTGGGGAAGTGGCACTGCAACAACAAGTATCGCGTAGTGAACCACAGGAAGGGCAAGTGCATTTCAAACTTCAACTTTACTTGTCTATTTAACAGTATTACAAGAGTCAATGAAGAGAGTTTACTTATATTGCTCCCATGTCACAAAAGGAGAAGTGGCAAATTTGTAGATCAGTAGTTCTCACCCTGGACCTGCAGCACTTTGGCGTAGTTGGAATGGCTGCAATGGCACGTGGCCCCCTGTGGTCACGGAGCCTTCTGATGTCAGCCTGTTTGGTAAAGATGGGGTACAGGTGCCACCCCACTTTCACTACAGAGTAGGCATGTGCTGGCGCAGTGGCCTTAGTCAAGGATCTTCCAACAAATCTGCTTGCTCCATAACTGGGTATCCCACTCAAAGGGAGAAGGGAAAGCAGCCCCTGACTGACCTCCTTTTCCACTGAGATACTGAACACCCAGATCCGGAGAGCTTTTTAACTTCTACATTTGGACTGTCTCTAGTGTTGAGCCCACTTTTGTTTCAAACCTGCCATTGCCGGGTGCTGGTCTCCCTGGGTTGTTGCTGAAGGGAAGCAACCCAACGTAACCTGTAACGCACATGGATTATGGGAGAGGCAAAACCTGTAAGGCACATGGACTGGGGGAAAGACACAACCTTTAGGGTGCATGGACTGGGACACACACACAATCTGTAGGGTGCATGGACTGGGACACACACACAATCTGTAGGGTGCACAGATTAGGGGACACAACCTGTAAGGTGCATGGACTGGTGGAAAGACACAACCTATATGGTGCATGGACTTTGGGAGAAACACAATCTATATGATGCATAGACTGGGGGACAGACACAACCTGTTGGGTGCATGGACTGGGAGAGAAACACAACCTGTAGGGTGCATTGACTAGGGGAGAGACACAACCTATTGGGTTCATGGACTGGCAGAGAGATTCAACCTGCAAGGTCACATTTGACCCACTCTATCTTCTCCTTGCCCAACCATTTCTGGGATATACAGGTGTCCCACCTCTAATTTTTAAAAAAATATATTTTTATACTTGATATCTGCTATGTTCAAAATATGGAATATTTGACAGCATGTCTAAACAATATTATAGTGACATATGCCAGATCCTTGGAGCCATAGAGATTCTTGTCTCTTTTCACTCATCCTTTTTTCCCCCTCCCTTCCTATCCTCCTTCCTTCTGCCAGAGGGAGCCATTCTTGGATCTCTTCCCTTTGATCCTGGGTTCCTTTATGTTTTTTATCCCTCTGACCCTCCTCACTTCTCCCGATATCCTTACTCCAACAGTTGCAGGAACATTTGTTAGAGATATTCATTACCCTGTAGTTCAAGGATGTCTGTTGGTAAATGAGAATTTGTCTGATTTAATTGTCTGCTCTATCCCAGTATTCGTCTACATACTATGTATGGTCTGTACGACTTAATAGATATTTAAATCAATGCACACCTTTCCTTGTGTTTGGTTCTTGATCTTCTATTGTAGTCTAGGAAAAGACATCCTTCCCTTTCCATGTCTACTTCTCTCTGTTACTGGTTTTATTATTTTCTCTATCTTGAATATTCAATAAAGAATCACATCAAAAATAAATATAACATATCTCAAAAGACAGAATGGGGACAAAATAAGTCTTTAAATTGTATCCAAATATTTTTTGGGGGATTTGTATTAAAAAACACCACATTTTCTCCCTCCAATTTGGTGAGGTGGGGGTAGTCACTTGATAGCATCATTAACAATAAAAGGCAGTTGAAGGTTGTATATTTAAGGAGTTTATATTTGAGGAGTTTGTTCTTCTTTAAGAGTCACAACTGCAATGGTAGTGTGAATGATACAATCCTGAGTCCGTCGGCTTCCCTTTATGATAAAAATATCACTGGCAGTCCTGTCTTGGGACATTTTCCATTACACTTTTCTCTCCCTTGGCCATGTCTTCTCTGTCCCTCCCTGCAACACCTCCCCATGGATCCCTGTCAACAGATATTATTACAGCAAATCTTTAGTCCTGGGGTAGATTAATAAGACAAAGTGTTTCCAGCTCCCCTTCAGAGGACTAGAGTGTTTAGCAGACATTCTCCCTCTGTTGGAAGCCAGAAATATTCCCCTACCTTGTCAGGTGCTCCTACTTCCAGTCCTATTCAAGGAAGCCTCAGGCAAAAGAAGGTCTTCTATGTCTTTCCTCCCAGGATCCTTGGTGATCTACTCTTTGACACCCCAGCTTCTGACCCATTACTTGTTCTTTGGATTGTCCTTGTCTCTCCCTTTGGCACTTCAACCTTGTATTCGTCAATTACCAACTACACAGGTGTGTCTGGGGACCGCAACCTTGGAACTGTCTGCAGAAAAGTCCACCCGCTGGTTCCTTGCACCTCAGATTGCACCTTTGTCAACTGTTCAGTTGGTCCAGTGGGTCCCCTCCTTTATATAATCGTTGCTACCAGGCATGTCACCCCTGCTGTGGTGTTATATAGATATGGTGGACTTTCCAGTCTGTGCTTACAACCCTAACATAAACATACTTACACATCAGTAAGTTAACTGTTGACATCAACACAACAGCGTTCCGGGCTTGTTGTGTGACTGCGTCAGGGGCATAAGATCCACAGCAGTCTAAATGAATAGTACAAAGGCAACTACAAAGCACTGCAGGAGGTAAAACTATATTCACATGGGAAATAGATGCTTTATACATTTAATCACCTTCTCGGTTCACCAGGGGCAGGTGACTGTCACATTTAATTTCGCTGTCGTTCTGCTTGTTCTGGAACAGAAAAAAACCCACAAAATATTTACATCTTCAGATACAGAAAAAAAAAGCCGCAACAATTACATGGCAAATCAGGAGTTGTTTTCCTTTGGCAAAGCGAGGAACCAGATAGCAATGATTTAATTAATTTGCAATTTGTTCAGTTAGAGGCATGATGTGTGGCTTAGCAACTGAGAGTGTAACTTCTAATATTATGTAGGATTAGGCAGTGTTACACGAGTGAGTGGGAGTTATAGAAGATTAGCATGTAAAGTTATAATATGGCGGAGTCTTCATGTGCCCTGGGAAAATTCACATATCAGGTTATTAAGTTCATGCCTCCCGGGGAGATTAATCAGGCAACGGATTAAAAATTTCAGCAATGAGTCATGAATTCAATGTTCTGATGAACAGCATTGTTCTTGCAGCTATAACGCGGTGTATTTTAATTTCCACCTTCCCTTATTAACACATAGATAGGTGAGACGAGGCTTGTGTAGATGAATTACGGATGTTCTTCACTTTGATAAATTTGTTCGGAGCAGCTGAAGCGTCTTCCAATCAAAGGATCTGCATGGGGGGGCTTTAGCGTTTGATCAAACTGATTGTAGGTAAAGGTTATGAAAGTATATGAAATGTTGTCGGAGAACTGCAGAGTTTTCTGAACCGCCAAGCTTGTTTAAAGATGAACTCCAGGCAAATCACTAAATATGTTGTACCTGCCAAAGTATGTTGTCTATCTATGGGTATCCATTTACAGGTCATTTTTTTTTCGATTCCTGAACCATCAATTGGCGTGCACATTGGTGGCAAACGTCAGTGACAGTGCTGACAGTGCCGAGGAAATTAAACAGAATTTGAAAGGTAATGTGTTGGTGCTTTAGGGCAGTCACAAAATTCTGGTTATGCGGGGTTAAACCAAACCCAGTTTTTCGTTACTATGGTAACGTTTAAAAAATTTTGATAAGGCACCCACTGAGCGAGTTTATGGAAGGGTCGCTGGCTGGTACGGTTGGTGGAAGTACTGGATTTTTAAGTTGGTGGCACTGTGCACATTCGCGGTGATCGTTCGGTGAACAATATTTTGTGAATCAAACAGGAAAACCCTTGTTCAATTAAACCTGCTCGAAGAAATGTAGATCGACAGGGAACCAACATTTTAATAAATTCCTGTTCAATCGCCATAAGAAGAATCGATCGGGCAAAGTGGTGCGCATCGATTACGCAAATCGACGTTGGCTCATTGGATCAATATGTATCGCCTCATGCATGGGTACCTTTAGGGCATGACTGTCCACAGTATGCTTCTGTCTATCGGGGACCTCATCATTTGCTTTTGCTGTTTTACTTTTTACAATTTTGTTACGATTACTGTTCTTTACTAGTTTTTGCTATTCAAGCTGTGGCCTGTATTATATATTTCCATAATATATATAAATGCACTTTCCAAAGAAAATGGCGTTTGCCTTTTTATTTATTCACCACTTCTCAGATTGGTTGAGTTGGTGAGACTTATGCCTGCCATACACATGCCGATAAGCGGCCGATTTTTCACCTGACCGACGGGCGTGCGCGCTCGCGCCATCGGTCAGCGGAAAAATCGGCCGCTAATCGGCATGTGCCCAAATGGGGCGACAGATCCCTGTCGCCCCACTGCTCGGCCGGCCAGAGAACGGACATGTCCGATAATCTCTGGCCGATTGAAGCCGATGGCATTAGCTTCAATGAAGACCGGCGTCTTCATTAAAGCTAATGGCCGGCACACAAAGGGTGCCGGCCGACTGAAGGGGCCCCATAATGCACCAGGGTGCAAACGTGATGACGTCATCACGTTTGCATCCCAGTGCATATCGGGACTGGTCTGCCTGCACTCATCGGGGTGTGTATGGCAGCCTTTAGATATCGATGACAGTGGACCTATTGGGATCAATCCGACTCCTCAGATTGGTTGAGTTGGTGGACTTGGTATCCCCACCTCCTTGGGTACCCTCTGGAACTATTGAAGAAACGAGAGACCAGGGAGTTGTATACCTGTGATAGATGTATTTAGATGTATAATGTATAGTATGCAATGTTGGTGTGATCCCCCAATACATTTTCATGTAAGGAATTAATAACCAATTTTATTAGTTGTTTTATGTATAGGTGGTCAGCACAAATAAAGAAAATTTTTTGTCAAGTTTATGTTTTGGTAATTTTCGTTGTGCCTCAAAAGCCCCACATTTGCTCCACCAATGGTTTTTTGTTCATGTATTTTTTATTTTTGTTTGGCTGAGTTTAGGACGGACAATGTTGTTATGGCTCAGTCATCCTACAGTCATGAGAAGGGAGCTCCACAAGTGAACTGCATATACATTCCACATTATTATATGCAATATTTCATATAAACTGAAGTTGGAGTTCAAGTGATACAGTTTATTGGCTAACTGAAGTCATAAGAAAAGCAAGCTTTCAGGATATCGCAGATCCCTTCTTCAGGCTGATACAATCCTGGTTTAACCCTCTGAGCGTTTGCCATGTGGCACGGTTTTTTCATAACCTGCTCAGCTGAGGGTCATTAACATAAGCCCGGCGTCACTGGAGACGCCAGACTTATGCTGATGAAAAGCGACGCCCCTCCAGTTTGACGGAGGTCTATGGCGCCGCCTACCCCCGCCCCCTTCGCGTCACCGGTGACGCGATCGGGGGCGGACCCGGAAGCATCGGCATACATGCCGGTGCTCCCGACCGCCGTCAGAAGACGACGAGACCTCGGGCGCGGCTCCAGTTAACTGGGGCTGAGTTTCATGATGCATGAAACTCAGCCCGAGTTAATTCGGGCCAAGGTTAAGAAGCTCACATTTATAAAAAAGTTACAAGGACATAAATATTGTAAAAATATGTTTTCTCTAGACACACTTGACTTGATTGATTGAGGAGAGAGTAAAGGATTAGTTAGTGGAGATAGTGATCAGAGAGAATTTTCATACTCTCCTAGTACTTCTCCTCTCTTTGTTCCTCCACTGATCCCAATTACTCCGGGAATTCAGTTCAAACTTTCAACTCGAGCCTACAAAGCACTTTCCAGTCTACGCTCTCCACATAATGTATGTCATCCGAAGATCTTCCTGCCCATCCCAAGCTCTACTTCAGCTTTATGCATGACCTTTTCCTTTAGTCTTCAGTACTTCTTCGCACTCCCACATCTGAGACCTTTCACTAGGGGTTTGCCCTTTCCCTTCAAGAATTCAACCCCAAAAAATAAATATTCTCAGACAAGCATATAATTATACTTAACACTACAATCTAGGCAGATACAAAAGACACGCATTGTAGTGAGAGATTTCTTTTCATTTATAAATTATTTTTTCAATAAATGAAAGCGGTGTAGGTCCCTACAGTTGGCTTTCCATAAGCTTTCAGACGTTCATATGCAGCATTGCTTTAAGGGCTTGCTTTCACTAGAGCGATCGGCCATGGATGGACGCATTTTTAATTACGTTGCTGCGTCCGCATTAAAAATCATTGCTCAGTTTCCATTTAAGCAATCATGCATGGATGCAATTTAGGGCACGATTTTGAATATTACCCTACCACGCTTTTAAAAGCATGCCGCGCCCAATCGCGTTCATTGACATTGAATGGACATGGTAAAAAAATTGTGTCCCTATTGATTTTTGACCGCGTCTATTCATGTTCTATGGGCGCGATCGGACATGATCGGGTGCGATCAGAAAAAAAGTTTGGATCGCGCAAAAAAAAAAAATCACCTGCAGGAGGGAGCGATTGCCCAAGGGCGGGGTAAAACCATTAAAAACACGTCCATCCGCATTTTCTCTAGTGGAAACAAGCCCTAACTGGGTGAGAAAAAAGCAGCAGAAGTAACCAATCAGTTCATGCGGGTAAGCTGTCCCACCTCCTAGTTCCAACCTGCAGTTCTCTGCATGTGATTTTTCTTCTGCCTGTACTGTGTGAGCAGGGACAATTTTAGATAGGGGCAATGGGGATCGGAATTAATTTTTCCGATGCCCAGATGAAAGGCTACTATGTATGATGGTAAATCAAGCCCTGGCTACCCAACCCGATTATACTTGAAACCGCTCCTCATCCGCTGCTTCTCTCTGCAAATCTCCTCACTGGCTTTCAATTGTCCAGAGAATAAAATTCAAAGTTCTGTGCCTTGCTTTTAAATCACTCCACACCTCCTGTCCCACTGCCCAACCTGGTACATAAATACACCCCTAATGACATCCCCACTCATAACATCATCACCTGCACAGCTTCAGGACTTCTCTAGGGCTGCTCCTACTCTCTGGAACTCTCTCCCCCACCCCATTAGACTTGCTCCTACCTTTGGCACTTTTCCTTCAGTCCCACCTACCCTTCTCACTCCTAACATCACAACCATGCCAGTCCCATCACCCCCATCTATTGTATACTCTGATCCCCAACCTATTAGTTCGTAAGCCCAACCAGGCAGGGTCCTCTACTCCTCCTGTGTCATAACCTGTTCCTGTGTATTATCTGGTGTTATTTCGCCACTCTAATCTATTGTACAGCGCTGCATGATATGTTGGCGCTATATAAATAAATGATAATAATACCAAACCTTTCAGTGTCAATGTTACCTTAAAACACATCGGCCTCCTCCGTCACTGCTCATTTTGGTAATGCTTTTCACCTCTCCGTAAACCTAAAACAGAAGGTTCCTCTGAATTCGTTTTTATTTTCTTTTTCTCCTCAAAGCCGCTTTTAAAGCAATGCGAGGAGGAATATGCTGTAAATAAACCCAGGGGAGCAAGATTTATATTTATAGTCCCGTAACTACTATATTTTCCTTGTCATTTATGTGTGAAAAGACAGTCCTGAAATTACAATGCAGCTTTGATGTTTAAAGTGCTGGTGGTAATCTGCCAGGAAAACACATTCTTTGTATTCCCGGCTCAAAAATATTTGTGTATAAAATGTACATTTTATGTATACATATACTGAATCATCGACAGGTACCTTTTCTTTTCATTTTAATGCCTGCTGATCTTCTTTGTGCTTTTTAACCATAGTTTTTACTTGACGGGGGATATTTATAAAGCGTTTGGATGTGACATTTGCCACAGGTGTTTTCTATTACAGTAATTCAAATCTGTTAGATGGATGGCCCCATTAAGGTCTAGTCTACACTGGGTGATAGGCATCCTTGATGGCCAATAGGGGTGTAGACACTATGTGCTTTTGTTTAGGGTACAATGGTCACATCGCAGGCTATGACACCCCTATGGAGGGTACATCATAGCCTATTTTAAACAATGGACTGCATCTACCAAACATTTTGGGTGGATGCCCTTTTTTAGTTGATACCGTCCAGAAAACAGCTACCATCGGGGGCATGTTTCAGAGGGGGGAAAACTTATGAACTCTGTCCCGACCCCCTGGAAAACATCTATGGTCACTGCAGAGGATGCTGGTGAGCCTACAGACTGTCACTCCTCCAGATGAGAGACTTTCTCTCTCCCCAAGAGGGCGCACTGGGTGGAGGCATCTGCAACCGCCCCTGTTGCCCATGCCTAAAACCATTAATGCATACCATTGTTCCACCTGAACACAGAGTGTGACTCTCACTAAGACAGTGGTTCCCAAGCTGGGGGCGGACCCCCTGGGGGCAAGCAAAGGTATTTCAGGGGGACTCAGGCCCTCATTCTTAACCTGTGTTTGAATAGGGAGGGGGCTTGATAATGTTCCTAAATAGAAAAGGGGGCCCTGCAAGGAAAGTTTGGGAACCACTGCACTAAGAAGAGACCTCATTGCCAGCATTGCTACAGAACCCGTAACCAGGAAGTTATGTCATCTGTAATCAGGAAGTGATGTCATACCGGTATACACACTGCTGAACTTTGTTGCACTAGGTCATGCGGCTGATGTCCCTGTACCTATTGTAGTACCTGAGCTTTTCATGTGGCAAGCTTTTTTGGGTTGACTTTAAGGTCTGCAGCACTAATAACTAGGAAGTTATATTGTTCTAGTGTCCACACTGTTGAACCTGATTTTTTTGCACTAGGTTCTGGATATCATGTCCATATTCCTTATGTTTTATAAGGAACCAAGCCTAGACTGATACAAATCTATTTACTTATTCTAATCAATCAAAATCACTTTAACCTCCCTGGCGTCACAGCCATTTCGTGCAATTTTTGGCATGAAGCTGCTCCATACGAGAGTGCACCCTGTTATGCATCTCCACCCCCCCTCTACACTTTGCAGGCATCATTGATACCAGCAATGTGGGCCGGGAAAAACGATACCACCACCATTAACATGGAGGTCTATGGCACGCCCCCCTCCCGCCTCAAAATTGCTGCAGGCTGGTAAAGCATGGGTAAGTATGCCCGATCCAGGTGTGGGCACAGTTATTTTTAAGAACAAAATGTGACCATACTGGGTTCAGGCATAATGCCCAGGAGGTTTGAGCAAAGCCTTTATCCCTGTATCTATATATTTTGGAGAACAACAAACATTAAAGAGTTGCCAGATCTCTAATGTAAACAAACAGAACATGGTGGTAAATTGCTTTAAACCCAATCATATGCGATTCTAAAGAAAAAACGACTTCATATATAAAGCACCCAGACTTTTTTTGTCATTTCGGTGAACTTAAGGTTCAAACTGATGGGCCCAATAGAAATCATGGTGATGGTTATCCCACTATACATATTCAGGTTTCATTATGCTTTGTATAAAGTGAGTATTGACATTTATAAATCTTATAATCTTTTCTACTGTCTTTTGATTAATCCAATCTTGGCAGACTTCAATAAAGCCTTTTCATACCAGATATCAAACATCTGCGTGAATGATCAGAAAACGACAAAAAAGTTGTTTGTTTTTAAAGGTTGTCACCCCCAACAATATCTACAGCTTTGTTTTTTCTGTACCTTAATTTGTTTCCTTATCATCAAATAATAGCCTCTGAGCTCAATGATTCTGATAAGAATTCCTAGACCACGCACTGCAGATTGTGCTGTTTAATCTCATTACACGAGTGTTATAATTTTAGGGGTGAAAATAGAAAATAACTTCAAATGACACAGATAAGTGATAGGAAATGATAGGAGAATATATCTGAAACCACTAAGTTAAAAAATATATGACCACTCTTGGCTATGGGTAATCCATATTGTTGTCTTCAAGATTTGGGAGTTGGTAGGATTTCATGGTGTTTAAAGCCCCCCATACACCTTAAGATCGATCCATACAATCTCTACTAGATTACCAACAACTGTGTAGTATAGTGGCCTCCCTGATAGAATACATAGTGATTGGAAGGATTAGAAAGGTCCTTCTATTACATGGTTTTGGTAGAACAAAATTTGATTGTACAGAAATTGTATGGGAAGATTGTAAGGTGTATGGGGGCCTTAAGGGGGTTTCTCCAAGTGCCATTTGCTTCCATGACCAGATTGACCATTTTACATCTGTGATTGTCTACCACGATGAGTATGACTGCTCAAATTAATTTGGATCCATTTCCTGTAGAGCGTCTCCTTCCCACAGTTGTTACATCCCCGTTTCTCTATCCAGCTAGATATTACCAACAAGAAGGAAATGTCTATGGTCTTCAAAGCCAAGTCTATATCTATGCTTTGCTCTCCCAATAGTATTTTGTAGAACAATTTAGTGACACCTAGGGAAAAAAATTGAAGTGCACAAACAAAAACAAAAAGAAATTGGCTATTTTCTGTGTTCCATCTCTGAAGAAGTTACATACAATATCCCTGGAACCTCCTAGGACATAATGCTCTTAATAGAGGCAAGCGTAAGACATTGTTGGCCAAGTAGCCCATGCCAACTGACCTTCTGTTCCTTGGTGGACAGTCCAGAGCCAGGTAACACCAGTACTAGGTGAAAAAAGAGTGAGAACTGCAAAGCGATGATACGTGTTGATCAAATATACATTTATGATGTGCTCTTTGTCTTACAGATCTTGGGAATTTCAGTGGTCGTGTAAGAAGTGCAGTCTCAGTACGGGAAGGACAAGGAGTGGTTCTCATGTGTTCACCACCACATCACTCACCAGGTAATGACAATTTCACATTTTATTTAAAGTTCTAAAGAATAATTCTGATGACCAAGATGACAAGAGCGTTGCATCTGTGAATGTTGAGAGTCTTTGTTGTACTTTAAAGAGAACACGGTCTACAGCTCTGTCAAGAAGAGATGACACTGTGAGCAAGTAGAATTGTATTTAGATCTGTAGAAGATGGTGAAGATTAAAGCTAGGCATACACGGTTCGATTTTAGCACAATCGATCTTTGATTCGATTTTAGATCTTGATCTTTTCATCAAACATCGATTGTAATCGAACCTAAAGTAGTACCACATGGAAGGTTTGATCGGAATACGGCCAAAATCGTCGAATTTAGTTTTGCTCAAAAAACACCGGAAAAAATCATATATAAATGTGTCATTGAATACAATTGACCCGACAACAACCACAATGCTACGATTTAAGTTCGATTGTTGGAAATTTTTCAACATGTCCGATCACCTATCGATCAATGTTTTGATCGTTATTGAACAATTTTCATCGATCCAACCACATATGCAGAATACTATTTAAGTTCGATCGATGTAAACCTTGATCATTTTAAGTTGATCGAACTCTAAGATCAAACCGTGTATGCCTAGCTTTAGTGATGCAAGGATTAGTCCTGGTTTTCTTTAATTACATTGTGATTCATCATATATAGCATAGGCCAGGGATGGATCCTGAGTGGTCAGTATAGATCTATTTTTGGTCTGGTCGAATTTTTCGAAATTTTTTTGACTTTGTGAGCTGATTGCAAAGCCTCTGAAAATGATATCATCACCCAAATTGCTGGAGATGTAGAGAAGGGTTGTGGGAATATTTATACAAAAAAGTTTGTAGTTGTTGCATAAATTAAGTTCAAAATCAAAGTCAGGTGTATTTTCTTGTTGCAATCCATGCAAAGATCAGGGGACCTAAGTTATTGTTGGAGGTTTTGTTGAAGAAGGCTGTGCCACTACGTTTCTTTGTTGTATGCACTCTGTTGCTATGGGAATGCTTAAAGAACTGTGCGATTCTGCTAAATGGAATCCAAATTCTGTGTTTTTATTTGGGGTGGAAAGTGTTTTCAGTTGCAGCAGTTGAAGTCAAATTAGGTTTGTTTTTCTATAATGCAGACTTTGCTTGGACCAAAACAATGGTTTCAAGTTTGGTCCTAGAGAGCCCCCCAGTCCCCCAAAATCAGATTACATGTAGTTGTATGTGAAAGGAACTGGACCTGCTAACGTTTTCTTCAGAATTGAGAAAGCCAGTCAGATCACTTGTGAAATATCTTCAAGAAAACGTCAGAAAGTCCAGTAGCTTTGGCTTACTGCCGCATATATGACATGACCTGGATGAATGAGAACCTTCAGAGTTCTGTTTAGTTCAGTGGCTATGTTTCAGGAAGATGAGCTCGGACTTTATAGCTGAGACGTCTCTATATTTAGAAAAGGGATCGTTGCCCTTGAATAGGGATGGTCGAAAAATTCGCAGTGCGAATTTTTAAGTAGAAATTTCGACTTTTTCGCCGAAAATTCGTATAGTCGAATTTTGATGGGGTCAGTAAGACTTTTCACCGAAAAAGTCTAAAATCAGCCTAATATTTCGACTGAAATCGAAATTTCAACGTAAAAAATAACTTTGCTTTTGATTTGCCGTGCCGCTATTTCGCGTGCAAGTATCGCCATTTTATTTAAAATTTTTGGCCGCGGGAGTGATTGGAAATTTCGCATTGCCGTAAATTTGCATGGTGCTAGCTAACTTTGTC
>CM070033.1:16577699-16592325 GCA_036250615.1 Ptychadena robeensis
GAGGACCCGGCACTACATAGCAGGGATATATACCTTCCAATCACTATGTATTCAATCAGGAAGGCCACTATACTACACAGTTGTTGGTTGATCTAATGGAAATTGTATGGATTAATCTTAAGGTGTATGGGGTGCTTAAGCTGGTGTTTCACTTGATGATCATTTTTCATTGCTCCTATTATTTACTTATAACTGAATAAAAAAAATCACTTTGCATACTCTCATTTATTAAGACTTGTACAATGTTATGAACAGATCTTAACAAAACCCCCAAAAAAAGAAAATACATAATATTTGAGCTGCAATTTTCAGTTGAAACACTTACTAAAAACCAACTGTTGTTTTGCATTCAGAGCAAACATGCCGCCGTCGCGAACAAAAAACTACATTTTTTTCTCCTTTCTATTTAGAATCCGAAATGTTCCGACTAGTAGAGAAAAGAAACGTTATAAAAGAGAATCTCTTCACAACAAAAGGAGCCGATGCATTATTTATGAGAATTTAGATTAAACAAATTAGGTTTGCTTGAAATTAAACTCAATTTGGGTAAAAACAGCATACAGCATTTGTTGTTTTATCTTTTCTGAATTGGAATTTGTGGATTTAGGAGAAAGTAGCAGATGCTTTAATAGTCGAAGCAATTGTGTGCTCATCTCCAGGCTGACACAGACAGAAATCGAGTTTTTTTGTTTAATGTGTTGTGTTCAGTCTGAGAGAAGCTGATGGAACAAGAAAAGGAATAGTCATTAAAGGAGAGATATCATCAAGTGAATCAGGGTGCCCTAGCCAAATATTAGTCCGTGTAAAACCTGAAAGGCAATAATTAAAAGCTAGTGTCCACCATTTAAAAAAGTTATAATGGTGCAGGAGGTAAGGGAGTTGGTAGAGTTTTTTTGCCCCTAATTAACCCCCTGGGCTTTCTGGCTGAGTTATCTTGGGGTGAGTTTCTCAGCTAATAAAACACACCCTGAGATAACTACAATTGTCCACCATATTCCCCCGGTGATTCTGCATATCTGTGTGCCTGTGATGCTTTGGTGCCACCAGCTATGACACCGGAGGGGCTTTAGGCATGTCCATGTCAATAGAGGGGCATCGCTTTTTCCAAGCACACCTCCAGCGTCACCGGACACACCTCCAGCAGTCACCAGTGAGTCGTGTTTGGGACCTCCCGTAGGGCAAAAGATCACAGCAGAACACACAAAATTCTGCCATGGCGTGCCACATGCGTAATGCCAAGGAGATTGATATAAATTCTTAACATCTCACCTGCGTGTTTATTTTAATGCAAACTACCCTACATTGTGGCACTTACCTGCTCCCCTTTCAAGCAATGAATCTGCTCTCTGTTATGCTCAACCTTACAATTTTGGGTACCCAGAGTGCAGAGGCAGCTTCTGATTGGTCACGCCAGATACGGGAGCTCCATGTTCATGTGTTGCAATACTACTACCCAGCCCCTAAAGGTCACAGTATCTGACAGTATTTTCCACCTAACTCCTATATAGTAGTGAGCACAATAGGAAATATTCGTATTTGCTAAATATCCCAAATACAGGAGGTACAAAGCAGGCTTAGCAGGGGCTGATCTACAAGGCCATGTGTCTTCAGCTGTGTGGATATCAGGGTAATGTCACTTCCTGGTTACGGATGATATCACTTCTTGGTATGATATTGTGAGGAAGCAGAGGCAGGTATTCTTCTTCTGGGCACACATTGGGCAGACACTTGGGAAGGGATACACCAGTATTGAAAACATAATCTAACACCATCGTATTTTTGGTACTGCAGTTCAATAATGCCCAAGGCTAATTACATGTTCAGGTCTACAATCTGCCATACCTTGAGGGCTCTGCAGGTAAGTATATCTTTTTAGGATTAGGGAACACTTCTCGACCAGTGGTAGGTAAAAAAATAAATGTAATATTTTCTTACGTTTCGGTCTCTTTTTAAGCTCCCATATGGCGCAGCACGGATGATCACAGCAGAGTATTCTGCTTTAATTTCCCGCCCCTGTCCACGTTAATTATTTATGCCCATTAATCATGCCGGCGATGTGGGCTGGCAAACTCATTCCCCTCTATTATCATGGAGGTCTACGGGGCGCCCCGCTCCTTTGCCTGTCACCAATGAGATAGAGTATCACCGCAGCTTTCCAGGGGTATATCTGGTTGTTACGATTCCCGCTCCGTTAGTGGTAGGGATGAACCCAACCCCCAGATGAACTCAACCGTCTCAACCGTCGCAGTTCAACCGTTAGGGAGGTTAATAATGCAAACTTTAAAGACTTGCCTTTGAACAGGATAGGCATTGTCAGAGACCTGTAGCAGAAAGTGTTAAACTCAAGTTCATGTTTGGGTGATTAGAAGACACTATGTAGCTCTAAACATTTCACAGAGAATGGTAAAATATTTGTCTTCTGCACTGGAAAGTGTCCGCCGGCTAAATGTACTTTACTTTCCTTTATGCACTTATCCTTTAATTGCTTTGGTCAGCTGTTTTTGTAAAAGGCCCGTTCGCCTGTGGCTTTCAGTTCTGGTTTCCTATTGATCTAGCTCCATATGCAAGCACTATACCCTCTGTCATGTTCTGTGTATGTCAACGGCTCAGCATCACGTCCAGTTGTAGAACACACAGCAGCTGCTAGACCTCCAACATGTTTCAATCATTGACTGCTCTTGGTGTAAACTGGTTTGATCATGGTTTTGGCTCTCATACGACGTCACGCTTCGAGCTGAGGATTTCCAGCTGTATTGGTTTGGAAGTTAAAAGTAATTGTGCTGGTATTTCAGTATCAGGATTTGATATAAGACAGAATGTTGTGACCGATTAAGGATTCAATAATTGCCTTCCTTCTGTAGTGATGTGTCAGTCAAGGTAAGTAATGTTCCAATACAAGTGAATACAAGGATGGCTATTGCTAGTAATTGGCCACTCATTGACCTATAGGTTGACTTTAATTGCATGTTGCCATCTCGCAGTGACAGAGAGTTATACATTAGACAACTGTTGGGTATTATGGCAGCTGTAGGGAATGTTATAGAGTGGTACGTCTTGGTTTTACTTTCTAAAAGCCATCATTAGCTCCCAGTGGGCTCTAAAACCTCTCCTTTATTCCTCTGCCCAGCCAATCTGCTCGCTTGCTACGGCCAGTTTTTAATCTATCACTTACATTAAATGCCACCAAATGTTCAATGGCACACATGACGTTCCAACTTTAAAATTAAATAGTTCTAAGTCTTCAATGTGAACAGAAAGCTGATGAAAAGACTATTTCACCCCCGGGGAGGAAGAAATATATGTTATATTAGAATCACTGTATTCATGTCAATGGCGCGCATTGTACTCATTTCTATACATTATTATTGACAATTGTTATGAAGAATAACAATGCTTTCAGCCCAGTAAAGGGTTTATTAAACAGATCAGTTAAATGTAATTAATAAGGATAAATATACGTCTTACATTTTTTGTAAGTCAGTTCACCATTGTAATTGCATGATTGTCTTGGACTTTTTTTGCATATGGGGTGATGGTAGAGGCTGTCAGTTTCAGTAAGAAGAAATAGTAAATATTGAGTCAATAAACTGACATTTCAGTAAGTAATCATTTAAAAGATGACAGAACTTATAGGAAAAACAAACATATAAGATATTAAAGTGTAATACTACAATCAGTATTTGTAATTATTTAATAATATATTATTTAATATAATAATTAAACTAACAAATAAGTTATAATAATGGTATTTAGTTGTATTTTTTTTAATTGGCCATTAGATCATTAGAATATCTCTCTCACAAACATGCTGCTTTATAAGATGCATTACATTTTTTAAAAACCTTTTCTTGAGGCATCTCCCTACATATGCAAGTTGTTAAGGTACTTATCAATCCTTGATAATGATGGCCCAAAAGTTCGCCCAGCGGACAGTACGCGGCGAACATATCATGTTCGCAGTTCACAATGCCAGCGAACATTATGGGTGTTCGACCCGCCCCCTACACCTTAACATGGAGACAAAGTGCGACCCCTCACCCTATTGTCAGGTGGACAGTACAGCCAATAACACATTTTTCGCTCCTGGAGGACACCCCCCTTATAAAAGAAGCAGTCCAACAGCCATTTTACATTTACCCTGTGTCTGCAGTACTAGATAGATAGGGAGAGCTGCTGCTGATTGAGGGATAGCTTAGCTACTTTACTATTATACTCCATCCAGTGATATGTAGCTATAGGTAAGGTGTTCTGTTACATGTAGTTCATTATTACTGTGCCACAAAAGTCCTTCTCTGGGGGTGGGGTATGCTGTATTATGCTTTGCAGAGAGATCTGCAGAAGGTACTGTCTGGTAACTTTTGATAAAATCTTTAATCTAGATGTGATTTCCGGCAATTAGACCTGAAGAAAACAGCATTTTAAAAAATCCATATTTTGGGGGAGGGGTTTAGCCATTGATTGTTAGCAAACAGCAGCAGCTGATGTTCGGCCATCACTACTCCTTGATAAAAATCTGAGCGCCCTACTGAATCCCTCTGTTCTTGTTTGTAAGTATGGACTATCACTCATACTGCCACCTAGTGTTCAGCTTTATGGGGTTAGGCTAAATGAATCCTCCATAACACTAGGTGGCAGTATAAATCACAATTACTGCAATTACTACTTACAAGAACAAAGTGGACCAGGTAGTAGTGATGGCCGAACATCGTCCGTGTCTGTCCGTTTTTGCCTGTTTGCGGAGAACTTAAAATTCCCCACCTGTTGGCAGGGAATTTGAATAGGAAATATACCAGAAATGATGCCGCAACGTCACTTCTGGTATATGGAATGCACAGTTTCTGTTCCAAAACCGGAAGTGACGCCGGTCAGACTCCTCGTCCGACCCGCGCCTCGTACAACACTGGAGATGTTGTCAGGAGTAAGTGTGATTCTTCTGCCGGCCGGATCAAAAAAAAGATCTGGCTGACGGAAGAATTTTTTAGATCCTTGCGCTGCTCCCCACTATCTGCACACCACCCCGGAGTGAGTGCAGGTCCCCCATCACAGATGTCACTTTTGGAATGCAGAACTGTGTGTTTTAAATAACGGAAGTGACACGTGGGTAATGTTTTCTTCCCTCCTCTTCTCTATGGCTGTCATTGCAGTTTCAGTCAAGAGATATGAAGATGCCACAGTCTATGGACTTTCGTTTTCTCCCATTGAAAACCATTATATCTGGCAAGCTACACAGGTCTGGCAACTTCCACAGATGATGATTTTGGAACCCCATTTTGTTCATGTCATATAACGCAGCCATAGTTTATAAATGGGTGCAGGGGCGGTCCTAGGGAGATTGGCGCCCTTGGCACCCCCTCTGAGGGCTGCCCCCCTTGAGTCTATAACAGCCTCACTGCACAAGCACATCAACCCCCCCACCTCCATGGGAGTGAGCTGAGACTTGTGAGACTCTTGATCTCTGAGTCTCGTCTCACCTCACTCGTGGGAAGGGCGATGGAGTTGCTCATGATGTCTATATCACCCCCTATCCACATGCCGCCTCCCCCCCAGCAAGCATCTCCACTGCAGAGAGAGAGAGAGAAAGAGCTGGGGGAGGTGAATCGCCTCTACTTCTCTCTCCCCAGGCGAGTACACGGATAGGGGGGCACGCTGTGGGGGAGAGGGGAAGACATCTGGGCATCGAAAAAATAATTCTGATGCCCAGATGCCGCCCCCGACATGATGCCGCCCTGGGCACCCACCCAGGTTGCCCATGCCTAAAACCGCCACTGAATGGGTGTATTATGTGACGGACCCATAACGCCAACTCTGTCTGCAGGGGCACTCCCTGTATAGGCTGTCACGTCATTTCCCATAGGAGAATGCTGGGGGTTAGGGATGGTCGAAAAATTTGCAGTGCGAATTTTTAAGAAGAAATTTCGACTTTTTCGAATTTTGAAAGGGTCATTTCGACTTATCGCCGAAAAAGTCAAAAATCAGCCTGATATTTCGACTGAAATCGGAATTTCAATGTAAAAAATAACTTTGCTTTTGATTTGCCGTGCCGCTATTTCGCGTGCGAGTATCACCATTTTATTTAAAATTTTCGCATGTGGGAGTGATTGGAAAATTTATGCATTGGCGTAAATTCGCATTGGTGAAAATTCACATGGTGCAAGCTAACTTTGTCAGCTTATTGCAAAGTCCCTGAAAATGGTATCCTCACAAAAATTGCTGGAGTTGTAGAGAAGGGTCGGGGAAACATTTGAAAACAATAAGTTTTGCTCTAACATGTGAAGTTTGTGTAACATTGGGTTTAAATCTCAGCTCTGATTGTAAAGCTCTGCTACTATGTACACTGATTCTTCTATTATAGCTCATACAGCAAATCCTAATTTTCCACCTTATGTGAATTTTTGACCTTATGCAAATTTTAGGCTTTATGCGAATTTTTTGACTTTGACTACAAAAAAATCGAAATTTCGCAGTCGAATTCGATTCGATTGGGAAACTCGGAATTTCAGTAGAATCGAATTTTATTCATTTCGACCATCTCTACTGGGGGTGTCTGCACTGTGCGATGCTGTGTGGTGTACATGGGAAACAAAACGTAGTGTAGACCCAGCCTTTAGGTGCGCTTTAAGTAACAACATATGTGTTCACACTAATTAGGAGAGCGTTTCATGAATGATTACCCAATACCTTACCCAATATTACCCAATTTGTAAATTTTCACGGAGTGCATAAAAACACAGCCAACCGGCTCGGTATCACACAGTGCATCTCCTGTACAAGGAAATAAATTGTTGCACTTTCAGAAATTCAGACAGGTGTACACCAATCACATAAGGCTTGCGAGTGTACTATCAGCGGCTTGCCAGGCAGCAAAGAAGGCAGCACTGAAAGCAACAGATAATATTAATAATGCAATACGCTGATTTCTCCATTGAGAACACCTACGGCTTCGCATTGCATTTCTCGCACTAATATGTGTGCCTTTTCCATTAGAGTACATTTCTATTGTTCTGAGTTATTCCAAGAGAAAGCTATCAAACAGGCGTTAACTGAAATGGAAATAGGAGCTAAGTGGTTATACACCATAAGCTAAAAAGTCGGCCCAGTGCTGCAGGTCTGAATTATATTAATATTAAATATTAGCTAAACTGAAAGAACACTGAAGCAGATCTGGTAATGTATGGGTTTAGATGGCGGTTATAACTCACTGAAAAGAATGCTTCCCTTTCACTTGACAATTGATACAAAGTAATTGCAGTGCACGCTACTGTACAATACAATGTTTTTTCTGCCTTTTTTCATTTTAAAGATCTTTAAATTTAGATGTGCTGCCTGCTATTTTTTTAAAGCCAGAACGCTATTCAAAGCTAGACACTTAGTGAAGCCAATTTGGGTTTTTTAAAGTCTAAAGATATTTTATATTATTTTTAATAGAGTAGAGGGAGGATAAAAAAAGATTCTAGTTAGCTTACTTTTTGGCCATCTTTAGTCCATTTAGGAGATTTCCCTTCACTTCCGGCTTAAAGGTAGTCATACACGGGTCGATGTTTCACGAAATTTTTGAGCGATCGATCACTGTGCGTGTTCACGATATCGATCGGCGATCGATCGGCAAATAATCGGCTTCTGCCCACCGTGAACGATGGACCAAATAAAATCGGAACCGACTTAAAATCGGATTGGACGTTGAACCGACATGTTGTTTTTTTTCAGTTGATTGTTTGGCAATCGAAGTAAAAATAGGATTCCCAAGGTGGTGTTCCATCAATTGCCGATCCGATCAACTCCTGAACATGGTGTCACCTACTTAAGTCAAGCTGAAATTTCGATTTGACGTTAAACTTTTGCAGCAACTACACATTCTAGAATAGACATGGTAAACTAAGGCCCGGGCTAAATGCGGCTTTTTAAGCTGGCCTGTTGTCACCTTAGTGCAAAGCCCCTCAGGCTTCAGTCTGCTTGTTCTCAGAAATGAGCATACATAATGCCTAGAACTTAACTATTGTTCTAGGGATGACGTGGTGCAATATTGTGAAGGTGTTGTGGGTGTGTCCTCCTGACACCAGTTGACTAAGAAAATCTCAGATCATTGCTGTGAATGAGTGGAGAAGAGCCAGAGCATCTTGTCACCAAGGTCCCTGCCCTTTGAATGCAATATGGCAGGTTAGTTTATTCTAGTGTGATTGGGCACAAAAATGTTGACTCCTATGCCAGATGGCAATTACAAGCCAATTACAAGGGCCATGCGTTTGTCTACCCCTCTTCTAGAACAATACTTTTTTTCGCAGCTTTCCTACAACCCTTCCCTACATCTCCAGCAATTGGTGATGACACCATGTACCAGGAGCTTTGCCTTTAAAGCCAGCTAGTCAAAGTTTTGTGACCAAATTAACAGAGACAGTCTAATTGGACAAAATCTACTAGTTTCTACAAGTTTGTTACAAACTTTATTACCAAACTTACATGAGATAAAGCAGAGCACAATTAAGCCTTCCTAAAACAGATGGTATTTACATCCTCCAATCCATCACAAATCCTAAAAGTTGGGGGGGGGGGGATCCTCACTTCAGGACAGTGGGTGGAACCATGCAAATCATTCCTTTACATTCCATCAGCCAGATCTGCTATAACATCTGTTAAAAGAAAGCTTTACTGGGGGTTTGTCAGTTCCTTTAATCCCTTCTCACCATAACCTTCTTGTTGTTCCTGTATGAAATAAAAGATCATATCCTCCCTGACACTGTATGTCACAGGAGCAGGTCTTCAGCATGAGAGGTAATTATGCCATACCCAGAAAGCAGCTGTGAAGATGTGGCTAGGTGTCTAAATCGCCAATGCCAAGGCTGATAGCCAAACCCCATCAACATTATCCCAATCCATTCTAGTGCAGGCAAATAAAGTTGGTTATGCCCAATCCTGGCATGGCCACAGTTTGTTTTTAGACCGTACTGAGTTCTGGCATAATGCCCAAAATCTAATTTTTTTTTTAAATTCATTATCAGTGCAGTATTGCTCTCACTCCATTACATACTGATCTATTCGATATACTTAACAGGAAGAATCAGCAATGTTGGGTTATGGAAGTGCATTTTTAACTATTTAAGTCAGGATACACATAAAAAGTAGTGTTGAGCTTGAATATTGGAATTGCAAATTTCGCGAATATGGCGGTGGATATTTGCAATTTCGAATGTTCTGCATTTGGTTGCCTATGGCCATGGATTGTGAATATACAGGGTGGGCAATTTATATGGATACACCTTAATAAAATGGGAATGGTTGGTGATATTAACTACCTGTTTGTGGCACATTAGTGGGAGAAGAGGGTTGCATTGATAATCCAACACAATGGGCAGCACATTGAACACATTTTATAAGTGGACAGAAACTTGTAAATAACTCATGAAAGAATAAAGTTACGTTAAAACTAAGCACCATTGTTTTTTTCCCCCAATAATTTGATTCCCAATAAGTTTGATGTGTCACATGACCCTCTTCCTATTGAAAAAACAATAGTTGGATTCAAAATGGCCGCCATGGTCACCACCCATCTTGAAAAGTTTCCCCCCTCACATATACTAATGTGCCACAGGAAGTTTATATTACCACATGTGACCATTCATTTTGAAGGTAATTGCAAGGCATATATATTTGCAAGGCACTCGCAATATTTTTCTAATAAAAGGTCATAGTGCCACTTTAACATTTTGGGTCTGAGATACCTGTTATCATTATTAAAATTACATTTCTGTTCAATGGCAAGTTTCTTTTTTATGCGCTAGAGCCGAGAAGCAATTCATAGCTAGACAGGGCTGTCAGATTCATCCTGAATTTCGGATTTAGGCAAAATTAAATTAGTTTGAAAGTGCAAAGAAGGGTATTCTGGGTAGTCAAAGCAATTACAGGCATCATATGGTATTTGCTGTTAGACATTCCTAGTACATCTGTAGCCAAAACATTTCATTCAGTTACTTTCTGACCTGGAGGAACAAGAGGAAATGTGCTCCTTATCTACTGCCGAGTCATACTCTTTGAAAAATGTTAAACACAAAATATGAGCCAAAGATAGGTTCATATTAAAAATAGGCTCCTAGTGGTCATCGCTGGTTTATTTTAAAGGACTATACAAAAATAATGTTACTCAAATGCTTTGGTCTGTAGTAGAGCCTGAAGCCAATCCCAGGAAGCCTCCAACTTCCATAAGTTATGAACATCTTGCTTTTTATTACATACCTGCAGTCCCCATGCAAAGCAATGGACATCGTTACAATACAGTTCTATACAAATTCAGAATAAAGTTCACTTTTCAGAGAGAGCAGAGCTGTCTGGTTTAGCTGTTTCCATCTGGGTACATGTGTGATTTACGCAAGGAGCACAACAAGTCTATTACATTTACAATAAATCTATTTCAAACATTTGGCGTTGATTTGCTAAAGTAAAGATTCTCACAGAAGAATCTCTGAAGAATTCTCAGAAGCAGAATCTCTGCTTTATCTACAACCCCCTGCAGGCATAATTGTGATTGGTATATATGTTAAGCCCCCCATACACCTTTAGATCACTCTATACAATTTCCTTTAGATCTACCAACATCTATGTAGTATATTGACCTCCCTGTTAAAATACATAGTGATTGGAAGGTATATATCACTGCTATGTAGTGCCGGGTCCTCCCTGATAGAATACATATGATTGGAAAGTATATATCACTGCTATGTAGTGCCGGGTCCTCCCTGATAGAATACATAGTGATTGGAAGGTATATATCACTGCTATGTAGTGCCGGGTCCTCCCTGATAGAATACACAGTGATTGAAGGGTTTAGAAAGGTCCTCATATTACATGGTTTTGGTAGAACAAAAGATGATTGTGCAGAAATTGTATGGTAAGATTGTAAGGTGTATGGGGGGCTTAAGGGATATATGGAAAACCATTACGTCTAGAAGCAGGAAATACAAAGGGAATACGAGAAAATGAAAAGTCTGAGGTTTTAGGTTGCCGATTTGGTGAGAATATAACTGAACACCTAGAGCTGGATGAATCATTTGAATGACAAAACAAAGGGACACCTTTCACCTTCTCATCTGTAGTGCCTTTAAGGACTTCTCTCTCAAGAAATAGTCAGAAAGTTCAGAGCTAGTTCAGAGCATGTTCTGCAGTATAACATTCCTCTGTGTACATTTTTTGTAAAATCAGGGGTTATATAGAAATAAAATAAATAGAAAACATTTGTTTGTAAACCAATACATCAAAGCTTAATAGCTAGCTTGGTAAACCGTAATTTTTTTCCTATTGTTTCATTTGTTCTTCTACATCTTGTGTTGTGTTACAATATTGTGATGCAAAGTGTTTTGTCATGGTGGCATCTGGTGGCAGAATCTGAAATAGCAGCTGCAATTTAACCCCAATAACACGCAGAAGTTCCAAGGTCCGAAATACCAGAAGTGACATCACGTACATCACTTCCTGTATTTTCCCCATAGTCAGTAATAGAAAACTTGACAGATATGGGGCTGGGAAATATCCAAATAGAACATCAAGAGCAGAAAAAATTCAGCTAAGATGTGCAAAGCCTTTGAACATAGTATCATCATCAACATGTTTGGAGATGCAGGGGGGGAAAGTATTGCTCTGTCACATGTTTTTTTTTTTTAAAAACAATTCTGTTTAAAACCAAGTCGAAATATAGACTTAAAACATTTGGACGTGACTTAATTTATGAGAAAAAAATGTTTAAATGTTTCCACAACCCAACATTTAGTGATGATACCATGTCCAGGGGTTTTTTAATTAATTTATAAAATCAACTAGCCACAGATGTCGCAATGTGTGAGGGAGCGTGCAATTGGCATGGTGACTGCAGGAATGTCTACCAGAGCTGCAAAAAAGAAGAGTGTTGTGTTTAAATGTTTGTTCAGTGTATGTATACATTTACTGTGGATAGTTACCCAAATTGATTTTCCCATTAATATCCATCCTAACCTTTCATATAATCTATTGCCATGTAAATGATTTGTTTTATGATCATTTCCTATCACTGATAAATTGTAATTTAGCTGCTTTCAAACCTTTCCTTTCCTCTTTGTTATGGAATGACATTTTTGACCATTGCAGTCATATTTATGAAACATTTGCATAATTTTGCATACATTATGTATGTCAGATTTGTACAGAGGCGTAATATTCTATCGGCGTGGCCTTGACAGAATGCAGATTATTCCTTTATCATAGCCGAGTGTCATCTTTGTATTGTGGCAAGTATAAATGTTCAGAAAATTTTGCTTCTTGAGACAAAGGAGGGGGAAATAAAATGAAGCTAAAGATTATGACTAATTATTGATTTTACTGTGATTTAGAAATATTGAAGGTTAAAAATAAATTCAAAATATTAAGTGATTGTAAAGTGTATGTAAAGTAGTTATTAGGTTTATTTCTATTTAATTTCACGTGGTGATCCAACCATTAAAGGAACCCATACACATAGCTATGCGGTAAATTGATGGCCACTTTGAGCACCATTGTAACGTTCTGCGGTCAGGCTCGGAGTGAAACAGCGACTCAAAGTAATGGCAGGATCAACAGGTAGTGAGAGGAAGCAAGCAGAAGCGTGGTCAAAACAAGCGTAGGTCGAAAGCCGTTGGTGTCGAGTCACAAGGGAGCAATATGAAGAGTAGTCAGGTTGTAAAAGCCAAGGGTCCGTACACGAAGATGATGAAGGTACGAGCAGGAATAAACAGGAAGCAAGACACTGGCTGGAAGCACAATAATCTGGCATTGAATCACAGTTGGAACCTGGCTTTTATAGGAAGTCCATGGGAGGGGCCAAGGGTTCAGGGTTCACGAGAACTAGGTAACAAGTGTCCCTGGGTTTGGATCCTGACAGACATGAGCGCTTATGACCATCTATCTAGCTCTTTAAGCGGGATCAATCCCTCTTGAAAACAGGGATTTTAGACATGACCACAAATCACAGTTGATGTTCATTGCTTTGGATGGGGATGGCATCAGAAAGGGTGTCATTTGTAGGATCCCAGCTAGAGATGGTCGAATAGTTTTTTACAAAATTCGAACATTTTGACGATTTAAAGTTAATCACAAAGCCCCTGAACATGGTATCATCACCAAACTTTCTGGAGATATAGAGAAGGGTTGGGGGTATACTAAAAAAAGTGTTGCTCTAACACAAATAGTTTTTGCAGAAATTAAGTTCAAAGTCAAGTAAACATTTCGAAAATCGGAATTTTGACTTTGAATTTGAACTTAATTTATGCAAAAACTACATGTGAGCAAAACCTTTTTTTCCAAATGTTTCCACAACCCTTCTCTATATCTCCAGAAATTTGGGGATAATACCATTTTTCAGAGGCTCTGCAATCAGCTCACAAAGTTTGCAAGTAGAAAAATTTGACCATCTCTACCTGGCACACAGATTTCCATTGCGCTTATGGTAATGGCCAATGCTGCACATTAACGTAAAAACTTCTTGCTGTGCGCAGTATTGCAGACGCAGTGCAAGTCTCTTCCATACACTTTTATTCAAATTGAGTGTTTTTTCGTTGGTAAGGGACATGTTTGCACTACGGCGTCTGTTACTGGCAAAAAATGGGACTGCAGCTCACATAGTGTAAAAGGGCCCTAAGGCAAAGACACTGTGCAAAACAGATAGATGATTTTGTGAGTTAAGCCGTATGTTAAAACGTAAATGTGCTAGAGCAAAACTTTTTTTTTAAATGTTCCCACAACCCTTCTCTACATCTCCAGCAATTGTGGTGATGATACCATGTTCAGGGGCTTTGCAATCAGCTCACAAAGTCAACTAGTGGAAAAATTTGACCATCTCTAGCCCCAGCTAAAGCTCCTGTATCTCTGCTTTCTCAGTTCGGCTACACTTGAATTGATTTCCCCATGATATTTTGGTTTCATATATGTGTGTGTTTTACGACATGGAAAAGTTCCGGAAGAAAACTTTCCTCAGGCTGAGTGCGAGTTTTGAATTTTCACCTGGAACAGTCACCCTAATTGACAGTATAAGAATGTAGCTTATGGTGTCGGAGTTTCTCTTTTTTGCTATGGATAGCATATTTCTTGCTGTTGTGAAGCAGCCCGATTGTTTCAGTATATTAATTTATGTTTTACTGTGTCTATTTTAAATTGCCAGCGTTGAGCGAAGGTGATCACAAACCTAAGATCTAGGCTGTGGAAGAAAATCTGCACTCTATTTTCCCCTAAACTAGGAACACATTTGAATACATATGTTTTATTCATGCTTCTCTTGGGACAGGACATATTGTTACAGAGTCCATGAAATTCTATGACAGCTCAAAGAAATATCTTTTATCTCTTGATTGGAATTCTGGATAGAGAAGAATAAAATAAGGCTCTGGGGAGGGTTTTTTTTTGTCAAACATTACTTTTTTGCAGTTGATTCACTATTTTTGTGTTATATTGGTCTAAAGTTACAAGTCAGCTTGGGGCTAAATATAAGGAAGGCACATGTGGATATCGGGCAATAGACATCAAGACTGGGCAGCAGATGATAAGCAAACATCTCCAGATAAAGATTTCAGGACAATGGAGTTTAACCTCCCTGGCGGTTCACTGGGGTGCAGATTTCTGTACCAAAAGTGATACAGTG
>CM070033.1:16613308-16623350 GCA_036250615.1 Ptychadena robeensis
CCATTAGCTCTTCAAATTCTCGACTTCGAGGTACGTTTGTAAATATAGGGGGGCCCCGTTCAAATCCCCTCGCCTTGCTTTCCGCAAGGAAAACCAGGTGGGCGGATAGGCCAGTACCATCTGACCTCTCCCCCCACCCCACTGCAAATCCTAGATGTATATACCCTTAGGGTATAGGTGACACAACCACTTTTTCTATGCACTCATGTTGTTAATATGCAAATTTATTTTTTTAAGTTTAAAAGTTAATAAATGAAGAATAGTTTTCAATATTTATCATATTTTAAATATAAAATGTATGCATTAAAAAAGTAGTTTTGACACCTAGCTGAAGTCATTGGCACATTCTACTATCAGCCATTTATGAGTCCATTCACTCATCTGAGATATTGTTTGGAAAATACTTCCTTCTAAAACCTTTCGTTTAAGCCAATCACCTGAGGAGACATCAGTACAATGGAGTTCAGGTTATTTAATGGAAATTATCCAAGAGCAGTTTAAAAACACTCTTTCCTTCTCTGCACCCTAAATGGATTTTATTTTTACTTTTCTGGCCTTCTTTTCATCCAATTTTTCTTAAAGAGCAGAGCGGTAATGAATTATAGAAATTTGATTAGGCTGGAGGGCCGCTAATTTTAAATAACAAATGGAACCATTTCTAAAGGAGAAGGTAGTGACATTTCTCGTGGACATTTGCGGAATGACTATCAAAGGGTACATTTGTTACAAAGGCAGAGATTAATAAGACTGCGAGCGCTAGAAAGATTCTGTTTGGAAAACAAATCTAAAAGAGTAAGATAAATCTGCCGTGTCGGAAATCTACGGGGACAAAAACAAGTTGTAGACGTGATAATCTATTTAAACTCTGAAATGCTCCAGACGCAGAGGAAAGGAGATGGAAAAGGAAGCCCAAGTGGCGGAAAACGCAAGATCAAATGTAGAAACGGTGTTTGTGAAATGATGAAGAAACTAATGAAATGGGAATGACAGGAAAGCCATTGAAGTAGTTGAGGAGTTAACAAGGAGGTACTGCTAGTCTACTGTCCAGAAGCTGATTTTGTGGGCTGAAACTCTCTAGATTTACTGTATATTGGTAGATCAGAGATGCCACTCCTGCCATGGCTGCTGGCATAGTCATAAGTCTATAAACTAGTGGTTCTTGACCTATTTAGATCCGTGGCACTGAAAGTGATGTTGTGAAGTATTTCCATAATATGAACAAGTAGTGACAGCATCACAATTCACCTCTGTATCTATGGTCATTCTGGAGAAATTAAACTTCAAAGCTCACAACAGAGAAACAGAAATGTTACCTTTTCCTATTACTATTCTATTGATGCAATATCTTTCCAACTTACCAGCCTTCTAATGTAAACACATATGTTTCTAATGTGCTAAAAAATCCCAATGTTCAACTCTTTATTGTGATATTTGCTAATTAATTAATTGAAAATGAAAGGTTAGGCTTGTTTTAAAGGACCTTAACTTGTACATGTAATTTTTTTTAGTCTGGGTAAAGATGCCCTTTAAGCTAAAGTAATATGAAGCCTTTGTATTCACAATCTTCCTTATCCTCCCCTCTAGTGATCTTTACGTAAGTGATTCACACAAAAAAAATCTTGTATGTAAAGAACTGAAACCCCGTTATTTCTTCTTATTTCTTTATTTCCCAGGTGTGATGGGGGAATATGAACCAAAAATTGAGGTGCACTTTCCATATACTTTTACTGCAGCTAAGGGAACCACGGTTCGGATGGAGTGCTTCGCGCTTGGCAAGTAAGTGGCGATTTCCTTGAATTAGTCGCAGTTGTTTATAAGAAGCTGTTGCGTTTTATTTGCACTCGGCCATCTAGCCATGATCTTTATTTATCTCTTTGTTTTAGCCGGGGTCCTGAGGTGCTTAAGCTCAGACAATGCATTAGGATTGCTTCTAAACTATAAAACTCTCAACATTTACTCCAAATTCCCTATTTTATTAAATATTTATGTCTCCTTCTGAGAAATCTGAGAAATGTAACAAGATTTCTTTTTTTTTTCTGGATGTGCTGCCAACAATTTCAGAAAATTCTCCAACAAAATAAGTAAAATGGAAATTGTTAGGTAAATGAAACCCGGGAGGCAAAGTATGAGTGATTACACTAGGTTCTCCCGTCTCATGACATTGGTTGTCCTTCTCACTTCCTTTCTACACCTCTGACTTTTTGTCTGGACAGATTTTGATGTTACTCTTCTGTTCTCTCCTGCATGACCTACTTATGTTGTCCTCTTTGCAGCTTGGAGGAAAAATTCACAACAAAAGAAATGTAAAACTTGAGCAATAGACTAGTTTTCCATTGTTTGAAAATCAATATTTGCCAACTGTTCTAAATTTGAAAGTCTCTAGATTGACTTTAAAACCTTATTTGTGCTAGAACAATACTTCAAAAAAAACTTTCCTATGAGAGGAGGTCAAATATTATTTTGAAATTATAACTAGATGACTTTGTGAGTTATCATCACCAAAATAGCCAATGTAGAGCAATTTAAAAATTTGTGTTGAAAATTTGAACTTTAGCTATGCTAAAACCACATGTGCTAGAACAATGTATATATATATATATATATATATATATATATGATGCACATTTCCTTGTTTCTAAACAAGTACGTCGGTCGGACATCACTTCCTGTCTGTGCCCCGATAAAGCACTAGAGATGTCTCTACCCGGTCCTATGTGAAAATAATTCTTCCTCTGTCCGGACCAGTTGAGGAATTATAGACTTCTCAATGGCTGTTGAACATACAGCCGTCGACACAGAAGACACTTCGGCCATCACTACTCACAAAGTCAGCTTGTGAGTCTAGTCTAGTCTAGCCCCAACCATTCCAATGTATATTCCTTCTCTGCTAATGGGTGTTACCCAAAAGAGCAAATTTTTGTCTAGGTGTTACATAAATTAACATGGTAACTAAATTAACTGTAAGCCTACCTGAAATGGACAGTCTAAATGTAGCCTTAAACTAGGCATACACGGCTAAATAATTAAAATATTCCAGCACAATCGAATGCTTTTCTTCAAGCAGGATCAACCTTGCTTGGTCAAAGAGGGAACCAACATGTTGGTAAACCCTGTTCGACTTATCCAAAGTATGGAGCACAGTGCACTGCTCTTGGCTGGGCAATGGTCTTACGGGAATCTACCCGTGTATGCCCAGCATTACTAAGCCTTTGCTTGTTTGCCACCCACCATTCTTGGTTGCTGCAGAGCTACAGGCCCTTAATTAATTGTGCGCAATTTATGCAAAACCTACATGTGCTTTAACGTTCAAAAATCTTTGCACTCTCCTCACTTACAGTACCTATCCCCATCCCATAGCTTATTCTAGTCCATCCATCATCTTCCCCAACCCCAAGCCTCCCCCCCCCGCTACATTCTTTATGTCTCTATATCCTCCCAGCCCACATCCTGTACCCATACTTCATTGCGGTACTGCAACGCAAACAGAGATAGTGTGAAAAGGGCCCTGAAGTTCAAGTTGCTGAACCCTGTCCTAGAACAATACTTTTTTTTTGTATTGCTTCCACAATCCTCTACATCTCCAGCAATATTAATGATGATCACTTGTTTATGGGCTTTGAAATAGGCTCACAAATATACTGTATTTTTCAGACTATAAGACTCACTTTTTCTCCCCAGAAATCGGGGGTAAAGTGCCTGTGTCTTATGGTCTGAATGCGCAAACACCCGTGGCCACTCAGAAGAGAATGAAGGGAAAAGAGAGATAGATAAACCCCCATCTATCTCTGTGTGTGAAAGCTGCACTCATGCTGCAGCTTCCACAGACACAGCCATAGAGGAGAGACATCTGCAGCCATTCCCCCATAGCCCCCCTCTTCACCCCGATGTATGAGGAAGATGACATGATGTACCTTGATACTAGTGCTACTAGGGATATCTTGTGGCTGAAATTTAGTATTGCATTGATTTGATCCATTGCATTGATTCAATTGATTCGAACACTTCAATGGGTGCGTCTTATAGTCCGAAAAATATTGAAGCTTTTAAAAAAAATAAAAATATGCCAGCATCTCTTTAAGGCCTTGGCTCCACTGTACGCTGGGATCCGCTCTGGGATCCATGGCTCTGACAGGCTGTGGAGACAGCCCTGTCATAGCCCCATTGCCGTCAATGAGTGGCTCCTACACTCCGTTAAAATCCCTGCATTCAATGCAGGGGTTTTGATGGACAGTGGAGCCCTAGCCTAATACTGAAAGGATTTGCAATCTTCATACGTTCTTCAGAGGTCTTTCAATTTTAAACATGTATTACTTGAGTTCATATTTAAAGTTAAACTATATTTGCTTTTCCCATAATGTTCCAGTATGCACATCATACCTAGGTCTAGCCATTTGGTCTCCTCCAGTGCTGATCTAATTTCATCATCTTAATGGATCAGCATGACCATCAAGCAAACCAGCCTTTCTAGCAATGGCAGTTATACATTCCTCCCAGCATAGGTTTCTCTTTTTTTCCTTACGTAACTTAAGCGGTGAACTGATAATGTGTCAAGCTTTCACCAGACCTTGGGCATTGGCTTATAATTATTTAATACCACTCCAGACCCCTGAAGCCGAAAGTGAAAATATAACTTCCTGCACTAGCGGACTTCTGATCACACAGTACATTTCACTGTATTTGATTGCGAAGAAAAAGAGCAATACATTGGTGGTCCCTACAGCTCTGAGGTGTTAATAAATGATAGCTTTTCACTGTCTGGGTACTTGGCACATTGTTCTCCTTTGTAATTGACACCTTTCTGCTCATGAAATTATTTATCACCACAGTTTTGCAAATTCATTTGAAATAAATTAGATTTTTGCATTATGCGGGAAACAATTGACCTCTGGAGACTTTCAGGGAGTTTTTTGTTTTTTTATTCCCACATTTGTGAAGTGTATCTAAAAATACATTGACTTATTGTTTCTTCTACCTTTATGTTAATATCTATTAAATAAATGTGTTAGGGTTGCTTGATCCTCCACTGACTTCCTATTAAATCTTCACTGTTATTTGTGGAAAACCAGAGAGATATGACGCCACCCGACATGTATACATCTAATGACTGCAATAACAGTTATAGCTTCCTACAACAATGACAACATATATAACAAATGATTTCATTATAAAGCCTGAGCTTATTTTTAATCCTATCCGTAAAAGCTGACTAATTCACGGCATTAATGTATATTATTATTGAGAATAATCTGTTCTGACTCTATGGCTGGAACAGCTATTGTATATATTGTAGCTGCATAGAAGCTTTATATGCCAGCCTTTAACCTAGTTACTGCTCCTTGTTCAAGCTGTAGAGTCTTCTCTGTAGTTGCTGTCGTCTCTTTTATGTGTCTTGCTTCTTCCTTTTGTTCCAGCCTGTTTGTAGGGCAAGTTTTCATTCAGGCAGACAGGGTGGCTGACACTCCGTACACACATGTTGAGGGGGTGGTTGTCAATCCCTGTCAATCTCCCCCATGTGATCTCAATGGGTTACTGCCTGAACATAATGTGGGATAATATGGGAGACGCACAAGCTGGCTGGGTTTTTACCGGTAACAGATGTGGTTAGTGGCCCTTATAGTGGTATCCCTGGTGGGATTCATTACTGGGGAAAAATTGCACTGCAGTTGCACAACATCGGCTGCAGTGTGAAAGGGCCCTCAATCTGGTGATGTTCTGAGAATCTCTTACCATGGTAAATAAGCTTTTGTTATTTGTGAACTGCTAGGCCACTGACATGTTATATAACATTATATATTTTTATTTATTTATATATATATTTTTTTTATTATATGTTAATATAAACTTTTACCAACATTTAGTGTGGATAAAAGTATTTAGTAAGCTACGAATTGTGCAAGTTCTCCCACTTAAAAAGATGAGAGAGGTCTGTAATTTTCATCATAGGTCACCTCAACTATGAGAGACAGAATCGGGGAAATAATCCAGGAAATTAAATTGTCTGATAAAGAATTGAATAATTTATTTGCAAATTATGGTGGAAAATAACGACTCCAGAACCTTGAACTATTCTCATGAAAGCCACTCCTTCGTTTCCCGGGTGGTGTGTTTGGGATCATTATCATGCCCAGCCATGTTTTATCTTCAATTACCTTGGTGATGAAAGGAGGTTTTCTCTGAAAATCTAACGATACATGACCCCATTCATTCTTTCCTTTACATGGATCAGTCCTCCTGGTCCCTTTGCAGAAAATCAGCCCCAAAGCATGATGTTTCTGTCCCCATGCTTTACAGTAGGTATGGTGCTTTGGATGCAACTCAGCAATTTTTCTCCTCCAAACATTACAAGTTGAGATTTCTACTTCGCTTTCATCACCATATGACATTCTCTCAATTCTATTCTGGATCATCCAAATAATCTCTAGCAAATTATAAATTGAAGATTTGGAAGCTAATCAGGGGAAATCTCTCCTGATGATAGTACCCTACTGGGATTTTTAAGGTGCTGGTTCAGTCAGTTAATTCTGTCAACTCCAAAGTTTTTCATATATATAATAAAAGGTCTTTCTTGTGTCTTTACAGTAGGACCATAAATATAAATATAAATATAGACGATAGATAAAGTGCTTCATTCATACATTAAATAATAACATTTAATAAAATGTTCACCACACGGGTACAATAGAAAAACAGATTTTGGGATTTTACATGACCATACGGTATACAAACAGACAACTGTAACCAGCCCGTCTTAGATCGTATCTGCCTCCAACATGTTTCGCCTTGATGGCAAGGGAGGTTTCTCTAAATATGAATATATTCAAATTAGAAAGGCAACATTCACATAGTCTAGTCAAGTACCCT
Source organism: Ptychadena robeensis (assembly GCA_036250615.1). Classification (NCBI taxonomy): domain Eukaryota; kingdom Metazoa; phylum Chordata; class Amphibia; order Anura; family Ptychadenidae; genus Ptychadena; species Ptychadena robeensis. The sequence continues at coordinate 16,620,170 of CM070033.1, forward strand.
GCTGTGTGATATAGCAATTTGGGGTCAATGTGGTACAACAAGCATTTGCGATAATCATCATCTCAGTCACTGCCAAGTCGTGTACGTTTGAGCAGCCTATATTATTTTGTTACTAGACCCACATTATATGTGAAGATTGTTTATACTTACAATATAATGTTGTGTCACTAAGCATATAAGCTTACTTATTTTAGGTCTTAGGGATAGATTATCTCACCTTGTTTTCAAGGTAATTAACAAGGAACACAATTGCAAAAAAATAAATAAATATCAGTGTATGTTATACTCACAGGTAGGTACAGTTTTGTTGTCAAAAAAAAATTCACCGGTGCTCCTGTCAAATGATCCTGGGTTCTCGACGTGCAGTTCTCCAAGGAGTCGCGGAAGGACTGGCAGGGGGCAACGAGGACCCCAAATCGTGCCCTCCAAGGTGGCCTCTGTGTGTCCCAACTGAGGACGTCTCCTCGTTAGGTGCCCAAGCTGGCCCAGCCGAGGCGTCCGTTTCGCCTTGCAGTGGGGCCTAGATATAGGCAAGGGGGAATGAGTAGGACCAGGGGCGGGGACCGGACACATGGCCAGGGTGGCCCCAGAACCCAGACACCACCCACTGGGCCCTCAGCAGGGAGACTGCTGTGGTAATGGGGCCATCACATACCTTTAGGGAAGGCCAAAGGGGCAGCTACCGATGTTAAGTGGTAATGAGGGTACCACCAGTGTGAGGGGTCAAGGGAGGTCAGCAGCCAGGGTCCATCCCACTTTCTCCTGGTCCCCCACCACTGGCTATATAGGCCTGACGTCCTGGATAACAAGAGACACCTGGGGGGGAGGGAGAGCGTGACCGCGGGGGGGGGCCAACGCGCATAGCGGGCCAGCGTCCTTGAGGCGGGGAGGTTCCGCTCAGGACTGAACTCCCTACCAGGTGTCCGGCATCCCGATGGGACGGACACTCAGCTGTATAGTGGGGCTCACCAGGGAGGGCAACGACCAGAGCGAGCGCTTCCGGTCCGGTCCCTCCCTGGTCCCTACTCATTCCCCCTCTGCCTATATCTAGGTCCCCACTGCAAGGCGACACGGACGCCTCGGCTGGCCAGCTTGGTCACCTGACCGAGAAACGTCCTCAGTTGGACACAGGGAGGCCACCTTGGAGGGCTCAATTTGGGGGTCCTCTTGCCCCCTCCCCTCCTTCCCCGCCTCCTTGGAGAACCACTTCGGGAACCCCAGATCCATTCGGACAGTGACCCGGTGATGTTTTTTGACACAACTGTACCTACTGGTGAGTATAACAGCCTGATATTTATTTATTTTATGCAATTGTGTACTTGTTAATACTTGACAACAAGGTGGATCATCTACTCCATAAGACCTAAAAAAGTAGCTTATCTGCTTGTGACACACATTATATGTAAGTATACATCTATCAATACATGTGGTTCATAGAATTCATTTAATTTTATATTTATTTTATATATGGCTGCTCTAACGTACACGACTTGGCAGTTGACTGAGATGTGATTTACGCAAATGCTTTTGACACATGACCCACAAAATTGCTATATCCACACGCTAGTAATTGAACTAGACTTGTGATGTTTGCCTTCTAATTGAATATATTCATATTTTAGTAGAAATAACCCCCTTTTCCCTTAAGAAGCCATCAAGGCGAAACATGTTGGAGGCAGATACGTTCTAAGACGGGCTGGTTACAGTTGTATACCGTATGGTCATGTAAAATCCCAAAATCTGTTTTTCTATTGTACCTGTGTGGTGAACATTTTATTAAATGTTATTATTTAATGTATGAATGAAGCACTTTATCTATTGTCTATATTTATATTTATGGTCCTACTGTAAAGACACAATAAAGACCTTTTATTATATATGAAAAACTTTGGAGTTGACGGAATTAACTGACTGAACCAGCACCTTAAAAATCCCAGTAGGGTACTATCATCAGGAGAGATTTCCCCTGATTAGCTTCCAAATCTTCAATTTATAATTCAGAATCTAAGGGATGGTGCGCGAGACTGACATTTAGGCACCCTTAGCACTTCTTTGTATATTATAATCTCTAGCAAACTTCAGGCGGGCACAGACACGTAATGGCTTAAGCAGGGGGACACGTCTGGCACTGCAGGATTTGAGTCCCTGGCGGTGTAGTGTGTTACTGATGGTGGCCTTTGTTACTTTGGTCCCCACTCTCTGCAGGTCATTCACTAGGTCCACCCGTGTGGTTCTGGGATTTTTACTCACCATTCTTGTAATTTTTTTAAGTGGGAGAACTTGCACAATTGGTGGGCGAATAAATACTTTTTTGCCCCACTGTATTATGCTTATGTCCCTATAAGAGGAATTCAGTTGACAGTGTTATTAAATAAGCTCAGTGTAGTTCCTTTAGTTATTTCCCGGTTTATCATATTACATGTTTGTTGGTTTTTATTAGACAATGCATTGTGTAGACATCATGGTATTTAAGCATATTTAGCATTTGTAAACGATTCTGTCTCTCTGACCTTTTCCTTTAACAGTTTATCATCAACTGTCTAGCCTTGAAAAACATTTCTATTGAGGTTCTGTGCTATCACTCAGGATTTGAATGATTAGAGATCAGAAGTTTAAGATGGCATGGAGGAGGTGATTGTTAAATGGTGGAAAAGGTTAATTAGGAATTTAGAAAAGAAGTTAATGGAGGGAATATTACAGACTCCGAAGGAAGGCTTGGAATACTAGAAGAGATGAGTAAGAGACTTGCTTGCTTAAACTTGGCGGCTGTAAATATTCATGCCAATGAGATCCTGGTGTTCTACAGATAACATAAATTGTGTCCTGTTATTCTCCAGACACAGGAACAAGAGTGATACTGGGAAACAGCTTGTCGCAGGGTTACCCCCTAAAAAGGTTTTCCGGGAGATACCTGGAACTACACATTAGAGATGGTTGATTGCAAATGTTACTTTTCCTGCAAATTTCAACGTCATTTGACAACGTCAGACCAAGATAGTCCAGGCCTGGAAGGTTAGACCAAAGTAGCATAGGCCTGGTAGGTTAGACCAAGATAGCATAGGCCTGTTAAGTCAGACCAAGGTAGTCTAGGCCTGGTAGGTCAGACCAAGGTAGTCCAGGTCTGGTAGGTTAGACCAAGGTAGCATAGGCCTGTTAAGTCACCCCAAGGTTGTCCAAGCCT
>CM070033.1:16628023-16645214 GCA_036250615.1 Ptychadena robeensis
ACTCGAAATCGGCGAAATGGTCGAATTTTTGAAAAAAAATTCGACCATCTCTAGTAGACATAGCATTTTGTAATTTGGTGTGCGTTTGAAGAGAGGTAGGTTTATACGGCAAGAATATCCCTAACTCTATATTTTACCTGGGAAAGTTGGGGGTCGTCTTATATGCCCAGTCGTCTTATACGCCGGAAAATATGATAGTTTTTTTTGGAAGGCCTACCACACAATACATCTCTGTCTGGTAATATGGCAAGATCTACCAGTAAAAATTCCAACCAGTAAAAGTTCTACATTTTGAGAAGCACATGATCAACAACATGTCCCTTGGAAGCCTATATGAGGAGAACTGCATGGACACACTGACTGATATGTATTTGGATACTGTTAGGGCCATGGGACCCTGGCTTGGCTTGCATTTGCAGCACCCGCTCTTGCCATTCCTTCCAACATTGCCATGAACTCTGCCTGACCAGGTGGATTGTACCATTGTAACCTTTATTGTCACCGCAGCCACTGAATGCTGAAGTGTTCTCTGACCCAGTTCTGGTTTTCATGTCCACCTTCTGTAGACATAGGTGGATTCAGTACTTTTCCAGATCCACTTCACCCTTTAAATACTTTGAACACTGGATGCCCTATAAAAGCCTGAATGTTGAATAGCATATTGTATATGGCAGGGTGTGATCTGTTTTGCTGAATATTTGAACTCTGATCTCTGCTTTGTTCCTGACCATTCTCTCTCTGCTACCTGCCATGACCCTGCTTGGACCTGACTATGCTTTTCGCCTGATCCCTTTAGATGATGGGTGGCTCTGTCCTGACTTCACTCCTGCCTCATTGTATGCAGTTCTGTGTTTGTGCAGTGGTGGTTGCCATTAGCTACTACTCGGCCTTGTTTGTTTGTGGGCTCCTAGTCTTTTGCCAATCCTTGTCCCAGGTGGCATCCTTTGTGCATGTAAGACCTGGGGGCAACAGAGTCCTGGGAGAGCGTAACTAACCTTCTGAGGCAAAGAATGCGGTGGAGATTGGGGGATTAAGATCTGGACAGCCTTGGCATAGGGCTATAACATTTAATAATTGTATTGCTTGAAATGCCAGTGTGTATATATAAATATTACAACAATATTGGAACTTTCCTTTTAATACTACTATTTTCTTCTCTGAACTTTTGCAATGCATATTAAATAGATCCTTATAACCTCTTACAGGGATGATGTAAAAATGATAGTTAAAATTACCACATTAACATTCGAAACGGTTTTCAGCTTTCCAATGTAAAACTAAAAGTTAATATATTTTGGTTAAAATATCATCTTGCTCCTCTCTATGCGTTATTGATTTCCCCCCCGCTTGAATCAGCAAAGTCTTCTATGGCCTTCACACTAAATAAAGCCTTTGGCCAGAATGTTTATGAGTACTTTCAGCTGGATATATAAAGACAATTCATAAGCATGTGTAGACATCTTTACAATGCAGTAAACACATTACTGAGAGTGCAAGAGACCTATAAATATATCTCTGCTCCTATTGGATGTAATGACCTGAATATTTTAGGGTGATATGGGTCAACCGTGAAATACAAAACAAAAGAACGGTCACAATATTTTAGAGGTCAGTACCGAACGTAGCGGATAAAACATTGGCGAAAGGTGGTTATAACAGCTATTGAATTATCCTGGCTTCAGCAAGAAGTGGACTAAGGCTATGTTCCTTCTTAGGCGATTAATCACATATGCTCGCGGTTTTCAATCACCGGCGGGCGATCGCCAGTCGATTGGCTAGGCGATTGTCCACATGATTTTTAAAAAAAATTGCCCCCATTATAAAATAAAAAAAAGCGACTTCATAGCGAATGAATGGATGCCATTTTTCAATCGCGATCACCTCCATTCTTGTCTATGGGTGCGATCAGAGGAAAATAATCGCCACCACCAACCACCGGCGATCAGAACGCATTCTCACGGCCCCAATGGCAACCGCCCATTCAAAATTGTGTAGGTGATTGACGGCGATTCCGCAGGCGATTGAAAATCGTGAGCGCCAGGTGATTAATCGTCTAAGTGGGAACATAGTATATGCAAGTATATGCAAAGCCATAAAAGCCATTGAATGGTGTTTGTTCAATATATGGGCCAAATCGATGGACACTTCGAGTGCCATGTGCGCTCACGGCCATCTCTCTGGCCCATATAATATGTGCCCATCGCTGTTTTCAAGCAGGGCAAATCAATCCCGCTCGAAAACAGCCATATTGGACATGACCATAAATATGGCCGATGTCCGATGCTTTGCATAGGCAAAGCTTCGGCTGAGCTGGGGAGAGCAGAGCTGTCTCCCCAGCCCCACTGATATCTGACATCTGACAGGGTACATCGGACGGCTCGAATATTGAGCCATCTGTACCCTGCTTAAAGCAAAACATTAGTTACACAATATTTCTCCCGTTTTACACTCGGCACCTCATATATACCACTAGGGGAGGACACCATGCTTTCCAGCACCAGGTGACACCTAACCTACTAATTCCATTGCTTCAAATGTGCACTTAGAACTCTTTTCAAATAAAACATGTAATTAAGCTTCCTCATGAGACCCTTTTGTTTTTTGGCCTTAAGGCCCCCATACACGGGTCCGATTCCCCACCCGATTCCTGGCCGATCGATTCCGGGTGCGTGCACGCCGATTGATCGGCTAAGAATTGAGTGCAGCCCACCTTGCCTGAATCGGATCTGCCAGAGAACCAACATGCTGGTCTTTCTGATTCGATTCAGCACACATCAGGGGGAGTTGCCATTTGTGAAGTGATCGATCGGGCACGGAATCGTCCAGGAATCGGTGGCCCAAGGTGGTAGGGACAGGCTTAATTGGGCGATCGATCGGACATCCGATTCCCTCTGGCATCGCCGGAATCAATCGGATGGGTGATCGATCGTCCATGGAATCGGGACATGTATGGCTAGCTTTAAACCTCAAGAGATAATGACATTGATTGAGTTTACCATCACCGCAAATGCACAGGACGATCGATTTGAGCTTGAAACAATAAAAAAATCGACCCCTGTATGCCCACCTTTTAAGGATTCATCAATTGCATGGGTATCAACCCATGTATAGCTACCTTAAGACTCATGTTGGAAGCATTGGTTAGTGATGGAGGTATAAGTTTACCCATTTGGCATTAAAAACCTCAGAAAGACACAACAGAATTACTTACATGTGTGCTTGGTAAAGACAAGTCACAGGTTAAAACTGAGAAAACGGAAAATCAACCTATATTTATCCAGTTCCAAGCATTAAAAAATAAGACTAAATGCTTGAAGTCTTCATTAGAGTCTTCGGTTCCCCACCCCCTTCCCTGGGGATTATGAAGCATATCAAGAGGTGAAGTGATTGGAGGTTATTGCTACTTTTAACCATAAATTGCTGAAATTAAATGCAGGCTTTACAAGAAAAGAACACTTTTATATGTTCCTAACTTTCTTTAACAGCCCTGTTCCCACAATCTCCTGGAGGAAAGTGAATGGCTTTATTCCGAGTAAAGCACGGCTAAGAAAATCGCAGGCGGTTCTGGAGATCCCAAATGTTCAGCTGGAGGATGCTGGGACATATGAATGTAAAGCTGAAAACTCCAGGGGGAAAAATGCCTTTCGAGGGCAACTGCAAGTATATAGTAAGTGCAGATTTCTAGAAATGTGTTGTTTGCATTGTGATGCTTTACAGAATCTACATTTAGAATGTAAAGAATTTTACTAGTGTAAAGTGTAAATGAACCAAAATCTATTTTCTTATGTTTTTGACATCATGAATCCCAGTTTAAAAGTCAAAGCAAATATTTTTCTGTGTACCTGCCAGTACTATCACATTCTGACTGACAACCTTCAGTCTCCTTTCAGTTAGCCATTGGGCTTTCTTCCATGTCTACCATCAGTCTTCTGTCAGTTGGACATTGGCCACTTGGTTGCTCAATGGTATTGCAGAGAATTTGGTGGCAATGTATGTCAGCTGAGTTGAGGGAGTTCTTAAATCAAAGTAAACTAAATGATCATTCACTTAATTACCTCCTCTGCAACTGGTAATGCCTTTCAAGCTTGGAGGTGCATATGACTTTCGTGAGCATAAACAATTTAGTTATTCCACTGAACTGATTTAAAATACATTCGTATTGAGTTGTCCATTTTTAAATCTTGATTGTTTTTGCCACCAATTAATTTAATGGATTCAAAACAGATGGAGATTGATTCCTTTCCTTAGCCCTGTTTACATGCTCCATAGTACTATCGGATACAAAAGCAAAATATCTAGAATACCCCTCAGGTTTACTACTCTGTATTGTTATTGGTTGGAGAATTAAAAGTATCTCTTAACTCCTGTTCTACACATCCTTCCATTATCAGACTCTTTAGCTGCTATCTCTACCATGACCACATCAAACAAAGACCATGAGAAACTGAAGCAGGCAACACACGTGTAGATATGGGCCAGCAGTGCTGTTTCTCCAGCTCTTCTGATATCGGGCAGCAGCACGATGACATCATCACGCTGTTGCTGGGAACCTCGAACGGCTCCTATATTGAGCTGTGTGTTCCCAGCTTAAGGGTCCCCATACATGCTTAGATTTCTCTGTCAGATTTCCTTTAGATCTCCTTTCATTTTACCAAAACCATGTAATATGAGGGACTTTCTAAACAATCAAGTCTACCTGTGTTCAATCGCAGAGGACCGGGCACTATATAGTTGTTGGTAGATCTAAAGGATATCTGACAGAGAGATCTAAAGGTGTATGGCCAGCTTAAGGGTCACTATTTGACGATCCCGGGTCTAATAGTCAATTAACAGTATAAGGAGATACATTTAGCTATGGCTCCTGTATAATTTTCAGTCGATTGATTGTCACTTTATGAACCTTCTGTTCTGTCTGACGCAACATCATCTGAGGAACCACAGCATGTTCATAAATTGAACAGAAATGTATTGTGTCTGGGTACAGATAAGAGTTTGGCATTTGCTTGGCGTTCTCTCATATTTAAGTAAACATGAACTGCAAGCTTCTGCAGTTAAAACACTTCCCACTGTGTAAGTGACATCATTAAGGATGACAGCTCAGGATTCCCCTAAGATTCAACCCTCCCATGCCATGGATGTAAAAAGTAAATCTACTACTCACGATTTTCTCACCCCATGCTCCTGGAAAATTAACATTTACGGTGACTTTGGAACTAGCAGCTCATATTGCATGAGCAGAGCATCGAAGCCGTTTTAAAGTATCTAAATCTAAAAGTTAAATAAGGTTCATGGATAATCTGCAGATATTTGCTGTCCATAAAGATTAATATATTCAAATCTATCCATCTCCATAACATAAAAATAATTTCTGTTGTCCAGCAGTCGAAAACTACTGGTCTACAGGAATACTGTGAAATACAGTGATAGTCACTTCACTTTTTAGTCACTTTATAGTCACCTCACTTTACAATGTTTGGAGCTTACTGGTGCATGTGTGTGCACAGACACTCACATGTGTCTGTGAGTTAGAGCTTGTGTCCACTGCGTCTTTTTCCCCGTGTTGGCATTAATAAATATAGATAGGAGCCCTAAAGAGATACAGATTGTGTGGATAAACATGATTAACAACCTCCATTTGAGGCTGAACCCCGACAAAATATAATGAATTTAAATCCCAAGTCTATGGTTGCTTCATCTGGCTGTTGGAATACATTTCAAATTTACATGGTAAATGGTACATGGCTGTTCAATGACCATACGTGTCAAAACTACCATAAAAGTGACTTTCCCGGGCCAAAATGGGAGAAATCTCAGTTTAAATAAATTCTGAATATTTCCTAGGATTATGACATCAGGGTGATTTAGGAGGGGGCATTGTTCTCCCTCATAAATTCCCACCCTGCTTGTACAGATGATGTGCCGGGTGGGAAGTTAAAAGGGAGAGTAACTCCCCCTCCCTCCTGAGTTAGCCAGCTAATAGGAGTGGGGAAAGTAAACATCCTGATACCGTAAGTGATGTCCGTGGCGTCACTTCCTGAATTTGTTCCAAATACCGGAAATGGCGTCTGTGGCGTCACTTCTTGTATTACTTCATAGGGCTGGCCTCAAGGACTTGGCCTAAAAGTGTCCCTAATAATTCTAAAATACCGTATTTTTCGGACTATAAGACACACCGGACCATAAGACGCACCCAGTTTTTAGGGCAGGAAAACCAGAAAGAAAAGATTTAATATGTTTTCACATCAATTGGGTTAATGCATCAAATTCCATGAATGCAATATTCTATTCAGCCAGTAGGTGTCACTAGCAGCAGTACACTCTCAGCACAGCGTCATTCTCCACACTGATTGGGAGGAGGAGAAGGGGAGCCAACAGCTGCAGAATCTTCTCCCTCTCAGTCTCTGCTCTCCTCTCCGGCTGGCTGTTACTGTGTCTGTGGGAGCTGCAGAGTGATTGCAGTTTCCACGGATGAAGAGATGCCAGTTCATCTATCTCTCTCTTCATTGCCTATGGCAGCAGGGCAATTATACAGTACAGCTGGGAGAGCTGGACACCGGCTGGCATCTCTCAACTGACAGCTCCTCCAGCTCCCCGGCTAATCTCTGTGCTGGGAGAGCTGGCTGGAAGCCAAGGTGTGATCACCGGCGGCCAAGTGGCCACGGGGGTCGCGCATTCGTACCATAAAACGCAGGCACTTTTTGCCCCCAATTTTGGTCTTATGGTCCAATAAATCCAGTAATTTCCAGAGCTTCCCTCACAAAATGTTGTTTGCCCCTCTCACGTTGTCAGGATATGATGGCCATTTTCTTTGTCCACCAAGTTAAGTTGACATGGTTTCCACTTCAATAAATTGCCTCACAAATGTTCAGTAGCTATTTTTATGTAAACAAAAAGTACAATTTAGATCCAGAAAAATAAATGATAGCACCATTCAAAAGACAGTTCAGTAGTTCCCTTTAAGGATGGTTTGAAATAAAGAAATGTACGCCTTTTATTCCTGCAAGGAAATTGGATGCGATTGTTTAGTAAAGCCAGCTGTAAGATTTCCTTGCAGTAGACACAATGGATAACATACTTTGGGGACAAGCTCTCCAGAAAAGACAGGGTCACGAATAACTTCCACTTAAGACTTCTGGAAGAGTGAATTAAAATACCAATGGAAATATTAACACACAGCGGCGTCCCTGTGCGTGAGACCTTTAAATGAAGTACGGTGCCTTGTGGATTAGAGCTTCTTGTGCAGCTAAGAACATAAAACAAAAGCCAAGCTTAAGCGGGGACTGAGCGTGTGACTCCTTTATTATTCAGCATGATTGATGCACAGCATTGCATCTAGAGCAGATGATAGACTGCAAATAAGCTCAGGGTCAGTTAGGTGAGTGAAGGGCATATACCACTGGCCTTCCTAACCATAAATTTTCATACATATTACTGTGGACCTACCTCTGTCTATTGTTGTTTAAAATGTACTTCAAGTGGAAGTTAAAGGGTTAGAAGTTCTGGTTTTGCTGGCAATGGCATCATTGGCCAAATTTTTTATTTCTTATTTTCTGCTGTAGGGTTCTCTATGATTGGAGGGATACCTTAAAATCATGTTTTTCATTGACTTTAGATTGGACTACTCGAGACTTCATCCCAGCTTTATTTCACCATATGCTGAAAAGTTTCGACTAGTTCATTGTAAAGCCCCGAAGATCACCAAAACCAAAAATAGCACAGTGGTTCTCAATCTGGGGGTTGGGACCCCCTTGGTGGTTGAACAACCATTTCACAGGGGTTGCTGAATACACTGAAAGCATCAGAGCAGCAACCTTAATGCCCACAAGTGGTGGAAAGATAGGAGGAAGAGTAACTTAGGAGGGATAGAGCTTTACTCTTCCTTCTAATTGCCCTCACTGCATATAATTTTCACTGGCGGGGTGGGAAAATATAAGGGAGGTGACAGTGTACTTTGTGCTGGAATTCAATGTGGAATGGCACTTCCAGTTCCAAATACAGAAAGTTACACTTTGCGATATCACTTCCGGGTCACGGATCTAACAAGGTTGAGAACCACTGCTCTTGCACTTTAATACTTGCATAAATTATTGTGTTTTCCGGGCTATTAGACACTCAATGTATAAGATACACCTTATACATTGGAATATCTAATCACCTTAAAATACCTGTGGGATACTGACCACTCTTCTGGTGGGAGCTTCATGCTCCAACTGGCAGAGCAGGAGTTAAAGGAGGTGTGGAAGTTGTCAGAGAGAGCCTTTGACAGCTTCCACACCTCCTTTAACTCCTGCTCTGCCTGGTCCTGGCTGAGCTTGAGTATGTCAGCTGGGTAGCTTCAGCTCAGTACTTGGCTGGCAGGCAGATAGTGAAGGCACCACCACTCACAGCTGAATAGTCTTTCAGTCTTGGATACTATAAGACGTATTGATTTCTTCCCTGATTCTGTGTGTGGGTTGCATTTCATAGTGCAAAAACGAATACTGTTGGTTAAAATGTAAGTCTAAAGGCCCTCATACACGGGTCAGTTTCCCATCGGATTCTGGGACGAACGATTCCGGGCGCGTGCACGCGAAACGATCGCCCCGGAATCGCGTGAAGCCCACCTTGTCCATCCGATCACGTCCTATCGTTCGGGGGCCCAGAATCAGATCGGACAGAGAACCAACATGTTGGTCTTTCTGATCCGATTCTGCACAGGGGGGAGTTGCCATTTGTGGAGTAAGCGATCGGACACGGAATCGTCCAGGAATCCGTGGGACAAGGTGGTATGTAGCGATCGGACACACTTAATTGGCCGATCAATCGGACCTCCGATTCCCGCTGACATCGCCGGAATCGATCGGATAGGTGATCGATCGGCCATGGAATCCGACTGTGTATGGCTAGCTTTAGTTTGGACATGAAAAAGTTTTTAACTTTTTTTATGCTAAATGTGCAAGATCAATATTTTTTTCACAATTCTTCTGTACATCTCCAGCAAGGTGATTGGGATTTTAGTGATGATACCTTGTTAATAAGCTTACAAATTACTCACTAGTCAGCTAGTTTAAATTTAAAAAGAAAAATTTTACAATCTTTACTTTGGACATCCCAGTGTCATTGTGTCCCGAGTGCCGAGCAGAAGTATCCTGACAAGAAGAATGTTCTGATTGGTATCTGATGCGGCTTCCTACGCAGGTTAGTTTGACAACTAAAACTTAACAACAGGTTTACTTTAAATTGGATGGGACGTTAAGACGGCCTGGGGAAATCAGTATCCGCTGGCCAGAACATAAAGCTTATACGCACTTGGTTAGCCGTTTGTGTTGACTCTTAAAAAAAACTTTCCCAACAATCCTTGCAAAGGCCGTTTTCGCTAGTTACTTTAGCGCAATGTCACTTTCTGTGTGCCTGACTGTTTGTCCCAATTAATAACGGATCAAGTGTTTTTATTTTCTGTGCGCTTCATTAAAACATTACTTTCTGTTTTTTTTCTCTCCTCCGTAACAGCCCAGCCACAGTGGATAGAGAAGATTAATGATACGCAGCTAGACAGTGGAGATCAGCTCCGCTGGGAGTGTAAGGCATCTGGAAAGCCAAGGCCCATATATCGTTGGCTGAAGAATGGTCTCCCCTTGCTACCCCAGGTATTGTGCGAGCAGGTTAATTAAAGATTCTCACTAATTTTGCTGTGTTCCTGCCAATAAAATATTGTTATGGATGGAAGTGTCATGCGTGCCCACGCGTTTCTGCAAAGCTGTCACTTTATTTTAAATCCAAATTACGAGCTTGTTTGAAAAGGTAATCAAAAAGCAGATACGCAGAGCACCTAACTGCATTCTAGTTTCCAGGAAAAGGAAAGAGCCTCACCTCTCTACCATGTCTCCCTATACAAGTCCACTTATGTTCCTGTTAAATAGTGTTGAGCGGCATATGGTATATTCGAATTCGTGTAATTTCGCAAAAATATTAAGGAACATTAGAAATTCCTAAAATGTGTTTAGACTGTATTCTATTGCATTACATCGCGTGTGGCTGTTTGCAATTATTTGCAAAGATTCGTGAATCAGCTTTATAGCTTTTCTTCTTCATTCTGTGATCTTAGCCAGTACGAGCACTGTGCGTATTGCGCATATCCATTCGCAATGCGCACAAATATACGCAATGTATGCTGGTAACCAATGTTGAAGCATAATATGACAAATATTGTAAGGTTGGGCGATGAGTAATATGTCGTTTCCATACTATTGTGAGGGTTAAAATAAGTTTTGCGGGTAGCATGCTGGAAATTTTCCAATCTCTATTGGTCCATCTAGCCCTCAGTTCTCCAATCAAAAGATATTCCTTAAGCCCCTATACACCTTAAGATCGATCCATATAATCTCCATTATATCTACCAACAACTGTGTAGTATAGTGGCCTCCCTGATAGAATACATAGTGATTGGAAGGTATATATCACTGCTATGTAGTGCCGGGTCCTCCCTGATAGAATACATAGTGATTGGAAGGTATATATGACTGCTATGTAGTGCCGGGTCCTCCCTGATAGAATACATAGTGATTGAAAGGTATATATCACTGCTATGTAGTGCCGGGTCCTCCCTGATAGAATTGGGTGGACAGCAAAAACCCAAAAACCTTAAGCTATCCACCCAAATTCAGGGCAACAATTCTTAAGATTTTACTTTTTTGTCTCAGTGGTCACCAGGACATGAATGTCCCTACTTGCAGCATCAAGAGTAAGATTTGACTTCACATAGATCTTGTAACTCTGTTCCAAGCTCCATGGGCTAGTGCAGAACTTAATTAGAGGGCCCTTTCAGTATTCGCTGCGGTTTTGTGCTGGTAATGGACACGGCACTGGTTTCCCCAGGTTGTATATGCACATGTGATGACATCTGGGAATAGGGATTGGCAGAGGACCAGGTGCCCATAAACAAACATTGCTGGGTGCAACAGCAACCACCACAGCACAAAATACACAGCAAAAGCCAAGTCAGGGCAAAGCTAATGATCATACACAGAAGGATATCCAAATTAAGTATCCAGGGGGTCAGGCAAAAACCTGGACAGAATCAAGCAAGGCACAAGTCACGTCAAAGGCCTGCGGCCCTGACAGCTCTCTTCAGTTCTTTTTCTGATGACCCAAGCATTCATTGATATAAACAGCCTTCCATACTATAAAAGCATTGGAGGACTCTTCAAACGATCACTGATTATAAAAAGGAAGCAGACCTAACCTACACACCTAGACTGTGGCACAGAACTCAACGCAAATACAATTTAGATCTAGTCTAGTCAATTATCATTAACACATATTACTGAATAAATTCATTTTTTTATCAACTTTTATTTATCCACATAAAGCCAACAAATGGAATGAAAAAATCGTCAAACCGTGCACAATGTCAGGATATAATAAAGCAAGTAATTCAAACAATAAAGTCATGTTCCATACCATCAAGGGAGGGGTGGTCAAAAACGAGGTTGAATACTCAGTGCTGTTTCTCAGCAGTCCCAAACCTTGAGGTATTTTGCACGGGCACCCCTGCAAGTATAGATAATCCCCCCAGTCTTATTAGGGATACCACACTATCAAGCCACTCCTGAAGCTTGGGGCTCATAGGACGAGTCCGTTGTACCAGCATAAGTCTACAAGTATGAAACAGGACTTTAGTAATAGCCGTAGTGGCATGTGCATCCTCTGTCACTGAGAAAATAATACCCAATACACATATCTGGGGGTACAGTGAAATGCGTAACATCGGGAATTAATTCATTTTAACTCAACCTGTTCTTATGTATCTCTTCCCATATGTTGGCCAATTATTGGCTTTTATTTGAGGAAGATTGGAACAATAGTTAACAAAACTGGACTGGAGTGACAAGAAAGGGATGTTAATGAACATTACATTAATTAAATGACACTAAGGTGACAGAGAGAAATGTGGTGGAAGTATGGTAAACTGGAGATGAACACAAGAATTTTGGTATTATGTGGATGGAATGAGCATTAATGAGATAGTGGACATAATTAAGACTCAAAGGAACTAATTACTAGAACACTTCAGAGTTCCTGGGATGACAGATGCATACCTGAGTAACCATAGCTTGTATAAAATGTCACATACTGGTTCAGTATAGTCACAGCATCCGGTATATCTTTCACACACTAATTTCATCACATTATGTGTTCCTTTGAACCTTGGAGAACTTGCTAGCTTTTATGTTTACCAAACAAGTTTTGGGTCATTACTAGGATATCAAAGATAGCTGTTCCTATTGTCTGGATTGTTCAACAACATTCACTCGCCAAAAAACCTAACTGGAATAATGGCCCGGCAGCCATTGCCAACATAACTAACAAAATATAATCTATAACAATCATTAAACAGACCATTATAGACTAAGATGAAGGTCCCTTGAAGGCAGTTATCTAGCACCCTGTATCTGCCTTACCCAATAGATCCGCCTCCAGCTGTACTACACCAACTCATTGACTTTGAAACCTGAAAACAAGGGAATTAATCAAAAAGATTCATAAACAAAATAAAAATTGAGGGAGGGTGGGAAATTCATCCAACGCACACTATCCTTTGACATGTGGTGAACTCTCCTCCCATACTAAACTACAGGAGGACCCCAATAGAGCTGGAACAAGATAACATAACTAAGCATGTTTATAAGATTTACTAACCCGTAGTATGCCAGCTCCTTCTTAACCCAGTCATGTGGTCCCTTCGTCTATGTCTCTGTCTTGTCTGGATTGTAGGAAGAATTGACAGTGGTTCAGTGTGCTATCCATCAATCAATTAGACATATCATAGACATAAAAAATTCGACAATTTCGATGATTTCGAGTTAATTTCAAAGCCCCTGAACATGGTATCACCAAACTTGTCTCTAACACAATACGTTTTTGCACAAATTAAGTTCAAAGTCAAGACTAAAATTTTGAACTTTAATTTTCAACTTAACTTATGCAAAAACTACATGTGCTAGAGCAAAACTTTTTTTCAAATGTTCCACAACTCTTCTCTACATCTTCAGCAATTTTTGTGATTATACCATTTTAAGAGGCTTTGCAATCAGCTCACGAAATAATTGTTTAAATAATAAATAAATACAACAAAAATCTTTATATCCTGTTAACCCAAGTGTTCCGTCCTTTAAAAAAGTTTGCCACAGGCAATCGCAGCAGATTACAAACCAATCCATCAGAGATCAGAGGGTCCACCAATACTCTCCATTGCCATTGGCTTGCTGGGGATAGGTGAGTAAGCAAGCAAGCAAACTCACCCAGAGCTACATTTGGGGTAAACGCTCAGGAGGTTAAAGCTCAAACCTTACTTACCTGCAATATTTATACAAAGACTTTGGAAAGCAAAGCATTATTTTGAATGTTTGACATATTGGGATGCCAGGTTCTGCTAAAAAACGTCTGCTGCAAGAGAAACCAAGGAGAACCACATGATCAATTTGATTGGCTGATCCTATTTTAGTTAACACAAAGAAGTAGATATGAGACACGATCAAATGATCATGACCACCATATCAGGAAAGATCAATCCAATCAGCTGATCAGCTGATCATGTGCTTCTCCATGAGTTCTCTTGCGGGAAAACATAAAATTATAATGATGAACCATTGAGCCTATCATATATTTTATGTGTTATTTACATTTATATTACAGAACAGACTGGAAATGGTAAATGGAATGTTGACAATTCACAATGTCAGTCAATCAGATGCCGGAATGTACCAATGTCTGGCAGAAAATATCTATGGGATCATCTATGGAAGCGCTGAACTTAAAGTTCTGGGTAAGTCAGGTGATTTTTCTTATTTGAAGATGATTCTATCTTCTGGGTTCCTCACATTTTTACTGACTGAGGATTGTTAGGCTTGGGAATTCTCCATACTGTTTTATGTCTGTATATTAAGAGTGACCAGTCCAGATTATGTAGACTATTAAAAATTATAAGTAAACCTTATAGACCATAGATATGGTTATTGATCCTCCATTGTCAAGAATTGTGACACTCTAATGACACTATTGAAACTCAGGAAGTGATTCAAAAGTGTTTGGTACCAGTACAAAAAGCTTTTGTGGCAAATCAAGACATACAATGGCATTCCAAGGTAGATACTTTACTGTTAAATGTTTGGTGTACAGGTAATCATTAGAACATCAAAAATTTACTATTTGCCTCTCTTTTCGCAGAAATGTTCTCAAAAAAGAGTTTGGCTAAGACTTCACTACATTGTTTGTGGACTCCATGGAAGCATCATTGTTATGCACCATGACACCCAACTTTGGGAGGGGATTCGAACAAAAAGTGTAGGAAAAAGAAAGAAATTAGAAGGAAAGAGGCAAGTACAGAGAGAGGGGAAAAGAAGGGGAGGGAGGAAAGATCAGGGTAAAAGGAAGAGGGGACTCTGGACCATTAGAAACACACAAAATCTTAGGGAAGGCTTTTGGACTTCAGGTACTCAACACAGGGAGACTACATTTTTAGGAAGCATTTATAGGTGTCAGATAGGACCGAGGTAAGATGCTCGTTGATCAGGATCCCCACCAAGCGTTGCTTTACCTTAAAAATTAGAGGATTGGTTGCTTCCAGGACCTCGCGATCACTAGCCGAGTGGCTAGAAATACATATGACGCCAGTTTAGCAGCTGAAGAGTGCAGTTGCAGTGCCTATTGAGCAGTAGAGATGGTCGAATTTTTCAACTTGATAAATTTGTGAGCTGATTGCAAAGTCTCTGAACATAGAATCATCACCAAAATTGTTGCAGATGTAAAGAAGGGTTGTGGGAACATTTGAAAAAAAAAGTTTTGCTCTAGCACATGTAGTTTTTGCATAAATTAGGTTCAAAGTTAAAGTCGAAATTCCAATTTTTAAAATTTTGACTTGACTTTGAAAATATGTGCAAACACTATTTGTGTTAGAGACACACTTTTATGTTATAGTATACCCCCAACCCTTCTCTACATCTCCAGCAAATGATGATACCATGTTCAGGGTCTTAGCAATTAGCAATCCAATCTTTTTAAAAATTCGACCATCTCTATTGAGCAGGGCTTCCCAAGGACTTTTAGGCAGAGGGGAGTGAGCAGGTGTGCACAAGAGGTTGTAGATCCTTATCCATAGTTTACGCACCCTAGGGCAGTCCCACCACACATGGAGAAGGGTCCCTGCAGAAGGGCATCCCCAGAAGCTGGGGTGTCCTCTGGTTTCTCCCCAAATTTTGCCCTAGCACAGATAGTGGCTCTTGCAGGTTGGGATCTATGTTCAAGCTGAAGTACTAATTGGTTACTTTGGCAACCTCTGTGCCTGACAACAACACCAGACATATCCCAAACTTGCTAAAAGGTAAATGTTCCACAATTCCTGTTTTCTTTGTACACCTGCTGAGCGATATAATCACCAATAACACTCAACATTTATTGGCATACAATACCCTCTACAGTAAACTGAGCTTATGATAAAAGCTTCATGCCTAGCACATCTCCTTTTGTACACGAACATACAGAGAAAACGCTGCTTTGCAGATAACCTTTGCATTTGATTTCGGATCTCAGAACAAAATGCATAAAGACTGCTTTTGTGTTGCTCTTTGAAAGCTCCTAAAACGAGAGCTGTCTTTGCATAAACATTCTATAAAGGCACGGCACAGAAATGCACGGAGGAACAGTGGGGGATGCATTGTGATTTAGATTCGTGATTGTTATTTTCATATGTGTTTTTCGCTTAACAGCATCCGCTCCCTCGTTCGAGCTCAACCAACGGCAAAAAACAATAATCATCACCAAGGGCAAGGAAGTCATTATGGAGTGTAAACCACAGGCGTCTCCCAAGCCAGCCATCTCCTGGATGAAGGGTGACAAAGCTGTGAGGCAGAACAAGAGGTTAGAAACTTTCAACTTTACCGCTATAATTAATCGGTTATGAGATGTTAGCTCTTTCCCGGGTTCCTTTCAGACTGCTGCACAGATTTCTTTTGTTAACGTGTGTAGGAAATGTGTAACTCTGCCTCAAGTTGGGATTTTCAGATATATCTTTGCAGAACTGGAACAATTGACCACTATTTTTGTAAACTTGCAGCCAGCATGAAATAAGTCAACAAGTTTAGCATTCTTAGCCCTCTGAGCCTTTGGACTACTAAGAGGAGAAGTCATCTCTGTCTAAGCTACCAGACCTTCTTTCTCCACCAGTAGGGATGATCATTGTTCCAGTATCAATCATGATGTGTAGAGTGTAATGGCCTTAATAAATAATAAATAATAAAGGGGTGGGTCGAGCGCAGCGTGCTTACATCATCGTGCAGTGCTCAAGCTTCTTCGATATCGAGCCGCAGCACTTCTGCGTTATTGATACTTTGAGGGTTCCCATCAAAAATAATGGAAATTGGAAAAGGGGTTATCAACATATTGGTTACCTGTTCGACCTCGCTTTCTTCGAGCGGTATTGAAGAAAGGCTGGATGACTCTATTCGTATAAAGATTCGAGCATGATCAAGTGACATGAACGCTCATGACGCTGGCTTGTGCTCGAATGTATTAAAAATAGAGCCGTGTATGACTAGCTTTAGAGATTCTCTAACTCTAAGTCCCTATCACATGGGAAGAAATGCGTAAAAGAGCAGGAGGTGACCGCCCAGGGGACTTTTGGATGCATATGTTGCTGATTTGTATGATGACATTTTTTAAATAATAAAGCTGGTTCGAAGATTTTACCCGGTGTGGAGCGCTTCAGTAGTTGTGGATATGCTTTAGAGATAGTAGTAGTTCCTTTGAGAATTAATTGCAAAGCCCCTGAACACAGTATCATTACCATAAATGTACAGAAGGGTTGTGGGGGCATTACAAAAACACTATTACATTTAGTTTTTATATCAATTGGGTTCAAAGTCAACAGAAAACATTTCTACTTGACTTTGAACTTAATTCATCGATAGTAGAGTGTTGTACCATGGAAGCCATTGATGAATACAGCAAGTTTGGAGTTCAAGTGGAGTTCAAGTGATACTGTTTATTCGCTAACTGAAGTCATTAGAGAAGCAAGCAACTTAATTCATCCAATTTTTTTAATAATTCCACAGTCCTTCTCCACATCTACATCTGAAGATACCATGTTCACAGACTTTTCCAATAACTCAAATTGAAATTTGACCATCTCTAGTTGTGAAGAAGTTGGTGCCAAGAT
>CM070033.1:16645401-16660473 GCA_036250615.1 Ptychadena robeensis
TTTTCTGGTGGCACCTGAAGGGTTTTTCTTTAGGTTCTCACAAGTATAATTTCGTTTCTGCGATAAATTAAACCAATGATTAAGTGAGCGTAGCTGATATTTAAAGAGAATTACACCTAATCCATTTCATTTACAGCCAATATGTAATTCCCATTAAATATATTCTGCTTCATTTCAAAGTTTTACCCATGTGACATGTTTATCTTCACATATCAGTGGTTGTAAAAATATAATCCAGCATACAGAATATTATTTGAGAACCATCCTTCTCAATTTATTTATTTATTTGTTTAGCTCTCTTGTTCACATGTTCACCAATTGCAACTTCTGATGTAATGTGCAGTGTGAGTCTGAGCTCTTCTGGGCTTTTTATTTAACAACTTGAGGGTTATTCAACCTATTTGCAGACACCACAATATAGTTGGAGTTGGACACCATTGTTGGCCTGGTGCTGGTATTTCTTTCTTTGAGTATACATACGCTTTAAAGCGGACCAGAAAATGAGGATTTCATGAATGGCACTAGAAGTGCTAATAATACAGATGAATGCATAAAAAAAAACTAAAAAACTTACCTGTAATAAGTAAGTTAAGAAGTTCCCCTGCAGCTCTCCCTCCTGGCCCTAATTGCGTATATAGCCGTGGAATTATTAGGTAATTCTGTGATCTCGGCTCTTCATTGAAAGTACATTGTAGAAAATTCCCATTGAAAACCAACCAGTGGCCACCAGCTATATTGCACCTGGAGTTAAACCTCGGAAGCCTGGCAAATAAATAAGGAATCTCCCATATGATTCCACTGAACAGAAGGTAAATATATAATTTTAGGATAGTGGAGCCTTAAGCCACCATCATACCAGTTTAGAGGTACGTCAAACTTTAATTTTACATATGTCATTTTTACATATTGAGTGTGCATCCGCTTTAAATGTGAGCAGTACCTATTAAAGGCAAATTCTTTTAGGATAGCAGAGCCTTACTCAGTATTGATGACTAAACAGCCCTACAAAACTCTCTTTATGAATAAGTGGAGTTTATTTCTTTAAGTATCTCATTTAGCTTTTAATGGATGTAAGAAGGAATTACATAGATTCTTGTATCCTCCCAGCATTGCCCTGTGGCTATAGTCATTACAATAAAAAGTGATGGCTCCAGCCGCCTAAAGATTATCTGTCTTGGATTATCCATAGTGTACAATACAAAGGGGATCCAGCTGTGAGACTATGACATCTTTGTAATAGATTCGGCACTGATACAAATTGCCGTGTGGAAGACTTGCTATTGGATTCCACTGGAAATTAAGATAAAACACGGAGTGAGTTTAATGTCTTCCTCCAGCATTTCAGCTAAAAGAAATAATAATGTAATAAAACTCACCTTCCTTGATCCTCTTCCTTGTGTCCATTATCACTCCATTCAGGAAAAAGGTACTTTTCAGTGTGACTTCTGGGATTTCAACTGACTCTTAGGTTAAAAAATACTGAATTCCTGGCTTTTGTTCCGCTTCCTTCTTTCCATTGACCAATCGAATGTTGGCCAAACATTTTATTTTTGAATGGTTAATGAGAAGAAGAGAAGGTATATAAATGTTGGGAATTTAATGTTAAATTAAACTTTTGTTGGTCTAGTATGCACAGGCACTGAAAAGTGCCTTTTCTACCGAATGGGCCAACTGATGACATGGGAAGGAAGATCAGAGAATGTAATTATTTTTTTTACTGCTATATTATGTATGGGCACTGAAAAGTGCTTTTTCTCCAGAAGTGGCCAACAGGGGACAGAAGGAGGAGGATCACTTAAGGGGAATATTTTTTACTGGCATTATTATCTCTGTAATGCAAAACTATTAAGCTGGGAACACACGTCTCGAAGTCCTAGCCGTTCGAGGTTCCCTGCAGCAGCATCAGGCTGCTGTCAGATATCGGAGGAGCTGGAGAGATAGCTCTGGAGAGACAGCAACGGACATCGACCGTGGTTTACGGTCATCAGGCAAGGAGCATTTTTCTGATGGAAGGTTCAGAAATGGCATTATGTGTAGTTTTCACAGCACATGTTCTTTTGGTGACCAAAAGTGGTGACCCTAATCCACAATCGAGCTCCAGCAATGTCCACCCAGCTCCTGTTTCCTGGATGCGCAGACTACATTGCAAGGCACATGAGCTATCACCAAATGTTATCATAAATGAAATATATAAGCACCAAATTGTACCTGGTATTGGTCTCTTCATGCACAATGGAGAGTTAGAGGAAGAAGTTGCACAACAAATATAGTCTTTAAAAAAACAAAAATAGTTTTTACTTAAGGCCCTCTTTGCCTATGTCCAAGAAAAGCCAAACCGCCCAACACCAACTCCTACACGCATTAAAAGAAATATTCCCGGTCTTGACATCACAATGCTCCCACTCCGGGGTAACATCCCCTCTTAACTTAAATGCCCTCAACCCTTCTTTATATCTCCAGCAATTGGGGGGATGATACCATGGTCAATTAACTCAGTCAGATTTGTTAAAATGTCCACAAGATGGCACTGCTGCTTATTTACATTTCACCAACGAGTTCTTTCAGCCCAAGCTGGCCTCTGCTTACAGAGCGAAAGTAGGGGGAGAACGGAGCTGAGCTTGCAGCCTCTGTTTGTCAGAGGCTGCAGAACACAGTGTGTCCCCTCAGATGACACTGATGGTTCCCCCCCTGCAATCTCTAGCACCCTCTGGAACACAGGTTGGGAACCACTGCTTTAGTGTAAGGGGCACATGGTTAGGAGATGGAAGCGTATACAGAGCCATGAGCAATGAGTGCTGTTTCTGTTCTGTTATGTCTTGTCACTGGATGGGGTTGGAGGCCTGTAATTAAAACTGCAAAAATCTGGTCCCCTTTAGTGCTTTCCTGGAAAATTAATGAACAGAAATAGAATTTTTATGGCAACAAATCTCTCATTCTTGTATTCTCCGTACTTACTGTTTGCCTGCAGTCAAGCTTAAGAATTGATCTGTTTGGTGTCTTCAAATGTAATTATAACTCCTTAAAGGTCAAGCCATTTACAATGTATTACTTTCAGATTAGCTGCAGGATGATTCCTGATTAGGGTCCCTCCACTTTGCACATCATCGGTGGTGCTTCCGTCATCTTGCTCAGTGATTCTGGTTGTAGTTAACCATGACTGCAATTTATAATGAGGTGCCTGACATTGTTGTGTACTCATGGTGTCATGTGCTCCCTGGAATAAGCTGGATGCTTCCACGGTTATTATTCAGAAAATCCTGCTAATGGTTCAAGACATTGCATCCCACTTCCTATGTATATTTCATTTCAATACATGAATTCCTCTGCTGCATGTATATTTAATATTTTGACATATAATTCATTGACAGGGATGTCAGCCTTCACTCTTGTAGACATTAAGTCTTGTAAAACAGGGGGAAGCTCCATATGGCTCTCAGGTCCGCTGATAAATGGATATTTTGTCCTTTTGGATTTGAAAGATTTAAATCAGGTTGCATTTTGGCAGTTCTCAGCGTGAAGAACAGACGTGAACTTTAGAGAACAGTTTATATTAAGTCTAAAAAATTAAGGCCATAAACACAGTACTGGTTACAGAATTGTTCAGTATCCAGGACCAGCTGAAAAAAATAACCCCAGAGCACGATACTACTACCACCATACTTTATGATGGTGATTTTTACATTTTTTCAATTGCATTGTATAGGTCCCAGGTGCCCAACCTGCTGGTCCCCTTAGTCCTCCACTTGCGGCACCTGAAACCTAACTGTTAATGCATAGGAACTCACCTGTCCGCCAATCCCCTGCTGACAGGTCCTCGTCCGTGAGACGTCCATGGGATGAGGAGGAGAAACTTACGTGATAGGGGTACATAAAAGCCAAATAGCGATCCAGATGGCACCTGAGCAAGGTCTCTCCTCCTCTAGTGTTGGCGGGGGATCCACAGACAGGTGAGGTGCCTAGGCTCCCACTATTCCACTATTGTAGTTTTGCCTGCTGTAATTTTTCATAAAAAAATGCATATACTGCTTAGTGATGCCGAGGGCCTTCATATCAATTCAGCTGCCCACCACTGGTATAGGTTATAGGCCAAGTAACAGGTGGGAAAATTTTCAAAGGAATTATCGTGGTTCTTTTTTATCAGTAATTCCTGACATTTGAACAGGGGTGTGTACACTTTCCACTGTAGATAGATAGTCCGCCATCCCTCCCCATCATTTTATAGATGTAGGTTTGAGTGGGGAATATCTATATCTAAGACTATATTTAGTGGGGAATACCGAAGACTATATTTAGGCCCATTCAAAATATTCAAGTTTTTTTATGAGGTGCATATCTTTGTTTAAGCAACATCTTGTGCTACACTTCAGCTCATAAGTAATTCCAATAATCTGTAAAATATTATATTATATAGAATATAATTGATTATATAATACAATATTTATTCATGTATGTATATTTTACTATAAATTAAAAGGCATAGTCTACAGCTTTATGACCTTTATACTCACAAACTTTAATATAGACCAGTTGGAGTATATTCTTCTCTAGCACAGTTAAAGAGAGTTTTACAGGAGTTGTAGACTTACTGCTCTTATATACATCTGTCTGGTTTTCTTTGCAACTCTCTCATTTGCATTTCTGTGTCTTTATTCTTCTGTCTGGTTTGTAAAACTGAAAAAAATTACTCATACTGCATCTTAGTTTTATTAATCATTCACAACACTAGGTGGCAGTATGATCAATTCATAGTGAAATTTAATACATACAAGCAAGATCATATGGGACCAGGAAGTATAGGGTCTAGGAACATACAGACACTATTAAGAAGGAGGAGATGGCTGCAGAGAGATCTTGGTCTCTGGATTGAAGAGTGGTTTATTGTTGACTCGAATATTAGCTGATATTAACCTCCCTGGCGTTACACTGTCCTCTGCCGTGATTCCCCACCCTCCCACCGCATCTCTACATAACCCCGGTGTCAATTAGATGCCGGCGATGTGGGCTTGGAAAACATGGAGGTCTATGTGGCCGCCCCCTTCAGTGCCACTGAAGACTTAAGGTCGGAAGGCATCCGTGAGCCTGCAGTGTTCACGGAGCACCAGCGATTATGCCCCATCCTGGCACAGGCACAGTTTTATCTGTACGGAGTTCGGGCATCATGCCAGGGAGGTTGAACTAAAATATCAACTTCTCTTTGAGTATATGTAGTAAGCTATGCTTTTTATCTGCATTTGACCTTTTCTAAAGTCACAGCACAGTATACTAGCATTTAAAGTAGTCAGGGCAAAGGAAATATCCTAATCCTTCAAGCAAGATGATAGGAATGTTGAGGATCTTAAATCCCCCCAAAACATATGCAATGGATTGAAATGTGAGCTAGATTTTACAGTTTTCCCAAGATCTTACTGGAACTATATTACTGTAACTCTTTTGAATGGAAATTGGGTAAAAGTTTTGTTTCAAATCTTTCTAAAGTCAACCTTTAAAAGCAAAGTGTATGGAGCAGCATGTGACTCCTTATGTCCTGGGTGATAGGAGTGGTGACTAGTGATGGCCGAACAGTTGGCCTGGCGGTCAGTTCGACACAAACATCATATGTTCAAAGTTTGTCGGTTGGGCAAACACTTACTCTGTTGAATCCTCCTCCCTTACTAAACATGGAGGCAAACTTTCACTCCCTCATCCCACAGTCCGATTTTGCAGTACAGCCGATATGTACTGTTCTCACCCAACCTGCTGGCAAAGGCTCTAGTATGCTATGAAAAAGGGGAACCATGAACAGCATGGGGTCCTCACCCCAGAGCATACCAGACCCCCTCCTGGCATAGGATCTGGTAAGCTCTAGAAAAGGAGGACCCCATGCTGTCCAATATGCTGTTAGAATTGTTCTATGTAAAACCACCTTTTATTGCGACGTTCTGTAGAAAATTCTTACCTGTAATAAGATATTCTTAAAATTACTTAGTTGCCATTCTCTTCTCGCTTCACCACAGCCACATCATTTTATCTCCCAATATGGAAAGCTGTTACATCATCACGTCTGTAAACACTGATCTCCTTTCCATGGAAAACAATTGTATCCAACACCACTCGCCATGCATGCTACTGCTGCTTTTAACACCCTTAGCAGTTGAAACGAACCCAGTTCAGGCAAAGTTGCAGTGGCGTCCCCATTAATTGATGGGCGTCGGTTTTCCAGAGGGGAGGAGGGAGGGCTGGCAAAACAAGTGTACTCTGCTTTGATTCCCCGAACTGTTCTGTTTAGAGATGGTCGAATTTTTCAACTGGCTAACTTTATGAGCTGATTACAAAGCCTCTGAAAATGGTATCATCACCAAAATTGCTGGACATATAGTAAAGGGTTGGGGGAACATTTGAAACAAAAGTTGTGCTCTAGCACATGTAGTTTTTGCATAAATTAAGTTCAAAATTAAAGTCCGATTTTGGAAATTGGACTTGATTTTGAACTTAATTGTTGCAAACACTATTTGTGTTAGAGAAATACTTTTTTTTTGTACTGTACCCCCAACTTTTCTCTACATCGCCAGCAAGTTTGGTGATGTTATCATGTTCAGGGGCTTTGCAATTAACTCGAAATCATTGAAATGGTCAAATTAAAAAAATTTTTTTTAACCATCTTTAGTTCTGTTTTCACAGATGTTTTGCCTTTTTTTCTTTGGTTTCTGAGTTGTGAGTTGTAGGTGTGTTTTAAGTACTTAGTTAATTTTGCTGTGAAAAGGCAACCAAAAAAGTTTACCAAACTACACAAATGAGAAAAGGGTATACATCTACTTTATTATATCCCGCATAACATTGCCCGAAGAAAAAAAATCAGCTTATTTCTGCCTTTAGCTCTCATTGCGGTTTTGATAATATTTCCTTTTGTTATAATAGTCTATTAAAAATGCTGGAAGTTTCCTTATTTGAGCTGTTGAATGGTTTTGAAATGTGTCATTGCAGCTGTGCTTTGAAAAGTCAGGTCACAGGCTCATTCTTCAAACCTCCGGTAAAGTCACATGAGGCTTTGTGAAGTCTGGATAAAGTCATACAGAAGGGTACACAGCCCAAGGAAAAAGAGACAATGGCAAGCGAAATTAATTTAGATAGTGACATTTTCTGGCACTTGGATTTAATTATGGATTTTTGTATTCTACACCAGAACTCTACGTGGGTTTTATCAACATTTTTGGAAGTTTTCAGGACTGGAGGAGCAGAAAAATATATTAATTAAAAATAAAATTTGCATTAAAACCAGAGTAGCAAAAAGAATTGTGCCCATGATGAGCCTTTAGGGTCACGTTTATTGTATAATCGTTACATCCAAAACTTCCACCAACATCTTCTAACCCATCCTCCATTTTTTAGTTACCTGACCATGCAAAGCAGGAGTATGTAGTGATGGCCAAACATAGTCCAGGTCCGTCCGCAAACGGGCGGATCGGACTTTTAAAGAAGTCCGCCGTCCACTTGTTCACAGACAGATTTGGAAAAACCAAAGTGACGTCCTTCTTAACCCTTAGGCTCCACTATGCATGAAGGATTAGCTGCATTAACAGATCAAATAAATGCCACCCATGCATTAGGGATGCGTTAAGGGATATGTTTGTTTGCACTGCCCTACGTTGATTTTAATGCAACGCAAGCTGACGAATCAAACCAATGGATGTGTAGACACATCCATTGATTTTCAGTGGATGCGTCAACGTACATCAAACACAGGGTTTTAACGCATAGTGGAGCCTAAGCCTTTGGTTGGGTCTACATTATGGGCTACTACCTCCTGAGATTGTATACTGCTAGGACTGCTGTCCGAGCATTTGAAACGCTCTGGAGTGTCCGTACATCTCGACGGTGGGTGGGCACAGATGACATCACTGCCTTTGGCCTGTGCCCACTGACGAGATGGCAGAGAGCCATTTTAGGCCAGTGCAGTCTGTGACCTATTCACTGGAGACCTAGTTTTAGATAACCTGTGCTACTTGTACTTGTTTGGAAGACCCTTTGTATTACTACATACTCTTTTGACAGAACTCATCCATGATTTTTGTTAACCCCCTGAAGAAGTTATCATTTACGAAACACGTGTTGGGGTTGAACCTACTTTGTGACTATTAAATCCATGAACTTTTATGAATCCACTGTATTTGAACTTCATTTATGCAAAAAACTATTCATCTCCAGCAAGTTTTTTGATGATACCATATTCAGGGGTTTTGCAATTAACTTGAAATTGAACATTGAAATGGTCGAATTAAAAAAAAAACATCTCTAGTCATGACCTGCATCAGGTGGGCGGATGCACCATACGTGATGGATCCACGAGCCCATTGATAAACAGTTCCATATGTTGCATGCGCAACCTGTGCCCGATGTTTTTTGGGTAAGGTTTGCTAATGGATAGTCAGATGATTATTACAAAATCCTCCCTCCCTTCACTTCCTCCACATTGTGTGGCCCAGCGCTCTTTTTCTCCTTACATAAACAGATCTAAGAAGCAGCATTAAGAGAATACCTGTCAATTCTCCAATTTTAGAATTTGGTGGTGGTGGTCACCCCTTCCCGGATTAGTATTTTCCTGTTAATCTCCTGTGATCCGTGTCAGTAGGCTGAGTTGTACTCTGCAACTGAGACTACTGACAGAATTTATGGGAATACTTATCTTGGGGGATGGTGAGAAAGAGGAGGAAGTCAAGGGCTAGGAGGTTTAAAGGGGAGGAGGAATAACCCTCCCTGCTTGTCTGGAGGATATTGGGGGGGGGAAGTTACAAGAGAGGGGAACATTACCCATCCCGCTTGTTGGGAGGATGTGTGGAGCATCATTTCTGGCTTTTGTAACGCGGAATGCATGCTGCCCATAATGGTAACTTTTCCCTTATTTGGAAAGTGAAAACTTACATTAGGTATAATGAAGAGGAATATTACAGGCTGTTACTTCAAACAATGTGTTTTTGGGTACAGTTTGCTAATGGAAAGTATAGGGCAAGTTATTGCATTGTATAAAGTATTTGGTAGCATTGGCGACCATTGGCCAAGTCAACATATCTTCACAATGCCTTTTTCCGATGCTCATGTATGACAGGTTCTCTTCATGTACATTACCTACTGCAAGTAATAGAGAGCTCAGATCTCAGGCTTCAGATGAGAGTGTCATTAGCAAACGTTTGTACATTTGTGCTGGAGCATTGGGCTGCACAAATGAGCTGTAATCTATTCAGAAGAGACTGAGATTTTAAATAAGTTGTTTTTCATTTATTTAATATGTTTGGTAAATCAGGAGAAAATTGCCTTTGCCGGCATTGTTCTCAATTGTGGCCTTTTGTCTAATGTCGATTTCACAGTTTGGTAAATTCTGAACAACACATATCTCTAAACCCATCATGTACTAATTTTGTGCTGACAACCTTGTAATGGGAATTTAAACACGTATTAGATTCTACTTGTTAAAATGAGAGAAAAAAAATATTTACAGTCTCAACCTGAAGTTGGTCACGACTTTATGTGCTCTTGGTTTGTGAGATAAATGAGGTGGAACCGTGCAAGTCATTGGGGGAGCTTCACTGCCGCAACGTTCATTCTGAAACTGGTGTGCTGTCTGTCTGCATGAAGTTTGTATCTGTGTCTTCTCAGTATAGTGATTTCCTCTCACAATCTAAATCAGATGTGGGCTAACTACGGCCCATGGGCCATATCAGGCCTGTTTCATCTTTTAATCTGGCCTTTTGTCAACTTTGTGTCAGGAGGCTCTGGCTCCCCTTCGTGAATTCCATGCAATAAGTGAAGATAATGCCTAGAGCCTAGGTGCCCAACTTGCGGCCCTTTTGGCGTTGTTCGGCTGCCCCCCTTAGTCTTCCACATGTGGCCCCTAAAACCCAACTGTTAATACAAATGGCATAGCAACTCACCTGTGAAGTGGTCAAATGCTGACCCAGCTGACCTAGCGGTCCTACAACAGTAAAATTGTCAATGTTGATCTGGGAAACCATGTCTACATATGAGGGGGGGGGGGGGGGATCTGGATCGATGTTATGTGCGGCCCTTTATTGATGCTGAGGGCTGCATTTGTGGCCCTTCATATCAACTCGTCTGCCCACCACTAGCCTAGAGGATGATTGTTATGGTACCCTTCTAGAGGTCCTAGTTTACCAATGTCTACTATAGAATTGTAAAGTTTACTATCAAAAGCTTATTTTTTATACATTCTCTTTAAAATATTATTTCTTTTTATAACCTCCTGTATGCAAAATGTATCAGTGTAATATGTTTAACTTTCCCATCCAAGTTAGGAGGACGTGGAGGTTCATTGTCTGGCCACCCTGTCAAACTTAAAGCTCATTGTGGCCCACAAGTCAAAAAGTTTGCCCACCCCTGGTCTAGATGCTTAAGAGACTCTGTCAACAACTTTAAGTTAAATAGAATTCTTGGTTGGCAAATGTGGCATCTTCAAGAAGAGTCAGAAGCCTAATACAAAATCCTCCCTTCACTTCCTAAAACTAAAAAATTTCACCCCTCTTTCCCGCCCCCTTCCAGGATTAGTATTTTTCCTATAAATCTCCTGTGATTCATGTCAGTAGGCTGAGCACTCTGCAACTGAGACTAACATAATTTATGGGAATACTAATTTTAGGGGATGGTGAGGAGAAAGAGGAGGAAGTGAGGGGCTAGGAGGTTTAAAGGGGGGAAGGCGTGTGGGATTTGTGTTAGAGCAATACTTTCTAGTAAACTCTTAACCCTTTTCTACATGTCCAGCAAGTTTTGTGATTATAGTGTGCTCAGGGGCTTTGAAATTAACCAAACTCACCCATATCAGCGGCTTAGTGATGTCAACTTGGACCTGGAAGTGCTGTTACAGACAAGGGCTTCACAGAAAATAACTTACAGCAGATTTACCACACAATTATTTATTTTATGGATGAAAAGACACAAACTAATTCAGGATTGTATTTATTAACACGTCTAAGACTGTCTCGAAGTGTACAGCGAAATTAATAAAAATGTTTTAATAGCAAATCCCTGCACATGGTATCATCAAGAAAATTGCTAGAGGTGGACTTTAAAATTCAAACTTGATTTTGAATTTAGTTTAAATACTACATGAGACAACAATGTTATTTTAAAATAAGAATGTAATTTTGAGATATCAGTAAATGTATAAGTTAAAGTGGACCTTCAATCACAAATGGATTTTGGGTACCATGGGGATTGCTGGTACCTGGGGTACAAGATCTTAGTATCAAGACAAGTGGTTCCATGTCTGAAACTAAAACTACTTTTTCAATAGGGATGGTTGATTTTTTCAACTTTGGGAGCTGATTACAAAGTCCCTGAACATGGTATCATCACCCAAATTGCTGGAGATGTAGAGAAGGGGTGTGGAAACATTGAAAAAAAAATGTTTTGCTCTAGCACATGTAGTTTTTCCTTAAATTGAGTTTAAAGTCAAAGTTGAAATTTTGACTTAACTTCGAACTTAATTTATGCAAAAACTATTCTTGTTAGAGCAAGATATTTTTTAATTAGAATACCCACAAGCTTCTCTACATCTCCAGCAAGTTTGGTGATGATACAATGCTCAAGGGCTTTGCAATCAACTCGAAATGGTAGAAATTCTGACAAAAAATTCCACCATTCTATTTACATGTATTTATTTACATAATTATTTATTTGATGAATGAAAAGGCACAAACGAATTCAGGATTGTATTCAACATCCAACGCTGTCTTGAAGTGTAGAGCGAAATTGCTAAATATTTTGGGTTTTAATTGCAAAGCCCGGAACATGGTATCATCAACAAAATTACTAGAGGTCGACTTTTGATTTAATTTAGGAAAAAAACTGCATGAGACAACAATGTAATTTTGAGATATCAGTAAATGTATAATTTAAAGTGGACCTTCAATCACAAATGGATGGTGGGTACCATGGACATTGCTGGTACCTGGGGTACATGCTCCAAGCCAAATGCTTCCATGCCTGAAGCTAAAACGACTTTTTCAATGGCTGTTCATTTAGCAGACTTTTTGGAACCTGGTGGGATATACTCAGAGCCAGGGCTCCAGGTACTATTCCTAGCAGCAGAACTACATATTGCCTTATTCTGATCATTTGTGAGCGATAACATGAGAGCGCCTGGCATCAAAAGATAAAGAACACAGATTTTTACATATTTTCCAGAGGTTGCCACTTTAATCCTTCTGCTTCTTTTTTATGCTTTATAGTTTTCGCTCTCCTAGAGATTGCTCCCATAACCAAGTCCTAAATACATTATTATATTATGCAGATTGTTGTACTAGAACCTGTCAGCGAAGTGTTTTTAAGGCGTACCCGCTTATTTATTCACCGAAAATTGAAATATTTCAAGCTGGAGTTATTATTTTTGGGTTGATTTATGCTTTCTCTCACAGCATAGTCTAAGAGTCTCTGTGTTATTGGCATATATTTTCCCTCTCTCTCTCTCTCTCTCTTTGTTGGGAATGAATATTAATGGCTTGCTCTGTAGGTACTTCATTGTCACTAAATATATTTTCAGGATTATTTTGCCCTTGGGTTTCCTAAACTTCATGGCATTAATCTCATACAAATGAGCACAATGAATTCTCATGTTCCTCAATAATGGATGAAGGAAAACCATATAAAGAAGGAATGGGTGGAAGGGACATGATGATGAGTATAGTTCATCACTAGATAAAAGTTGTGGAAATGTTTGATGGAGCAATGTTTTATTATTATTGAAGCCTTCCATCATCTATGAACACCTGGTGCAAAAAAAAGTGCATTGAGTGTTTGCTTAACTTCCCGGAGTGGTAGGCTCCAGACAGTAGAAGGACTAAACCAGCAGGGTGGGCAAAGCTTGAGCACACTGCATATTGATATATATATATATATATATATATATATATATATATATATATATATATATATATAGTAGGAGTTGAGCCACTTCTAAGAGCCTAGAGGGTCCCCATACATGGTTGATACCTGCTTGATAAATAAATGATCAAGCGGCATGTGGTGATGTCATCGATGTGTCACCTGGCTGCGCTTGAGCATTCATCGATTGAGCAGTGAACCGATGCTTACCACTTTGCGCAATCGATTCCCGTTCGATCATTTAGATGGAGACCTTGGTCCTGAACCAAAGTAATGGCAATCTAACAGGGATAAATCAACATGTTTGTTCCCTGTTTGAACGATCCTTCTTTCGTTAAGTAGGACCCAGAAAGAGAAAAATCTACTTGTGTGTGGGTACCTTAATACAGATTTACTTTACACTGATAGCTTACCCTGGAACATGAGTTATTGAATACTTACATATTCACTCTGGAAGAGGGGTGAGCCTCCGGCTCTCACAGCAGATAATGCACATTGCCTGTGACTGAGTCTCCTCCCTCCTCCCGAGTGAAGATGTAAATAACATCTTCCAGGCTGAGCTACCAGTGTAATGTAAGTGTCTATTAGTTCGTTTTTGGGTTTTGAGAAGTGGCTGTATTCCTAGTAAAAACCAATACATAGTACACCCTGCACACCCTGTATTCTCTTTGCACATAAAAGCAAGCACTGAAACATCTTGCATGGTCCAGCCTGACACTAGAAAATTCTGTATATTCACTCTATATGTGATGAGTCTTTCTGTGAGTGTTTTGTACTTTTTTCCTAAATCCCTCCCTAAGATCATGGCAGCATCTTATCTTGTGCAAAATATAGTAATCGCTAGGTGCCCTCTTGCAATATGGCACGAGTATCACCTCAGGCAGGCCAACTGGCCTGATACTTGGCTCAGAAGTCTCAGAAGATAAGATGTCCCATTCTGCTGAGCCTAGGTATCTTGGGGTAAGGATAGTAGAAAGCCTCAATGAACCTTCCCACAACATCTAAAATGTTATCTTATGAACAACAACACTTATCATCATGTACCTACCACCCATCCCTTCTTTATATTGCTTTTCTTCACCCATTATCAAAGAACGTGAGAAATCAGTGTGCTGATTTGTATAAGAATAATGCTATGAAGCTTAGAAGATTTAAGGTCAGAATTTGGCAAATGGAGACAATATTAGATCTAACACACCTTGTCCTCTCTTGTGATTGTCCTGTTGGGACATACAATGAGGCTTTTTCCCAGGGGTAGCAGATGCTCCAGTTTTTGGGTTGCCCTAATCAGTGTGGCCTTGATATGGATCTCGAAGAAACCCAAATGTGGGAGTAACAAGTAGATGTTAAAACTATTCAATTGATCCACTACTATATTGGTAATCTGATTATTAATAATTTGGATAGCCAATCTAACATCTGCATCTCGGGCCACCATAACAGCGTGGTATGCTCTACTTAAAAGTAGAAACTGGAGATGTATGATAAATCAATTCCTTGTATATACCTTCCACATATCTGTATTTAATAAAATTTTATTTTCAGAAAAATGTCATTAATTGAAAAACAAAATTGTGATTTTATATACAAGTGCCTGTTCTTTAGTGCCATTTAAAGGCCCATAGGGGAGGAGTGTTTTGGTTTAACAGTTGTATATATGAAGGAATAAAGACATGCAAAGCAAAACATTTACACACTTACACACAAAAAAAATTTAGATAATAAATCAGAGGAGGCTCCAAACAATTAAAGTTCCCTTTAAATTCTTGTATCTGAAGTACAGGTCGCCTTAAAATCCTTTGGTCAAAACTGAACTTTAAAGAAGACAGATATTGATGGGTAATGAAGGTTGATAATCACATAGTAATTGTCAGTGTTTATAACGGCTATTTTCATTATCCATGAGCAAACAACACCTATCTTCGGAAAGCCTATTAACACCTTATACTAAAATGAATTCCGCAACTTGATTAGTTCGCTACTAGAAAAAAAAATCTCAGAGAATTAAATGTTAAATGTCCCTTTTAATTAACAGCATGAAACAGCTATTAAAACTTCAAAGGTCAGCGTGGCCTAGATTTCTCCAAAGATGTGAAAGTTTAGGACTCCTTAAATCCCGTTAGTGTGACCAAATGACCTTTTGTTTGGTTGGGAAGAAGCATATTGGGTAAGGGTCAGACTCAGTCTTTCTTTTGTTAATTTATT
>CM070033.1:16665201-16680689 GCA_036250615.1 Ptychadena robeensis
AAAAAAACACACTTTCAACCACAACCCTTTTTCACCATCTTCAGAGATGGCCATCTACCTTTCTTCTATTAAACTATGGAGTGGGTCAGAGACTAGAGGAAGGAATCTTTATCCAGGCTCCCCTCAGCTCCACCCCTTCAGTAGCTGTCAGAGAATTGAGGGGCAGAGCGGACTTGAGACTAGGTGAAGAGATCTTCATCTAGTCATCACCCTGTTCTGCCCCTCTAGTGACACCACGGTGGACTGCCGGGCACAAGAGCACCTGGCAAGGTGATGTCTACTCTCCCAAGACCCCCCTGCACCCAGAGTTCTTCTAGGACTTGGCAGAGCAAATAAACGCTCTGCTGAAGAAAAAAAAAATTTGATTCCCAAATGATCAATAGCCATTCGCATATGTGACGTTTGTTTGGTGAATGGTCTTTCGAGAATTGCAAAATCCCTGTTCGATAGCCATTACCGGGAGTATTACCTGGGAATCGATCATACAAAGTGGTGCACAAGGATTCGATGTCATCGCTCTGCGATTGATCGTGGCGAATATTAGGTGAGTCCTCTGCTCTACATGCTAGAACTGACATACCCTTCATATTACTCTCCATTATGTGCTACCCCCATACTACTCTTTGCACTGTATACATACCAGCATTTACCTACCTCCCATGATTCTATCCTACATACTAGCATTATTCTACCTCCCGCCATTCTATTCTCTACATACTAGTATTTTCCTACCACCAACAATTCTATCCTTTACAGACTAGCATTGTCCTACCTCCCACAATTCTATCCTCTACATGCTACCATTTTCTGACCTCCTACAATTCTATCCTCTACATACCAGCATTTACCTACCTCCTACAATTCTATCCTACATACTAGCATTGTCCTACTTCCCACCATTCCATCCTCTGCATACTAGCATTGTCCTACCTCCCACCATTCTATCCTCTACATACTAGTATTGTCCTACTTCCAACCATGTCATCCTCTACATACTACTATTGTCCTACCTCCGACAATTCTATCCTCTACATACTAGCATTGTCCTACCTCCAACAATTCCATCCTCTACATACTAGTATTGTCCTACTTCCAACCATGTCATCCTCTACATACTAGCATTGTCCTACCTCCCACAATTCCATCCTCTACATACTAGCATTGTCCTACCCCCCACATTCCATCCTCTACATACTAGCATTGTGCTACCTTCCTGATTTGTATACATCAGGCGACATATGGGTAAGTGCAACGCATCTGATATCTATCACCATACAATCCAAAGATGGGTACAACCTGGAGTGTCAAATCATTGAGATGAAAGGTTTGACTTGCAAATTTTTGTATGAGTGCCTGTAAGAGGAAATATACTGTACAACGAGCTAATAACTGCACTGATAAATCACACTGCACAAATTCTAAAAAAATTTAAGACCTATTTGCATTTCATTGTGTGACTTCTATAAATGATAACTTTTGTAAATCAGTCAGCCAATGAATATGTTAATATTCCGATATAATCTCTTAAAAATGACCCTGATGGATTGTCCTTTCAGGAGATTATAAAAGCCAGCAAAGGTTCAAGGCAGCGGTTTATCAACTTAATGTTGCTGCATTAGGATCAGTTCATTAGAAGTGGTTTCAGTGAAGAATGGGATGACTGGTGGAATAATTCTATTTTAGTTTATTGCTAATCCCAGGAGCTTTTCCTGTCACTCATATTTTACTATCTTAAGCATGCTATAAATCTCAGCAAATTGAAAAAACAATGGGCGAGATGTAAGGAAAAAAAAAAGAGCATCTTAAAGGAAAATATCAGAAAGAAAGGGTTTCTATATATAGCGTGACAAACTGTTCGTCTGTCGCGGTGTAAATGGAGTTTTGGACAATAAATATGGGCAGGGGCCCTAAAAAGAATCCTGTTCGTGTGGATATTCCTCATTTACAGACGTAGTTTGAGCTAAACCCCCACAATAGGTAAATTCATAAAAATAGACGACACTAAAAAAGGAGTGAGTTGAATGAAGAATAGAATGGACCATTGCGTTACCAAGCGTTGGTTGACTGTAAGTAAAATAAATGCTGCAGATGAGCCCCTCTCCAGGTTATAATAATCAGTTGCAAACAATATGTTATGTAATGGGAGTGTAGACAATTCCCTTGTTCTCAGGGTGTTTTATGGGGGGTCCTCCTTTCTTAACCTTTAGTCCTTCAGGGACTCAGATGGTATGGCTGGTCCCCATAGTCCATCAGGCCTAATCCCACTGGGATACCCTATGGAGATACACACCTCACCTGTTCCCCAGCAGAACCCCACTGTACAAGGGGATTTCCATAATTTTTGAGAACATTCATAGCATGCTGCACCAGAATACAGAAAAGGGCATTTACTGTCTGATTGCCAAACAAACCTAAAGCTAGCCATACACGTATAGATTTTTTCACAATCGCCCATCGATTCAATTAGGATATTCAATAATTTGATCTAATATCGATTGTACATATATAAGGTCGTATACACTCGATCTTTGTTCGACTGAACACTCCAACAAACTATTGTTATTTTTTTTTTACTATTAATATTCTATTTGATCAAACAAAAACAATTGAAATTAATTATTTCACATATTCAATATGCATTCGATGGTTACCACTTGGAATAAAATTTATCAACATGTCCAATAACTTTAGATAATTTGTTTTGGTATCGATAATTTTGATCGATCAAACAAGTTGTTCGGTACTCGATTTTTCTTTTGATTGACTTAAAATCTATTGGTTTCAGGTGATCAGGATTAATATCAAGCCATGTATGGCCACCTTTAGAACAACATGTTACACTACAACACTACTTCATTTTGTTGCAACTTGTGTTCCATAGTGTTGAGCAGCATATGGTATAATTTTGTGTAATTTCGCGAACATATAAAGAAACATTTGAAATCCATAAAATTCAATTTGACTGTATTCTATTGCCAAACATTGCGTGTAGCTTTACAGCTTTACATTTGCAAACCAGCTTTACAGCTTCTCTTCTTCATTCTGTGATCTTAGCCAGTACGAGCACTCTGTGTATTGCACGTATCCATTCGCAATGTAACATGTAAACATGTTGAAGCATAATATGACAAATATCCACCATTGAGAATATCCATGCACACATTCCCAAATATTGCAAATTCTTAAATGTCGGATATTCAATACATTCAAATCCAATCGAAATACATTCACATTTTTTATTTTCTCCATCAACACTAGTGTCCCATGCCAAAATCTGTAGTGGTATGAAAATAATGGCAAATTGTTTAGTTTTTTCCTGAAAATTGTCTTTAGGGTCTATTATTTCTTGAGATTAACTTGAGATTAAGGTAATTTCGAATCTATATATACCTATATATAGGTATTTAATAATAGAACAGGTTTTCTAGCCCACTTGGAAATATACTTAAGCTTCCTGGTGGCAATTGAAGGGTGTAGCCATTGAGTCATTTTAATATGGGAGTCCCTTCAGGTATAATTCAGTTTCTATGATAAATAAAACTCATGATTAAGTGAGAGTAGCTGAAACCCCAAAGAGAATAACACCTAATCTGTTTAATTTACAGCCAATATGTAATTCCCATTGAATATATTCTACTTCCCCATGTGATTTTGTGTGAAACCTCCAGGCTGATTTCTTATCTTGACATAGCAATGTGCCCTTTTCACGTGTTGTTTTACAATCAAAGAAGCTGGTTATTTAAATATAATACGGCACATTATATTCATACCTGTCAACCCTCCATTTTTGGCGGGGAAAATCACGATGTTTGGCTGTCCCGGATAAATCCAGATTTTACAAAATCCCCCGTGATTTTGAAATCAGGCGACTTTTGGAGGGGGGGGGGGCTTACTCTGCCTCCTAAGTTCCCACCCCACTTGTGCAGATGATGTGCGGGATGGGACATTACTAGGTAACACTCTCCCTACTTTAATCTCCTGATGCCGGATGTGACATCACTGATGTCACTTCCATATCTGGAATGCAGAAGAATTTGGCCGGAAAATGACGCAGAAAGTGGTGTCACGTCCCATATTACCGGCCAGCCAAATTGACAGCTATAATCATATTTCAGGACTGTCTCTCTACAAAAGAGAAAAAACTTTTCTGTCATTGAAGTACAACTCCTTCTCCTCGGCTAATTTTCAGAATGCAATTCGTACCCTTATGAAAATCACTATATTGCGCTTTGGCCCTCAGCAAAGGTTTCATTTTTATTGTTGAGTGGGACTTGTGATCATGTGATCTATTTGCTTTCAACTCTGATGAGGTGCAACCATGATACTATAAAAATGAATCCCAGTCTTCTGGCACTGTAATCATCTCTCTATATCTACAAAGGTTCTCACTAATCCATGTCATAAAATATTTGCAATTACAGAAATAACTAACTCAACTAATAACGAAGTCAAAGAAACTGGACTTGCATGGTCTTTCTAGAGGAGATTTCAGTAGTCATTTAAATGGCTTTCTTAAATCATCTCTTAAGACCTTCTCATGATACTATATGGCCAAAGGGTTGGAAACATCATTAAATCAATGATAACTGATTTATCATTCAATAAATTAAAGTTTTCAAACTTCAGTACCATGCTTTTAAATCCCTCCACTCCTCCTGTCCAACTTACATCTCCAACGATGTACATAAATGTATCCCTAACTGCCCCCTCTGCTCCTCAACTGACAGACTAATGTCATTTCAATTCAAAACATCATTGCATGCATGTTTTTAACACTTCTCTCGAAAATGTGTAATCTCCAGTCATTATTACCTTCATTGCACAAATCGGAGCTTGTACATGTGCATATTCTGAACACAATGCACGGTACTTCCGGGTAATAATGAAAAAAATCACGGGTGGCGTTACTTTGCACAATTGATTCCCATTTAATATTTTTTATACAAAGTAATGGCAATTGAACAGGGATTTACCAACATATAATTCCCTGTTAGATCGAGTTTCTTCAAACAGGATAGATTGATCCTGCTTGAAGAAAGGGTGGCCGCATTCGATTCCCGAATACGGAATAATCTATTACTGCAAACACTGCGATCGATCGTTCAGTAATCAAACAAAAAATTGTATCATGTATTGGGACCTTAAAACATTTCCTCAGACAACCAGTCTTATCTTTGTCCAACCCCTCTCAAAACTTTACTATAAGCCAAGGGACAACTAAGAGTGGTAGGAGTAGAATGTTGTACAGGTCAGAAGCTTGACAAGAAAAGGTGGACTAGATGTTGTGAATATGTAAATATAACCCCCCATATCTGTTAAATATAAAGAACCTGAAAGGAAAGATTAGATAGATAGATAGATAGATAGATAGATAGATAGATAGATAGATAGATAGATAGATAGATAGATAGATAGATAGATAGATAGATAGATAGATAGATAGATAGATAGATAGATA
Source organism: Ptychadena robeensis (assembly GCA_036250615.1). Taxonomy (NCBI): domain Eukaryota; kingdom Metazoa; phylum Chordata; class Amphibia; order Anura; family Ptychadenidae; genus Ptychadena; species Ptychadena robeensis. Next base: position 16,670,660 of record CM070033.1, read on the forward strand.
GATAGATAGATAGATAGATAGATAGATAGATAGATAGATAGATAGATAGATAGATAGATAGATAGATAGATAGATAGATAGATAGATAGATAGATAGATAGATTTATGCTGACGTTTTCTTATTCTACCTTCCAGTGGATGGATGATGAAAGTTGGCCCCTGGTTGATATAAAAATCTTCTCAGCAGATTCTGTAATTAAAATTTTGATGAGTTCATAATCCTTCTTGCTGAAGCTTAATATGCTTTCATATCGCATTAACGTCACATCTGGGATATAAGGCCCGCGCTGGAATCGCAGGCTGGCTTCGTACGGCACAGTTGTCCTCTATTATTCTTTACACTCTGTAATATATTGCATCAACCAATGCACAATGCTGACAAATAATTTCTGTCAAAAAGGTTTTACAGTATAATTGGATTCCTGACTTGTACGCAGCAACAGAAAGATGTTTTTCAGATCGGGTCAATTACCATGGGCACAGCTTAAGTAGCACAGTGGTACATCTTAAGTTGCATGGTGGGAAAAGTAAATTAAAAATCCCCAGAAATGATCTGGCATATCTTTCTTAATAACGATTACAGCACATTACATGGGGTGGTTATACAGCATGTTTGACATGCAGAAATCTTTGAAAGGGTTCAAATGCACCAAAACGTGCTTTGGAAGATTATGATATTGTAAGCTACTTTTATGGAATTTCAATTAATGTTGATGATGCGTGTTTACTCCTGTAGGTACCAGGAACGACACAACTCATGTTGCTTTTAAACCTTGTGGGCCACTTCTTTCAGTTTGTTATAGAAAATTCTTTCTGTAGTTCTTGTCTACCTGTGAGGTTTGGTTGATTTCCTCATATTGGTGTTCCAGTTTCACCTGTATGGTCTTCATCACATGAAGAATATATATATATACATTGGGGGTAGTAAGAACCACTTATATTGGTCACAATGGATTGGTAGGCTGTGGAAAAAAAGAGCAGAGAGCACACCAACATAGTCAGACAGTTTAACCCTTGTATCACAAGGAAATACTTTACATGATGAAAATGATTTCTAGTAATGTAGTATAATGATACTGCAGGCAGCCAGGGGCAGGTACTGTCCCTTATGACCCCATTATCCTCTTTGGGACAGGGAGTATATAAGGTAGAGCTCTATCCTCAGGAAATTGCTCAGTGAGGTTGGTTCAAATGGAGTAAGGGTATCCAGGCACATTACCTACTCTGAGACCAGTGACCCACATCAGCCTATTCTGGCATGCGGGTAGCCAAGGAGGGTAATAGCACACAATCTACCTACAAGCCCCATCTATTAGGAGCCACTGTTGTTCCAGCTGCATACCTGAGCCAAGTTTCCAGTGGGGTGGTGCCTAGCCTAGACCTTGTGGTACAGATATCATTGCTACTTGGGGTCAAGCCAGTGTATGGAGACTGCCATCCTGTATCCTTTCTCCCTGGGATACTCAAGTGCAAGCCCATTTTGACCTTACTTCCCCCAGCCCCAGTTAGGCATTGTGGTGTGATCAGTTTTAGGCTCTGGAGTGTAGAGTAGGACTACCCTGCCACTGTACATTTCTCTATATCAGTGGTGGCCAACTGAATTGAAATGGAGGGCCACAAGTGCGGCCCTCAGAATCACTAGAGGGCCGCACATAGCATTTTCAATCTATACTGACTTGTATAAACATTTTGAATAAAAAACGACATAGCTAGAAGACATTATTTTAAATGACAAAACTTGTTTTAAATGATACTTCAATCATTAGGGAACACTGTAGCATGGTAAAGCCCCCCATACACCTTCAGATTCCTCCATACAATTTCCATCAGATCTAGCAACAACTATGTAGTAAAGTGACCTCCCTGATAGAATACATAGTGATTGGAAGGTGTAGAAAGGTCCTCCTATTACATGGTTTTGGTAGAAGAAAAGTTGATTGTACAGAAATTGCATGGTAATTTTATGTGGTGTATGGGGGGCTTTATGTACATTTTATGTCATATACATCATCAAAGGTTATGTGCCTCATAGAAATCATCAAAGCCCTTGATTATATCGATGGGGCACATGACCCTTGATGTGCAGCAATATATATTATACAATCACCACCCTTTCATTGGTGGAATAGTGGGAGCATAGACACTCACCAGTCTGCTGACATCAGCTGATCCTTGAACCTCTACAGTATTAGTACATTCATTTTAGTTTTTAAGGGTCTGTCCCATACTTGTAACTTTTGATCCTGCAAGTCTTTTCTGCTTCAAAATTGAATGCAAGAAGGTTTAAATAGAGCATTTATGTGCATATAGTTTTTCTCACCCTAGTAGACTAGCCTACTAGGAAATTTCAGTCGAATCGAAGTTACTTAATTTCAACCATCTCTAACAGACAAAGAAATGAAGCTAAACTGCATCATATTTGTAACACAACTCACCACCTACTTCTGTGTTTGTATTTTGGATTGGAGTGTCATATGTCATATGTTAACAGTTGTATTAAGACAGCATAAAACATTCATTACCACAGCACCTGACAACACAAATGTTTCCCTTTTTGTCTAATAAATTTATAATGTTGGCCTTAAATTGATGAAATGCACCTTGAAGAGACCATTAAAAAATAAATAAAAGACCCCATAAAGCCAAGGTTTATAGAACGTCTTTATTAAGACCTGTCCCTTTGGCCATTGTCCTTGGGCATTTGAGCATTTTATATATATTTATTTACTACACTAATTCAAAAACCACCGGGATGTATAGAGATCAGCCGCTGCTTTCGTGATTTAGCGTAACAAACGGGGCTATCTGTTTGGCAACCTTGATCTTTCACCCAAGTGTTTGCTTAACCGTGACATAATCAAACCATCTGTGCATTTTATTCAAAGCAGACACGATGACCAGTTTAGTTAATGGCTCCATTCCATCTTTGTAACACCCTTCTAGTTGATTATGTTGTTTTTAAGGCTTGGTTCAACAGCTGAGCTCATGTTTTCCAAGAACCGCCAGGTCAGGTGCAAGGCTATCGGAAATTGGCAGAGCGATTTCCCACGTCTGGTCTGTTATTGGCCTTTGTGCATTTCATGTTGGGCGATAAATGCTGCCTAACAAATACAATACCGTTGAATAGACCCATTGTTTTTTTTCCACTATGATGGATATTGCATTGGGAATATATGTAAATATTATACGCAGAGAGATAAAGTGAACTGGAATAAACAGCAGCGAAGGAAATATATGAAAGACAATGTGATTATATAGACATAACATTGCAAATATCAAAAGGTTTGGGATTGTGTTTATTTGCAGTATAGAAATTATAAGTGGACCTTTAATCAAAAATGGAAACCCTCATAAACATCTGAGATTAGAAAACAGGGACATTTATTATTTAGGTTGAGGACAAACTTCTGCGATACCTTTGTACAGTTATAGCTAAACAACACAATCACAATTCCCCATAGGAATGGTTTATTTTTATTGGTGCCAACCCCCCCCCCCCATTGACTGTCCAGAACTGAGAACCCATTGTCAGGAGCAGTAAGCCATATTTATACGCTGGTCTCATTTCAACTGCTTGTCTCCAGCCCAGAATTGGTCAGTTAGTCGAAGTGGGGGTGAAGTGTGGCAGGGGGGCATACCTATCAAGTTCTGCATTTGAAAATAATTGAGATTTTCCCGGAGGTGACGTCACATTGTGTAAAAAATTATATGCAGAAGGGTTTTTCTTCCATATACACCTTTTCCTATTAGTCCAGCTTCCTGCTTCCCTCTTTCAGAGCCTATTGGCTGCTGTTCTCTTCTCTCTCTGCCTCTGCTGACAGTTTGACTACCATTTTTAAAATGGTATGATCATCTCTACTTTCAGGGAGGCAGAAAGTGCACACATTGTGTGGGTGGTTGGAGGCTGGTTGTCAGTCAAACAAAAGGACAAAAGGCCCATGTCATTTCTACGACTATGACTATGGCTTTTTAAGAATATGTAGATTTATTTATTTAAAAGGACCATAATAATATTAACATTTAACAGGAGTTAGGCTTTATTAGTTGCAAACTAAATCTAATATTCCATCTAAAGCCCCCCATGGATGCTTAGATGCAATTGGTCACCCATTTGACCGTGACATGCAATCGAGTCATCGTCGGTCGATTGATCAAAGGTCGAAGAGAACGGTAAATGATTCTTAGACAATTTGGGCCCCAGGTCATTCACTGGTTTAAAGAGAGGATCAACTCCTCTGTATTGCAAGAAGCTGGCAGATAGAGAGGTAGCTTAGGCCAAAAGGGTCGATCATACAGCCAGCGATCAAAGCCACAAATGTAGTTTGTTTGATGAAGGATCGACCAAAAGAATGGACATGTCCGATCAGCGAACCAACCTCTCTTTTTATTCAATTTCGATTTTGGATGGTCAGTCGCTCAAGTTGAGTGGACTTTGATTCCCAAACGACTAATCAATCAGATCATTTGATTTGAATGATTAAAAAAAAAAAAGATCATTCGGCTTGATCGATCGTTTGGAATTCAAATGGAAAATGTATACATCTATGGCCGGCTTAACACTGCTTTTTGCAGAGGCTGATGTTTCTGCTTTCCAAAGGTGCCACGGGACAATCTAGACAATGTCATATAAGACTTAGAGCAGCCCTCTTAATTTTTGCAATGGCAACTCAATTTTTTTTTTAATCCGTAGCTGCCCAGATGTACTTGTTCTCACCTTTTGTTCTCCAAACCCCCAACCATTGGCAGTTGTAACAAATATTAGAAAGACGCATCAAGGAGGTGCGGACTGAGTATCATAAGTGTCAATGAAATGCTTTTTTTAACTGTAAACATATTCTTTAATTAAACATTCTTAGGAAATATTCCTCTCTAAGCTCTTCTTACTTTACTTTCCCCGTTTCAATTTCCAGTAAATCTTTCTCCGGGTCATTTGGCGCTCTGCAGATATTTCATGCCTGATTTGAAACGGCTTCCCTTAATTAATTCAGGACACCTGCAACCTGTAATTGATTTGGCTCTGACAACAATTTGCTGACATTCATCCAGCTATGGTTGTATTTTGGATCTTATCATTGTTTTCATGTTATACTTTAGAAAGTCGGCTTTGTGGAAAAAATATCTTTTATTGTTGGCCTGTTGTCTTGTGCTGCCAAGGTGAAAATAGGAAGGATAACGACGTATTTCCAGTACACTGCTTTTGTCATCTTCATGTTTGTTGGATATCTTTCTTGTTTATGAACTCTTTTGTTGACAGTCCGTAGCGAATAACGGCTTGTGTTGCCCAAAGTCTGTACACAGCAAGAGTCTGTTGCACCTTAAAATAGATTTGATATGCAGATGCAAACCCAATCACTAAAAACAAATATTTACAATGACATCCTATCATTGTTAATCTGCTTATATAAGGTTACTGTCACGGAGCAGCAGGTGTGGACCCACTGTTCCACGTGTCCTACCTCCTCTAAGGGCATTGTCTAAGTGAACCCACTCGTTCTTCACAATACCCCTGATGGTGGGGATAGACTTTCCCGAGGGGATCACCAGGTCGCTACCTCTTGAGGGATGGTAGGAACACAAGGCAGCTGGTCCAGGGGACAGCAGGGAAGGCTCCAGGGACACAGGTGTCGTCAGCCAGACAGTGTAACAGGGCGGGCAGCGCAGGTACAGATCAGGCAGCAGGAGAGTGCAGCAGGCAGGTAAGGGTTAACAGGTATCAGTCTCAGAACACAGGCAGGAGTCTATCTCACAGGAACAGCACTTGCAGTCAGTGCTTAGCATAACACATAGACCTTAATACGGAGGCAAGACTGAAAGGGCAGGGTTCCTTATATAGCTGCAGGAGGTCCACTATTGGTCAGCCAGGTCACATGACGAATACCTTAAATCCCAGGAAATGACACGCACTGGTGTTTAAGGAAGTGTGTAGAAATATCAGAATCACCGCTGAACAGGGCGCCCAGATCTGCAACGGTAAGAAGGAAGGTTGTGGCGGCATAGGGCAGCTGCATTACAGTTACATATATTTTCTCCCATTGAAAGCCATTGTATCTTGCGCTCCCGGAGATCATGCATGGTACATCTAGCTGCAAATCTGTTTAAGGAGTGGCATTATGAAAATGTTAAACAATAGGCATTTGAATTAATATAAAAATACATTTACACAGTATCAAGTCCTAATATGTGATGAGAAATAGAATTTGGCCTCCTGTTCCTATCACACTCCTACAAGGCTCCCACACGTTTAGCACAGTATAAAACAACTATCAGCATTTTGTCACTGTTATTTGTGTTGTCATCAAAGTAACAATAGAAAAGTTACACAAATTATTTATTCTTTCCAGTCACTCTCTCCCACTCACTCCGGCTGATTTTCTTGGCATCGCCCAGACCTACTGCCAACTTTGAAAAAATGAATACATAGCACCAAGTTCAGTCCTGTTGTTTGGTTCGTGACTTGTTGAGTCATTTAATGTTATTTTTGTATTTATAAATATGGCAACATAATATGTTGGACTGCACAATAATTAGAAGCTGCAGCTATCGATGCTGCATGCAAATATACTAATTATGGCATAGGAGGAGAAAAATCCAACTTATCTCATGGAAATTTAAAGATTTCCCATGACACACCTGCATAGCTTTAAAATTATGTTTCTCATGGAAAAGAAATAGAATGCTACTTCTAATTCATAAGTAGAAGAGATGGTGACTTATGTAGCTCCATACAAAGACCATGTTGTGTCTTTGACCAGAGGCACCCATTGGTCCTTAGTAGTGATGGCCGAACATTCGGCGTGTCCATCAGCGAACGGGCGGAGCGGAATTTTAAAAAAGTCCGCTGTCCGCCCGTTCGCGGACAGATTCCAATTCCCCGCCTCTAGGCGGGGAATTTGAATCGGAAAACCCGGATGTGACGTCAGTGACGTCACATCCGGCACCTGGAACGCATAGTTCCTGGTTGTTCTAACCGCATGTGACGTCACTGACGTCACATCCGGGTTTACGAGCCAGATTTTCACTGAAAGATTGTGAAATATTCTTCCTGCGGCGGGATCTCGCTGCTAATGATACCACCGGAGGAAGAATAGAGGGAGGGCGAACATGCTTGTTCGCGGCCAAACTGTGCGCCTTGCGGGCAGTTCGGCCATCACTAGTCCCTAGTAGAGGATCATACAGAACAAGAATCTTTCTGCACCTGATCTGGCCAGCAGAAGAAAAATAAACTTCTAGCCGGCAAACACCCGTACTGTTCTCTGGGAGAAGAAGAGCAAACACTCCATGTTTGCGGCCATCACTACTGGTAACCACCATGGAAATGATTGACTGAGTTGACCTTGTCTTGTTTTTGCAGCCAATATAAGAATATCTCTTTTTGAAGTCGATGCAGTTGGTCTTGTCACTAGTTGAACTTACCAAGAACTAGAAGCAGAAGTGGTATCCTATTTGTATTGTATTTTTTCCCTTATAGTTAGATTGGAAAATTCTTCAATCAATTAGAACTGTTAGTGTAATTATTTTAAAGCAATATTGTTCAACAATGATATATGATATCCTATTTTTATATGGAATACTGTCTTTTGAGACAGAAATACTGCTCTGTCTTGGTTGAATCAAAAACTTGCATAGTGGGCTCATATTCCTTCTAGCTATAGAGTATATATGTGGCAAAAACTTTTCTTCCAGTGTTGGATATCGCAGAACAATAAAAACTTCCATCAGGTTTTTATTGTTATTGTATTAATAGTTGACCCCATAAAGGTGTCAGTGTATCTAGCGAGGATCTTTATTATTGTCTATGTCCCCGCTGGGGAGATTCATCTCATCCTTTTGTTATGGTGACAATTGTCACTGAGACAAAATGCTCTGGGAAATCCAACATTTCACAATGGTCTCCAGAACAAGAGGTGAATGGAAATGTAAAAAAAAGGATATCTGCTCCCCATGAGCAGTGTCTCAGAGGAGTATTCCCTCACTATGGAGAGATGTTCTCTTACATTCTGTTGTGTCTCTGGGACTGGAAGTAAAGGAAAAAAATCCAGACATGGCTTCCATCCATTTTTTACTGTATCCCAAAGTGAGAAAAAAAGGTTTTGACAGCAGAAACAAATTTATAATGAAATGCTGAATAGCAGAACCAAAGAACTAGTGTATTATGTCTTCCTTTGCGTATTCACAATGGTAAAGCTGACATTCAATATCTCAAGATTTACCAGAGCAAGCAAAGGATGATATTTTGTTTCTGAAAGGTAGGTGATCATTACCAATAGATGATGAGAAATCAAGACTCTGTTCTTTTTGGCAAAAAGAAAGAAAATGGATATTGAGTGACAGTACAGTTTCATGATTTTACTCCAAGGCCAGATGTGTAATAGAGCTGCGGAGTCTTTCTCACGTCTCGAGTGCTATATTAGGCAAGATCTGAAAAAACTGCTCCATCACTGAGGAGTTTAACACTGAACTCCAGGCAGGTATAAAGGACACAAAAGAATGTGGTTCTATGCACATTAATACATCATTAAAGGGATTCCCAGTCAATGCTGCATTTCTTGTAAAGCCACATTTTAAATTATATTCTTCTATCTCTATTAGTCAAACTCAGATCAAGTATTCCCATATTAAAGTTACAGATGATGGAAAGCACAACTGAAAAATACAACTTAAGATCTGCCTATATACTGGTCATCTCTTTATTTATCAGAATACTGATCAATATATACAGTATTTTTAAGTATATAGGATGCACTCCCCCCTCCCCCCAAATCAGGGGGGAGGGAATATGTTTATTTATAGATCAGAAGATTATTGGGCTGCTGGTGGTTGCACCTTTCCAAGTACCCATGAGGTTCGCCCCTCTGTCTCTCCATCTTCTGGAACTGAATCTTCACTTGTGGCTGGTAGCATGGGGTTAGCAGATACTAGCTAAGCTTGAGTTCTAGGAGTTGGCAAAGCCGTCAGAGGGAAGAAGAATCACGGTTGTTCCCTCTGCCTCTCCTTCTCTTGTAACTCAAGTGCATTGTAGCTCCATGCTACCAGGGGTTCAGTTAGAAGAGAAAAAGCATGCACCTCTGTATACAACTGCTTCTTATCTTGCAATAGGTCTCATGGCCTGCAAAATATGGTACTTATCTGTATTAGTGTTGAGCAAGAATATTCAAAACGAAAATATAATTGACGAATATTCGACATTCGAGAATTCACAGTATTTCACAAATGTGCCCTCGGATATTCGCAATGGCGGATATTTGTCATATTATGCTTCAACATTGTTTACATGCATACATTGCGCATATTTGTGCGCATTGCGAATAGATACGCACAATACTCGTACTGGCTAAGATCACCGAATGAAGAAGAGAAGCTGTGAAGCTGGTTCGCGAATATTTGTGAATAATTGTGAACAGCCACACGCGATGTAAGCCAATAAAATACAGTCAAATTTAATTTTACAAATTTCGAATGCTTCTTTATTTATTTTTTGCGAAATTACGCGAACTCGAATATACCATTTGCCGCTCAATCAGTATTACTGCTGTGGATTATTCTATATATACTTGGTTGGAATACCACCACCACCAGCGTTTTAGCTGTCAACTGCTGTCAGTAATGCCCACCCCTCACAAAACACAATTTCTCTCTCCTTGCTCTCTGAATGATTGACAGTGCTCTGTAAATAGTTATTACATTTTAAACAATGTTGGCTAAGGCTAAAATCACACGGATGCTTTTTGGGCTGCAGCCGACCTTCAGTGCTATGGCTTCTGTTTCCAAAAACGTTGATTACCAGGACAGATGGGCTCTCACCCCCTGGAACAAGGGAACCCAAAGAAACCAAAAACCTTAAAAGGGTGGTTCCTTAATTCCATGCTCAGACTTTTGTGGTTCCTTTTTTGGAGAGGAACATAATGAAACTTTTGGAGGGTGGCATCCTTCCTGGGTGCTTCCTGGCCCTAGTGGGGGAAATAGAACTGGCCAGGTGCTGATGCTAGGAATGAGATCTGGGTAGGCCAGATTAAAGGGCAGGGGGGGGGGG
>CM070033.1:16695501-16712698 GCA_036250615.1 Ptychadena robeensis
ATGATGAATCGATTGGACATGGAATCCGACACGTGTATGGCTAGCTTAAATGTCAATGTAGAGCAACCATTCCCGGCTGTTGTGTAGTAGGTATCCTCCAGAGCTGGCCATGTGGTTTCTTGTCCTACTTCTGACTAAACTGAATCTGAGGATGCATGTCACTAACACCACTTGGTCAAGAAATTGGCCCCCAAAAATAGTTACCACTCACCACCAATGTAGTTTTCATTAACCTTTGTTCGAATGATTTAAGCAGGGGTTGAAAACAAGACTTTAAAAGCTTCCTCTGGGGAAAAAGGCTCATGTGGAACATGTAATTACTGTATTTTGCCTCATTTGATACACCCCCTCCCAACAAAAATGATGGGTGGAAAGTGCCTGCTTCTTGTCAGGCAAATGCGGGACCACCCACAACCGAAAGTCTTTCTGGCCACAGGTGGTTTTCGCATCCTGTGTGCCCACTCTGCCTCCCAAGCCAAGCTCAGAGGTAGAAATGGGAAAGCATAAAACCACAAAGGAAACAAAACTAACTATAGAAAGTATTATTTTACTGATAGACTAGCTGATGATGATGGAAATGGTCAATGAGAGGATGCCTTTGAAACATAGAAATGCAAATTCAGGCTACTTCTGTGATGTGACCATGTGTAAACACTTAAGGCAAATTGTTGAATTATAGAGGCTATAAAGTCCTATTCCTTTAGACAAGTTTGTTGAATGGTCTATAGGCCAAGTTTGGTGTTGCATGTGTTCTGCCCTGGATCAAGAGGGAGAAGGATATGTGACAGACTGAGGATTTGTCAGCAGATGTCTCTAGGGATTAAAGCAACAGTCTGTGGTTATTGGCAGTAGCAGTATTGCTGAGGTTAAAAAGGTCCAGATTTCAGAATGATTTGAAAGGATGGGAAGGCCTCACATTCCAAACTCAATACCAACCATGTTTTGCTTGTCGAACTTCGGCCAGGTCCGTTCGCGAACAGGCGGATCGGACTTTTAAAAAAGTGATGCCACTTCCGGTACATGGAACACACAGTTCATGGTTTCAATTACCGGGCTCAACGCCATTGATGTCTCTTCCAGTTTTAAGAGCTGATTTTCCACTAGAGATCCGGTGGCCGAATTGGATGCAGAGATCCAACCATTGGAAGAATAACAAACTTCTTCTCGCCGGCTAAAGGGGGGGTCGAACACTTGTACTGTTCGCGGACAGTTCCGCCATCACTAGAGCTGGGTCTACCCGATACCTGACAAAACTTAAACTGACCCAATCACAATACAATTTTCAAGCATTTGCTTGGTAATGTGGACATCTTGGCATCTTATTGGCCATCACTAATAGTGAATCACAATTGATTCATAATTTGAAAAATGTAACTTTGTTTGAGAGAAACAGAGATATATCAAGAGAAAAGGTTATTAAGTAAATAAAAAGAGGCAGATTTGGTGGATAATTTTCTGCAGTCACTTGTTAAGTTATGTTTCTATCACATTTAAATTAGAATTGCCACTTAGCTTAGTGAAAAGTAACTTTGCAGAGAATAACTAATCATGCAAAAAAGGATATTTTCTTGCAAATGAATACCTGAATAAATTTATCAGAGTTTCATAAATAACATGAGAGTATATATATATATATATATATATATATATATATATATAGATAAGCACATCCATGAGAGTTTTAGGTTCTTGAATTCATATAGCGGTTCACCAGTGTCATTTCGAACTCTTTCAATGGTGAACTGAACAGAGTCAGCTCTTAAAAGCTGTCATTGTGCTCCATTAAAATCCATCAAGGATCTCTGCAAATCAACAAAATTCTTGTAAGAAACATTCCCTGCTGAATGGCCGGCAATGAGAGCATTGTCTGAAGACTCATTCTGTTCTGCTGATCCTAAAAAAGCATCTTCAGCTGCAATTATAGTGATATACAGCTCGGAAAGTCCCTGACTATGCCGGCTGATCATTCTACAATGAGTCCACATCAGGGATCAGATAATCAATAAAGACACATGGCCGTATTCATGGTCAGACAGTTCTAAGGTAGCGGGAAAACGAAGAAAGGAAATACCACTAAAACTCAATATATACCCTATCACTGATGATTGTGTTGACTTGTAAAGGTTTCATCTATATTAACTAACCTTTTGATTGACCTTCACCTTGCTTAAGATTGAGTTTTGCTCATTGTATCTGTTGCATTAACAGACGTCAATCTATAGCTGCAATCTATTTTGTTTTATTGAAAGGCAGTAGAGTCCCATTCTTAAGGAAACACTTTACTTGTTCAGCCAGTTGGCACTCTTTTTGGTGTTATACCGTTTACTCTGTTTAATCACTTCCTTTAGGCTTTAAATAAGACAGTGGCCCAAAATCCTCACCATTATCAATGAAGGCGACCTTGGAGTCAGTAAAGGTCAATTAGAAAGTAGTTGAGTGGTCTTACCAGTTGAGGTTGTGTAAATACTTTATATATCTGAGTATAAGTCTAAATTCAAGACTTCTCTTGGGCCACTCCTACTCCCTAAAAGTCTCTTACTTATGCCATTAGACTTGCTTCTTCTCTGAACACTTAAAAAAGCCATGAAAACCATGTCTTCTGTCTGTCCTACCTCCTAACATTACAAGCATGTGAAAACCAGCCCCCTACTGTGTTCCCCAACCAATTAGATTGTAAGCTGGATCAGGCAATGTCCTCAACACCTCCAGTGTCATACACTGTACCTGTGTGTTATCCTGTGTTGCATCTCCACTCTAATTTAATGCTGCGTAATATGTTGGCGCTATATAAGTTAATAATGGTAATATAAGTCATTGCCTCTTGTTTTTATCTAAAAACAAAAACAGATATAGATAGTGAACTTTAGTTAGTTAAGGGGGGCATTTCTGGGAAACACTTTATTCTTGGGGCTATTCATTCCCACTTTTTTTTTTCTCCTGTGTAGCTGTATCCTACGTTTCTGTGTGTCTTCCTTCTTCCATACGTTCCTTGTTTGTAAGTATTGAGGCCATTATAATTACTTTACCTGCCACCATTGGTTGGGAATGTTTCATTCTGCCTTCTATCTATAATGGGACTGAATAACTCATTCACCACTAAAATCAATGCTTAAAGACACTCAAGAGCATAAAGAAGAAGAAAAACACATGGGAGGAGTATGCAGCAGCTGCACATGAGACCCGAAGGTTGGAACGAAAAATATCAATTACCTTTTTTAAATGAGATATAAACACATTTTAGCCTATTTGGTAGATAATACAATGTATATTTCCTGTGTATACAGTCTGCCTCGGGCTTCTCTCTAACAAGAATTGTGAGCTATTATAGAATAACATTACTGGGTGTTATGCCTACAAATGTGATCTCCTTGTCATTCCATGACTATACATCTGATGGTCCCCTCAAGTCAGGTAAAAATAACAAGCAGATAGCCTTTTAAGTTTACACATTTTTAGACATAGTCAATTCTTACCACAAATCTTATGATCAAAATTGTATGAAAAGAAATGAAGGCAAGCGGAAGACGAGCTCATTAAGCTCTCCAAAGGTTATGTAAGGCAACTTGTCGCAAGTGGCAGAGATTAAAAGCGTGACAACATCTTCCTTTATTTGTGTGTGTTTTTTTTTATATGATCAAGAGAAATGAATGTTGGACGGGGACATAGAAATATAATGGATAAATTATACACCGAGAACAGTAAATCTCTGCTCAATGTACAAAGAGCAAAACACAAGTCTTCCTTTGTTCCCCTGCACATGTTCTCTTTGTGTGTTATATTAATAAAGGTATTTCACTCAGTGTCAATGGAATACATTGTGCTGCTCCGGAGTCAGATAGTGAATTGCAGAGGAAAGAGAGGAATTATCTTCAGGGTAGTATAACATAAAAGGTGGGCGAGGGGATTCTATTATAATTATGAGCCTGGAAACATTCTGATAATTAAAGTTCAACTTCAGGCACAACGCTTGAAGGAAACCTGAACTCAACTTTCTTCCCTTGATCTCATCTCTGTCATGTTCTGAATACAAATAACGTTATGCTACTAAAACTTATCCTGCATATAACATGAAGAGATCATGAGTCTGTCACTTTTTAAGACTCTAAAGCTAGGCACACGGGTAGATCTGTAAAATATTTGAGTACAATCAATCAATGTGCGCGCTCACGGTGATTGATTGTACTCTAATCTGTTTACAAAGCTACATGTTGGAAAACCCCCTTCAATCTCCATTACTTTGCATGGATACAAGTCTTCTTGAAAGTATAGGATGTCACCGGCTTCTACCTCCTTCCTGCTCAGCTGTCCGCTGTCAGTGAGAAGGGGTGGAGCCAGCACTCCTCACTCGAAAGCTGTGTGAGTGAGGCAGCTGTGTGAGACAGGCTGCTTCTCCCCAGCTTGTAGCGTGTTGTGATTCACATGCTGCAAGCTGGGGAGAACAGGTCCCTGGGTTCTCCATTGAACGGAAATCAATGTGCCCATGTGGTGCACATTGATTTCCATTCAATTGATCCCTGATTGATCGATTTTAGCACTATCGACCTTCGATTTGATTTTAGATCTTGATTGGACACCAATCGTAATCGAATCCAAAGTAGTACCACATGGAGGGTTCGATCATAATACAGCCACATTTTTTTGATCACAAAACACAAGAAAGGGTCATATTTAAATGAATCATTGAATGCAGTTGACACAATCAACAAACACAAATGCTACAATTTTAGTTAGATCGTTGTACAGTCGGCGAAGATTTTCCAACATGTACGATCACTTTTCGATCCATGTTTTGATCGTTATCGAACAATTTTAGTAGATCGAACCATGTGTGCAGTATACGATCGATGTAAACTTTGATCGTGTTAGGTCAATCGAATGCTAAAGTCGAACTGTGTATGTCTAGCTTTAGGCAGCGGTGGGCAAACTTTTTGACTCGTGGGCCACAATGGCTAAATTTGATAGAGGGTCCGGATCAAGAGCCTGTAATGGACGCCCGGCATAGGCGGTGATGATGGCAGGGATGTGTGACTGCTTTTATCAAAAATGCTTGTTCATTTCAGTGAGTGAGACTAGGCTGCCTAGTTTCCCCATGAGGATGCATTGTAATATGTTGGTGCAGTAAAGCCCCCCATGCACGCTTTAATTTTCAGCCAATTGCGCCGCAGATTGACCACCATGCATGCTCACGGCGATCAATGTTTAAATTTGCCCATAAATCGGCCACCTAGTCAATCTAATACATTACGGACATGTCCATAATGTTTGGATCGATATGCTTACTATGAATGGGGACCAGCGTCCCCATCTAAAGTAAGTGCCAGTACACAAAGGGTGAACGGCCGATTCTCGGCACAACCGAGAGATCGGCAAAAAATCTAAACAAAGGGCAAATACAGGTCAGAAGCAAGTCAACTGCCAAAATAACACCAATTACGTTCATAGCAGTCAACAGACCCTTACAGTACAGCAATACCGGTGTCAAGGAAATATACAAAGATAAAAAAAACATATTCAGATAGTTCAGCTACATATAGAACTAGATAAAAGCAATTTAACTAAGTTGGTGCAGCCTCATCCCAATACATCGCAAACACCACTTTAGGAAACTTCTTTCCTCATCAATAATACAGATTCCTGTATGCCAGGACTTAATTCATTAACATATCAAGTGTACCTAATTACCATATCTTAACCAAAAATTGTTAAAGATAGTCTTGAAATTTCAACTTGTATGTTTGGGATGTTTTAGTCTTTTTTTCCATGCTCATGGAGGCATCTAGGCGAGTCTGGCTGTAAGGACTTACCCTGTCGGCCATCCTGCATCCTCCTCAGTGACACCAGAGATCACAGGCAATCTGAGGGGAGCTTGCAGACCAGCATGGCCAAGGCATGTCTCCCTGCTCTGGCTGAGGTTTATCGCCAAACAGCATCCCCAAAGGACATATTGATGTGTACAGTACAGTCCAGGTGTGTTGCTGCCCTGCCACAGGGCGGTACATGTTCAGTTTCACCAGCCAATTGTTTACCAATCCTATAGCGCCAGGTAGTACAATGTGATAAGGCAATCTGCCAATTTACTGAGGATCTGTCATGCACACTATTGCCCGTCATATCCTCTGTATAGCAGGGTGCTTGGGCGTGCCCCTGTGTTTGGTTTATCTGTCCTTCTGCAAGGGTATTTGTTGCAAACAATGACCTGGCCTTATTTCTAATATTTCTTGAACTCTGCCTGCCCTGACCTCAGATTGTCTCTGACCACACCTCCTGCCTTTTCATTCTGTACAGTACTATTGTACAGATTCTGGATAAGCCGAACGACACAAAGGCGGACATACTGCAAAAAAACCTTTATTTAAACAACCTCAGCACAAATAAAGGTAAACTGGTAAGGTAAACTTACTGCAGTCTTTGGCAGAACAGGAAACAGTCTCTGAGTTGAGAGAAGAAGCTTCAACCTGTCCCCTTTCACACAGGGGCAGGTCCTCTTCTCAGGCAGAGCGCAGGGAGATCCAGGTTCCGCACTGGGTGTCTGCAGCTGCAGGGCCTGACCAAGGCTGGATTTTGTGCGCTGTTTAAGGGAGCCTCTACCGCGGGGTACAGTCTACCCCACCCCATATGAAGAGGGTATTCCAGGTGGCTGTGAATGGGGCAGAATGCCAGGCAGCCGGGTCTGAGAAAAGCATGTACTATTTGGTCCGCGGGCTGTACGCATGCCAGCATAGACGGGTGAGCATGTGAAGCCTTGAGCAAGCTTGTGTGCCTGACTGCTGCTGTCTCATCAGGTCTCTCTGGACTGAGCTTCCTCTTCCTGTGTGCTCTCTCTTAACACCTCTGGCTGCAAAGCCTTCTGGGGCATGACCTTTAAGGGGACAGCATCCCATTATGTTTGTGTGACTACATTACACTATCTTGGACTGGCCATTGTGTGTGACCATTGGCTTGTTTTCCTGGATTACCCAATAAAGATTGTTAACTGGATATCTGTTGTAGGTATGGATTGTGTGCCCAGGCACATTACATTAGATCTTCATTTTTAGATACTGATGTTGGTTTTTCTTTAGGATTCTCTATTTCTGGGTCTCCTAAATGTGTTTTGTATTAATAAAATGGCATTGTGATAATGCATGACCAGTGCCTAGTAATGAGTATACAGCACCCCCACCTATTGTATACACTGTTCCCCAACCTATTAGATTGTAAGCCTGTTGAGGCAGGGTCCTCCAATCCTCCTGTGCCATAACCTGTTCCTGTGTGTACTATATTGTGTTGTATCTCCACTCTAATGTATTGTACAGCGCTGCGTAATATGTTGGCGCTTAATAAATAAATGATGATAATAATAATAAAAAATAATTGGCATCCCAATGCATATCTGAAACACAATGTGCTGTAACACACTAGACATCGCAATGTGTTTGTATCATTTAAGTGATAAAAGATCATTCCAAGTGACAATTATTATAACTCTGTACAAGTCTTAAGCCAGCATTCTATCAGTGATACTACACAATACATTCAGTATATTTTCCGGAAGCCATTTGCTGGAATTCTGCTCTGCTTCGCCAAACTATCTTTCGGTTTTGTGATTGAATAAATGCAAAATTTAAGCAGGCATATTATTAACATGCCTAATTCGAGTTTGACAAATGCTTTAAGGTACAAATAGCAATTACATGAAGACAGATATCACGAAGAGAGTAATCAGTGGTCCATAACCCTTGTAAATGACTTGGCTTTTCTTGGTGGGAAGAGTATAGTGTGATACAGTTCATAATTGACATTTAATGGTTCATTCTGCTTACTGACTTCCTTTGTATAGAATGTAATGTCATAATGAATAGCCTGATCAGGAAACTGTCGTAATTACTTCCGAAACCACTTTGCAATCTTGTTTATGGAAATTGCACCCACAAATACTGTGAATATAAATGACGTTTGAAAATTGTGTTTTAAAGCAACTGTTTGTTACTTTGATAACCTTTCCTTTCTGCATTTGCCAAAAAGAGATGAATGAGCGATCTCTTCTGTGCTGATCGCACCTAATGAGTCTTCAAAAAAAAAATAATAATTATAGAGTATGGAAATTTGTGGTTTGCACATGCAGAAGAAAAAAAACAGGGACTTGCTCTGCAGTTCTTTTGTTACAACTTTCTCTCCAGCAAGGAGAATAGTGAACGGATCGATTTTCCGTTCGATTAGCGAACACCTGGAATGATCGATCCTGCTCCAAGAAAATGTTGATCAAACAGGGAACCAACATGTTGGGGACCCACAATCTCCATCCAAAGTATTGGCTAGGGATCAAGCACCCAAAGTGGTGCAAATCGACCTGACGAACGTTCGCATAACATTGGCAAATTTTTGTGTCACCGCGTTATGAGCAATCGTTCGGTGAACACCTGTGAATCTGTGTGTGTATGGTCGGCTTAAGCAGCACAGGTGTGCGAATTTCCCTCTAGATGTAAGTTGACTAGTTAGAGGTTAGAGGTAATACTCAAATATCACACTAAAGTACTGCAAATATCAGACTACACACTACAAATATCAGACTCAAATACCACACTACAGATATACAGAGTGGGCCATTTATATGGATACACCTTAATAAAATGGGAATGGTTGGTGATTTTAACTTCCTGTTTGTGGCACATTAGTATATGTGAGGGGGGAAACTTTTCAAGACGGGTGGTAACCATGGCGGCCATTTTGAAGTCAGCCATTTTGAATCCAACTTTTGTTTTTATAATAGGAAGAGGGTCATGTGACACATCAAACTTATTGGGAATTTCACAAGAAAAACAATGGTGTGGTTGTTTTTAACGTAACTTCATTCTTTCATGAGTCATTTACACGTTTCTGTCCACTTATAAAATGTGTTCAATGTGCTGCCCATTGTGTTGGATTGTCAATACAACCCTCTTCTCCCACTCTTCACTAGAGATGGTCGAATTTTTTCGACTTTCTAACTTTGTGAGCTGATTACAAAGCCCCTGAATAAGGTATAATCACTACAATTGCTGGAGATGTAGAGAAGTAGGGTTGTGGGAACATTTTTTAAAAAAAACGTATGGCTCTAGCACATGGAGTTTTTGCATAAATAAGTTAAAAAATTAAGTTGAAATTCCGATTTTTGAAATTCTGACTTCATTTGTGCAAAAAGTATTTGTGTTAAAGACATACTTTCTTTTTTGTAGTTTACCCCCAACCCTTCTCTACAACTCCAGCAAGTTTGGTGATAATACCATGTTCATGGGGCTTTGCAATTAACTCAAAATCGTCGAATTTTTTTAAAAAAATTCGACCATCTCTGCTCTTCACACACTGATAGCAACACTGCAGGAGAAATGCTAGCACAGGCTTCCAGTATCCATAGTTTCAGGTGCTGCACATCTCGTATCTTCACAGCATAGACAATTGCCTTCAGATGACCCCAAATATAAAAGTCTAATTAGCCCACCCTGTAAGTTTAGCTGGAGGGTAGGAACTATACCCGAGGGGTGGCCGGCCCCTTGTGGACTTTAAAGGTGAGTGCTTGTTATAAACGTAGTTCCAGTCGTGAGATAAACGTACATACTTTTATTATCACAACATTAGTACACAGAAGATTGAGGTAGCAAACAATTTCACCATAAAAGTTTTACAGTCTGTGGGGTTCCTCTATGGGAGGTATCAACCCTGTAGTTTAAGAACTGGAGTTGATAGGCACAGTTACATGGCAGTGGGTGCAATTTTACTGAGAATCAGTTGGAGGAGCATTGGGCAAAGTTTTTGCATCTCTTTGTATTTTTTTTTCCATAATTCTACTTGAAAGTGAATTTACAATAATTAAAAAATTTAACTAAACTTTAACTTACCTGTAAGCAGGCGCAATGATTAAACGCTTCTACAAAAATATACACACCTGCCATTGCCTCGATCCTTATCAGTTTACATTTGTAGTAATGCCAGTTGTCCTGCATAAGTCTTTCCTGACTGCTCCCTGTCAGCATACACAATGGAATATGCTGACATGGAGCGCTTCAGGAAAGGAAAATTACAGTAAGCGTCAGTTTTCAACAGTACTGAAAATTGTCATTAAATGGCGCTGAATAATTGTTTTCAATGCTGTGTATCTACTGAGGCTTAGGAAGGGAGCATCATTAAGCTATTGATGTCTCCCTTCCCAAGTCTCTCTGTTTCTGGCAAAAGAGGGGATGCTGGTACCATGGCACCACATCATCAAAAGGATGAATCTTCAGAGGAGAAGATTGATTGATTGATTGATTGATTGATTACAGTTAATTCGATTTATTACAGGTACAATTCATGTATAATGGGTGCTTTGACTGCAAGAGACATGGAGTACAATAGGCAAGTATAGGTCTGCTTTAAAGCGGACCTACCACCAGAAATCTATGTTTTTATGAATGGCACTAGAAGTGCCAATAATAGGGTGGAATGCAGTGAAAAAAAATATATATAAGAAATAGGCAACACATCACAGGGAGCTTTGATTTCTCAGTAATCTTCCTTGACAATTCCCATAGAAGATCACTGAACGCCCCCCAGTGGCCATCCGCGATATTGCACCCCCAGTTTCATGTGTTGCCTTCAGCGAACCAGGAAGTGAGGGTTAGCTTATTAAAATGGTCATTACAGGTATGTTTTTGAGTTTTTTTTACTGCATTCCTCCCTATTCCTCCCTATTATTGGCACTTCAGTGCCATTCATAAAAACATAGATTTCTGGTGGTAGGTCCAAAAACATTTTTAGTAGCAGCACAAATGTGTATTGTGATATAAGGATGTAATTTAATAATTCATGAGAAAGTTGTACTGCAGATTTGTAAGTGTAAAATACAATTAAAGAATTTAAACTGATTTAGTCTGTTCGTTTGCCATCCTTTTGTTTTTAAAATGACTTAGAGAAGGAACACAAGTGACAGATAAGATTTAGCAGAAGCCTGTAGAGCTCCTACATTTTAATTTTGACTTGTATTTGTATTTATGGTAATTTTATTCAGATTTCTTTACATTCTTTTGGGCAGATTGAATGAAATCTAAATATGAATATATTCAGATTGCAGTAGCTGCAGTGTAGGAGGATGAGGAATATGACGTCTACTATAGAGATACAATATTGCTCACGTACTTTTAAGGAGTCGCAATGGCAAAATCTAAAGGAAAAAAAAAACTTTTTAGGGGGAATGTATGTAGAGTTGTGTGTTTTGTCAGCGGTGTCTCCTAAATATATGTAAACAACTGAGAAAATAGATACCAAAGCAAAGGACATTATTCATGGGTTTTTATTCTAACTCAGCATTAAAAACTCAATACGAAATTGATTCATCTTGCGTATGGTGATGAAAAACAAGGAATCCACATACGACTTTCTGAATTTTTTAGATTTATTATTTACTTTAGGAGTTGGGTAAACATTGTATGAATCCGTATACTTGAGTATAAGCCAGGATTTCTTGACTTCAAACAGACATTGTTTTTATTCTTATTAATTCAGTGGCATACATACCACTAATCAATCCAGACTTCTGCTCCTATGTGCAGCTGCTGCTTTTTCTTCCACAGGTCTTCTATTTTGTTTGTTTGTAACTATCAATTTCACAATGAATGACTAAAGCAGGGTACAGACGGCTCGATATCTAAAGTATCTATCTAGCACATGCAGCTTTTGCATTAATTAAGTTAAAGCCGAAGTCAGAATTTCATATTGAGAAATTGTCACTTGACTTTGAACTTAGTTTATGCAAAACCTTTTTGTGTTAGTGCAATACTTTCCATTTTGCTGGAGATGTAGGGAAGTTTTGTGAATTTACATTTAAAAAAAAAAGTATTGCTCTAGCTTATGTAGTTTATGAATAAATTAAGTTCAAAGTTGAACTTGCAATTTCGAATTGAGAGAATTTGACTTGACTTAACTCATGCAAAAACTATTTGTGTTAGGGCAATCATTTTTGCAGTATATCCTCAATCTCCAGTTTGGTGATGATATCATTTTCAGGGGCTTTGCAATTAATTAACTAAGTCAAATTATTTGAATAAAAAAATGGCCAACCTGTAAGCCTGAATTAATAAATTCATACTAGAGGGCAGTTTAGGTGCTTTAAAGTAATACTTGCTATATAGGCAGGGGTGCACATAACTGGTCCGCTGGTACGCATACGGGTCTAAAAACTCCGCTCTGCGTACCTGTTTTGTCCCTCTAAATCTGGGGACTACACAGTCTTCCTCCTTCTTCTTTCCTGCTGCATGAGGAGATCTGCTTGTGTAGTTTTCTGACTGCAAGCATCAGTGGGAGGCGTGTCTAGAGCCTTGGAGTCTTTGCTGCCACGCCCCCCTGTGTTCCCGAGGCAGGTGATAGAGAGAGATAAGGGGTAATCTCTCAATTATTCCTTAGTAAAGGTGTCTTTTTGAAGGCCAGGACTTCCTAGTATTATTTATTCCTAGTATTACCAGTCTAATTTAGAGTGGACCTTCCAGGGAAGCTTTAATAACTATAAAAGGTTGCAGTTAGGGGTGTCAAATTGGGAATGCAAATGACTAATTCAAACACAGGTGACCTATAGATGGGGACAGCTAATCTGAGGCTCAATCAGGAACACGGAGGTCCATCTGTAGCAGAATCTACCATGCAGGAGGGTGATGCAGACAACAGTGAGTAGACCACGCTACATATGGGGCGAGTACCAAACACCATCTCCTGGTACTCATCTGAGGAGCTCACTAAAAACATTATGTGCACCACTGAATATAGGTTTACCAAAATAAAAAAGAATGTGCTTTGTAAGCTTTCCTACTCTTTTGGCATTTTAAGTGCAAAAGCACTCCTAAAGGAGGTAAAAATTATACCATGCCTTGTTATGTCAATTACCCTAATAATACCTAACCCCTAATTCATGATATTATATTTACTGGCTAATCGTTAACTATCCTATACTCACCTATATCAGTCAAAAATGTTCAGACAAAATAGTTGTATTTTCTTAAAATATTGTTGTAACAATTCAGCTTTTTAATAAAGTTACTAGGAACTATTGTTGTTCCTTGTAACTTTATTAAAAAGCAGAATTGTATTAAGCCTCAAGAAGGGGTCTGAGACATCCTAAAAGCTTAAATCTTCAAGCAAGGAGGAGCTAGATGGTGCATAGAAGATCCAATATAATTTAGGTAAGTCTCATAAACCCCCAATAAACCTCTTGGTCTAAAAGCTGAACCCACTTGGTTTTCAGGTCCAATCAGAAATTTAGCTTAATTGGCTTACCATATTTTTTGGCATATAAGACGCAATTTTTCACCCCCAAGATTGGGGGCAAAAAGTGCCTGCATCTTATACGCTGAATGCGCGACCCCTGCAGCCACTGGGCCGCCGGTGGTTGCACCTTGGCTTCCCCACAGCTCTCCCAGCACGGAGGAGCTATCAGTTCAGATGGGAGAGCCGATGTCCGGCTCTCCCATCTGAACTGTGCAGCAACAGAACATGGTTGGACCCTCCTACCTCCTTATCTGTGGCCAAACTTGTTTTTTCAAATTTGCTTTTTTTTATTGATTTGCAAAAATATTTTCACCTTAAAAGGGTTTACAAAAAGTTATCCCTAAAGCTGTCCATAGATGTCTTGATTTTCCTGCGATCGATCGTTTTAAGCGATTGTGGCCTGCAATTAAGTGATCGATTACACAGTGCACCATATTGCATTATCAATTAATCACAGATCCCTCACCGCGTTTGATCATTAGGACAGTGAGAGATCGACCACCACCCATTCTCCACCTTTCAGACCGGAAATGATGTAATGTGGGTTGGACGCCAACAGGTCGATTGATACCCTGTTTCCCCTATGATAAGTCATCCCCATCAAATAAGCCACCCCCGATTTTTGCCTTAAACGTTAAAATAAGACACCACCCGCAATTAAGACACCCACAGATACCTGCCCCTGCCCAAATCTCCCATTCGGGTGGTACAGTGGTAACTGTGTGCCTACATCAGGGCTGGCTGCCTTGCAGGAAGTACAAGCAAGCTGCTGATCCCTGCCGTAACTGTTACCCTGTAGAAAACCCAAAAAGTCGAGTCAGTGACGGGGAAGGGACAATGATTGCACAGAGGATCAAGAGGACAATGATTGCACAGAGTGATCGAAGGGGAAACAATGATTGCCACAGGAGGGATCAGAAGGGACAATGATTGGCAAAAGAGTGATCAAAGGGGTGACATGAATGGCACATAGTGATCATAGGGACAATGAATTGGCACAGAGTGATCCGAAGGGGACACGTTGCAACAGATTGTCAAAGGGGACAATGATTTTGCAATAGAGGTGCTCAAGAAGGGGACAATGAATTGCCACGAGTGGTAATCAGAAGGGGAACATGATTGGCAAAGATTGAATCAAGGACCATGAATGGCACAGATGATCAGAAGGGGACAATGACTTGGCACAGAGTGATCAAAGGGGAAAATTGCCAAGAAGTTGATCAAAGGGGGACATATTCACACACAATTGATCAGAAGGACAATGAATGGCACAAGAGTAGATCAGAATAAGACATCCCGCCCTGAAAAAATAAGACTGGGCAATTTTTTGGCATTTAAAAAAAATATAAGAACAGATGCCTTATCATAGGGGAAACACGGTAATAACGATCTCATGTCGCCATTTACGTACCATGATTCCCGAGTGATCAACTTAATTTTACAGACAGGTCCAATACTTGCTCGATGGATTCTTTGTGCGATATCCTGAGTTTGCGATCGATCACACCATTTCTTCAAGCAACGATTTCTGTGCGATCAAGGCGGATGATCTCACAGGAATCGCACGACATCTATGGCCAGCTAAAGGCATTATAATAAAACCCTAAAATGTTCTCTGAACTCTCATGCCTCTTGTTGGGGTTGTGGGTTTTTAAGTCATAAAACAAACTCGTGTGAAACAAATGTTCAGAGCCAACAAACACATGTTTAAGTAAACAAAATTAGTAGCTTTAAATATACAAAGCTCTCACCACTATGAAATAAAAGCTTAGGGAGCTGGAGGTAATCCGGTGAATTCTGAGGCTTTGTCTTGTGCTCTGTCAAGGTTAATGGCAGTTGTAATAGTTGAGATGTTTTTTGCCCTTCACACAGGATGCTTCATTTGTTAACAAGTTCTAGATCTCATTAACCCCTGGCAACAATATTCAGGATAACAATACCCAGAGGAGCGTTTAGCATTTATAATTAACCCGTTCCACTAATGGTTGCATTCTTCCCGAAGATGTGCTCTTGTGATCGTTGTTTGCCTGTTCAGAGGGGAAATGTTTGTGTATTCCTGCCTGATGAGCTGAAAGATGGTAATTGCACTCGGTTTTTATTGGTGCTAGTTACAATGGAGGTCCTTGGCTATAAATATATATCGGTAGAGATTAAATGAAACACTGATTCTACTCCTGCTATGGAATTTTAATCCTGAGCTTCAATTACAAAACTGTTTTATGGTTTTTTTTACAAGATGGACAAAAAAAAAGTCAAAGCGTGTCAATCAAGGAAAAAGAAGGTCATTCTGGGGAGGGGACCAGTTGTACCACATTGTAATATTTCATTCATTACTTTGTCTTATGATATTTTATATAAATTGGCCAAATATATCGTATTTTTTATGTTATATACTTAAAAAAAAAAATTCCAGTCACATGCACAATTTCAAAGTTGACTGCAGTGATGTCCGATTGAAATGTTATGTAGATATTTACCTCTGTCCAGGATCCTCTGCTGCAGACTCCTTTACTCCAGTCACATGCACAACTTCAAAGTTGACTGCATAACTAGAGTGATGTCGGATAGAAAGGTTATGAAGATATTTACCTCTGTCCAGGATCCTCCGCTTCAGACTCCTCTGCCCAGCTAGTACAAATTTGATAGCCTTTTCCCTCTCTCCCACAAGCCAATACAGAAAGAGAGAGCAGCCAAGATCTAAGCTGCTTTTCTCCCTTCCAGGATGTGGGTTGGGTTGATGGAGGGATGAGAACAGGGGGAGTCTCAGCGATAATCCCCTCGATTGAGGGGGCAGGGGATAAGGGAGAGATAAGAGCATGGAGCCACAGTAGAGATCTCAGCGGTGCTTCCTGCATATGGGCTCAGGGGGATAGAAGGGAAAAGAGCAGTTAAGATTGGTAGCCAGAGAGCAGCTGGGCAGCTCCTTTTTCTCATACCTTACTCATACCATACCATACCTTTTTCTCTCAGAACTTGCAATGCAGAGTTGATCTAGCTTTGGTTGCCCTGCTGTTTGTATAAAATTATCTGAAAGGAAAAAAAGGGATAAGTTGTATAGTCACCTGTCATGCAGGCAGGGCCGTTTCTACCATTTAGGGGGCCCTATGCAAAATAGTTGTGTGGGCCCCCCTGTCGACTGAAGGGGGGGTTGTTGAAAAGTTGAGCGCTTATGCGCAATTGCAGTCTCGGGGCCCTATGCATCCGCATACTTCACATAGTGGGAGAAACGTTGCTGCTTGCAGGCAGCAAGTGGAATAAATGGTTTCTTGCTTATTGTGTTCTGGTTGGTCATTGATTTCAAGTTTGTGACATAGTGCAGCTCCCATTGGATATTGTAGTTCCTTCTAATGCCAAATATCTTTCTACAGAAAGGTCATTGTGCAGAAAGTCTTTCCTATTTCCTTGCACAGGCTCGACACATTAATCTGTTATAGCCTTTGTCAGACTTTGTCAGACACAAAGTATCACAGAAATATACAAAGCTAAGATTAAGTTAAATATGTTAAACGTTATATCGCATGTCTTGAATACCATAGGAACGTCAATAATTGATTTAACTTCTTATCTACATTTGTTCTTTATTGGCTTTATGGTCATCATTTTTCTTGTTATATCTTGCGCAATGCCGAAGAATGAGGTTTCAGACACTTTTCATAGCATTGTTTCATGCTGGGTTAAAGATTCTTGACATACTCAACATCTAACTTTATATAAAAGGACAAATTAATGGCATCTGGACTTCAACAAATGCCAAAGGCCAGATGACTATCGCGTCTCAGCCTTATCTGTCTTTTTAGATAAGATCAAAGAAGTGTCTGTTGCTCAGAAAATGCAGGGATAATTAGCGGTGAATCGGCCGCCTTCATATAGAAAGGGAATTTTTGCACAGGTAGCCATTTTCTAGAAGCAGGAATTGTATGCCAATTTACAGTGCAATAAACCAACATAC
>CM070033.1:16712723-16737721 GCA_036250615.1 Ptychadena robeensis
CTTCTCTGTTCATCAGGTGGGACAGGAAGGCTGGGTCAAGTTGATGGGAGGAATGTATGTGTAGCCACATCAGGGCAATAATCTCGGAAGAACAGCCTCTTGGGTCTGGCAAAGACTTGAGACTGGGCGGACTTCACCTTCCAGTCAGGGACCACGACCCTAAACAAAGCCGGGGCACCAATGGAATGGTTTTAAAACAAACATATCCATGTGTTAGAATGGCCTAGTCAAGTCCAGATCTAAATCATCCGAGAATCTGTGGCCCGCTCTGAAAACTGGCTGTTCACAATCACGAAACGCTGTCCATGCTATCTGACTGAACTGGAGCTAGTTTTTGCAAGAAGTATGGGCGAGGATTTCGTCCTAATGTCAAAGCTGAGCTGGTGGAGACATTCCCTAAAAGACTGGCAGCTGGAATTGCAGCAAAAAGTGCTTCTATAAAAGTATTGACTCAGGGGGCTGAATAATTACGCACACCCCACTTTGCAGTTATTTATATGTAAAACGTGTTTGGAATCATGTATGATTTTCATTCCACTTCTCACGTGTACACCACTTTGTATTGGTCTTTCACATGGAATTCCAATAAAATTGATTCATGTTTGTGGCTGTAATGTGACAAAATGTGGAAACGTTCAAGGGGGCCGAATACTTATGCAAGCCACTGAATAAAAACTAAAATGTTCTTTTCTAGATTTAGCACATTAGGAAATGCATTGTTTTTTTATTAATGTCAAGCAATGTTATAAAAACATAAAAGTTTGTACTGTATAAAACAAAAACTTGATTGTTAACATGTAAAATAACTGACATGTTTTTTCCAGGGTAGCAGTTCTTCCAGATGGAAGTTTACGGATCTTAAACGTTTCCAAATTGGATGAAGGAAAATATATGTGCCGAGGGGAGAACGTTTTTGGCTCTGCGGAAATCACAACGGGTGTGTCTGTTACTGGTAATGTGACCTATTATTTTTATATTAAAGAATTTAAAAGATAAACCTTACCATCTTCTCTGATCTACATTGGCCAATATGTTCTATAAAGTTAGCAGTAGAGATGGTTGAATTTTTTTTCAAAAATGTGAACATTTCGATGATTCGATGAATTGCATAGCCCTTGAACATGGTATCATCACCAAACTTGCTGGAGAAGTAGAGTAGGGATGTAGAGAGATGTAGAGAAGGGTTGCGGGTATACTACAAAAAAGAAAGTATTGCCCTAACACAAACAATTTTTTCACAAACTAAGTTCAAAGCCAAGTCAAAATTACGAAAATTGGAATTTTGACTTTGATTTTGAACTTAATTTATGCAAAAATTACATGTGCTGGAGCAAAAAAAAATATATTCAAAACCCTTCTCTACATCTCCAGTAACTTTGGTGATGGTACCTTTTTCAGAGGCTTTGCAATCAGCTCACAAAGTTAGCAAGTCGAAAAGTTCAACCATCTCTAGTTAGCAGTTATAAAAAAAAAGAATGCATGTTATATTTTGTAATGACAAGAAAGGTTTAATGGATGGAGAGACTAGTGGTCCCGGTCTATCCACCCATCAAGTTTTTTCCCCGCCGATGCAGGGACAAGGGGACTTTCTTAGTCCACCTTACTTTAACACATTACCCCAAACAACGAGGATTCAAAGCATAAAAAACAGTAAAATCAGAGAAAAAAAAATGAGATGATCTAGGTTGATTTCTCAATCTTGACATGATGTAATCAATAAAGTCCATTAGAAAAGTCCATGATTCAATATAAAAAGTTATTTTATTCTTCAAAAACGGTAAAAGCAAATGTCTAGTGCTTGTTCAGACTAGGCAATGCCAAAGACATCCAATTCATCTGTGAAGGGCTTAATGTATGGTTCCAACAACCTCAAAAATTAAGAAAATTGGAATTTCGACTTTGATTTTGAACTTAATTTATGCAAAAACTACATGTGCTGGAGCAAAACTTTTTTTTTTCAAAACCCTTCTCTACATCTCCAGTAACTTTGGTGATGGTACCTTTTTCAGAGGCTTTGCAATCAGCTCACAAAGTTAGCATGTCGAAAAGTTCAACCATCTCTAGTTAGCAGTTATAAAAAAAAGAACGCACGTTAAATTTTGAAGTGACAAGAAAGGTCCGATCTATACACCCATCAAGTTTTTTCCCCGCCGAAGCAGCAACAAGGGGAATTTCTTAGTCCACTTTACTTTAACACATTACCCCAAACAACAAGGATTCAAAGCATAAAAAAACAGTAAAATCAGATTAAAAAAACAAGATAATCTAGGTTGATTTCTCAATCTTGACATGATGTAATCAATAAAGTCCATTAGAAAAGTCCATGATTCAATATAAAAAGTTATTTTATTCTTCAAAAACGGTAAAAGCAAATGTCTAGTGCTTGTTCAGACTAGGCAATGCCAAAGACATCCAATTCATCTATGAAGGGCTTAATGTATGGTTCCAACAACCTCAAAAATTACGAAAATTGGAATTTCGACTTTGATTTTGAACTTAATTTATGCAAAAACTACATGTGCTGGAGCAAAACTTTTTTTTTTCAAAACCCTTCTCTACATCTCCAGTAATTTTGGTGATGATACCTTTTTCAGAGGCTTTGCAATCAGCTCACAAAGTTAGCAAAGTTAGCGAAAAGTTCGACCATCTCTAGTTAGCAGTTAAAAAAAAGAACGCATGTTATATTTTGAAGTGAAGAACCGGCTTTGCTCCCCTATGTCCTACATTGGAACTAAAACAGAATAACTGATAGTTAGATTTTCTGGCTACTATGTTCTAGACATGAAGATAATATATTATTTCTCTTGATTTGTTTCCATTTAGAACCAACCAAAATAGAATTAACTCCGAAAAGAACAGAACTAACGGTCGGGGAGAGCGTTGTACTCAGCTGCAAGGCCATTCATGATCCTCTACTAGATGTCTCCTTCTTCTGGACCTTAAATGAGCAACCTGTGGACTTCGACAAAGACCACGGACATTTTGAAAGCATAAGAGCTGTAAGTTCAAAAAGTTAATTTAATTATATGAATTTAAATCATTAACTAGCGTTAGCGACGGCACCATCTCGTCCAGTCACTATTGCACTGGACAAGATGGTGCCGTCCAGTGAAGATCGGGGCTCCGGCAGTGCATACTTACCGTTTCACGCTGTTCCAGTATCCCCGATGTGACAAGCAGGCTTCTGGAGAGCGGCTCATTAGATTTTAAGCCCATCCGGGCAGGGTCCTCCACTCCTCCTATGTCATACCTGTACCTGTGTGTTATTGTGTGTTTGTATCTCCACTCTAATGTATTGTACAGCGCTGCGTAATATGCTGGCGCTATATAAATAAATGATAATAGTAATAATAATAATAATCCCCCCCGAGTGACGTTATGACGTCACATCAGGGGGGGGGGCAGAACATTCAAATGTAAATTGGGTTAATTTTAAAGAGCACATATGAAAAATCACCCCCATTGATAAATATGAATACATTTTTTTATGGATTTTTTAAACATAATTGTGTGTTTCAAACATTATTATACTCAGGATGTCTACTAGACCCATATTTTGGGAAGTTACAGACGTACAACATTAAAATATTCCATTAAATCTGGACCTCAGCAGAGCGCTAGGGAGGTTAATAGTATTTTTGATGATCGTGATGATGTAAGGGTATGGCTGTTGGTCATCTTGAAGTTAAAATGTCTGTGAAGGTTCTCATTCATCCAGGTCATTGTATATCTATAATGTTTAATTCAAATCAACTGGACTTGCTATATTTTATTTCTGGAAGACGTTTTGCTAGTCATCCGACTGGCTTTCTCAATTCAGAATGGCTGTACACGATCTTATTATATACAAAATATAAACTCTGGGGTATATTGGATTGAAGCTATACCCCAGTGTATATATTTCAAGTAAGATCATGTACAATCACTATGAATTGAGAAAACCGGATGGCTAGCGAAACATGTTCAAGAAATAAAACACAGCAAGTCCAATTGATTTGAATTAACCGCCCTAGCGTTTGGGACAGCACCATCTTGTCCAGCGCTGCTACTCCCACTATTGCACTGGACGAGATGGTGCCATCCAGTGAAGATCGGGGCACCAACAGCTCATACTTATTGAAGTAGTAGTAGTAGTAAATGCACAAAAGCAGTTTTCTATGTAGAAAACTGCTTTCAATGTGCATCTATGTAAAACATCTCACCAAAATAAAAAGTCTCTGGTGCCCCAGATGTGCCCATATGCAGTAACCCTCTCTTCCCTGGTGTGATTTTACCACATCCATCACACCAGGTTAGAGAGGGTTAACTGCAAATGGGCACATCTGGGGCACCAGAGACTTTATTTGGGCGAGATTTAGTACATAGCAGCAAAGCTTTGTGCCCTGATTTTTGTGTTTTCTTATTAATTTTATTTTAAAAAATAACTGAATATTTTACATAATTGTGTGTTTCAAACATTATTATATTCAGACCCTTGTACGGACAGATTTTGGGAAGTTACAGGCCTACAACATAAAGAAAAATGTACCATTGAAGTCTATGGTGCACTTTTGGTACAGAAATCTGGACCTCAGCAGTGCGCTAGGGAGGTTAACCTCCCTAGCGCACTGCCCATACCGTGCTGTTTTTAACAGCACGGTACGGGCAATCGCGGCAGTGTACACAGTACACTGCCTGCAATTCCCCCCCTCCCCCCGCCTCTCTCCACACAGCCGGCATCATTAATGATGTCAGCTGTGTGGGCTTGAAAGCCGGAGCCGGAGCGATCGGTGACGCCGCGCAACCCCGGAAATGCTGCAGCTGGTAAGAGAATCGCCGTAGCTTTCCGGGGATATGCGGCACGCACGGGAGCCCAGCTCATCCAGAGTTTGTTCTTCACACAAACTCTGGACGAGCTGGGCTCGTCACAACCGCTAGGGAGGTTAAACACTACAGATATCTTGAAGTGAAGTTGTACTGAGGTTTTTATCCATATTGAGCTGGGAGATGGTTTATATTGGAATGACTGAAAGATTACTTTAAATTAGTATATGGCATTAAGAAAGGGGAAAATACATGCTCAATTCTACAAAGCAAGTTCCCAACTTTACAAGTAATAATGTTTCTTTTCAATCTCATACATCCAACTGACATTATAACTGGCTCTGACTGAGAATACACAAAGCACTCATGCTGAATCTAAAAGAGCTGCCTATGTTTGAATTGGATGTTGTGGTGTTACTGAAAACACTTTACCATTTCAATGCAGACTGATAAAATATGAAATAACAAAGTACTTTTCTGCAATATTTTTGTTCGTAAAAAAAAAAAGAAAAACCAACACATTTTTTCTCAATTTATCAGCCTATTCAGCAAGAGATATAGATTGTTTGTTCTTCTTTTTATATAGATTTTTTTATTAAGTCTCTTTTGAAAAAGTCATCTAAATTATATATCTCAAGACTTGCAGTTTTACTTTATTGGCTTTCTTTTCAGCCTTCTAAATGTGTGTTATTATAAACTTTTTGCTGTCTTGTTTCGTAGCCAGCAGTGAGCAAAACAACTGTTTTGGGTGCTCTTTTACAGTCTCCAAATGTTTTGATTACTGAAAAAAAATTGAATAGCATAATTTGTTGAAATCTGAATCAAAAAAACATCTTTAATGGTGTAATATTTTACACAACAAATAAATGTTTCTTCTTGAATTTAAAGTAAACTTGTCACAATGTAATAAGAGATATAGCATGTCACAACTGCTCCAGATCCTAAAACCAAAGCTCTACTGTGGTCCAATGATGTGCAGATGAGCAGGGAGCAATCATCCAAAGTCAAGTCATAGACCGTATGGTCTTCACAAAGTTAATGAACATTTCATTGTGACTCTGGATAAATCTTCCACTTTCACATAAACTTTCACAATGGTAAACAAGGTAGGAGAGAGGACCCATACAAGTTAAACTATTAAGGTCAACCAATTGGGTGTTTGGCAAGTCAAGTTGGAAATCTAAAGATATTCTGAGAACTTCTCTGCTTATCAGCTATTGGGTAGTTTGGGGTCTTTGAAGACATTCACTATGGGGATATGAGATATAAAATGGTTAGAGATGCATCTTTCATATGCTTTATTTAAGGCAATCAATTAATGGATTTCTGAATAAAGATGCGCTTTGATATAATGGCCCTGAGGCAGTGTTATTAACCTGCTGTAGGTCTTAAGCAGGGTACAGACCTGCAGATATGGGCCAAATCGATGGCCACTTTGAGTGCCTTGTGCGCTCACTGCCATCTATCTGGCACATATAATATGTGCCCATCGCTGCCATATCGGACATGGCCATAAATATGGCTGGTGTCCGATGCTTTGCCTAGAGACCGCGGGTCTCCAGGCAAAGCTTCGGCTGAGCTGGGGAGAGCAGAACTGTGTCTCCCCAGCCCCACCGATATCTGACAGCAGCGTGATGACATCATCACGCTGCTACAGGGTATATCGGACAGCTCAAATATCGAGCCGTCTGTACCCTGCTTTACACATATCATCCTCTCATTCAATTTTATAGAACCTGAAGGATCATTCTGTTTTTTTTATGTATTTTTTAAAATGTTTAATAAAAGGGTTGCTTCGACCATTGAATCTTAATTAGCGATGAATTCACCCTCTATTTTACTAAAGGGCAACCAGCCAAAAACTGACTGGGGATGCCCTAATGTCGTGTTCCCCAGGTGGCAGCAGTTTTTGGGTGGCCAAGTTGTTTCCAGTCTCACTTGGCAATAGGTTTAGTCTAGATGTTATTGGTAAAGGATAATGATGTTCAGGGAGTTTGTTCAAGCCAAGCCATGGATTTTTTAATCTGGTAAAGAAGAAGCTAGAAAGAAATTGGCATTTAGGAAAAAAGCCTTCATTTTTATATTTAAAGTGCTTTTAAATTGAAAATATTAAACCACCAACAAACACAAACAAATAACCTTACTTACCTGCAGGGGTCTTGATCCAGGCAAAGTGATCCCTGTAGATAAAAACCCCATACTTACCCTACCCTCTTCCTCGCTCCAGCGCCAAAATGTCTGGAGTGTCCTGTGCTCCTGCATGTAAGTTGGAGGTGCAAGGCTCTTCCAGTCTCGCTCGCTCCACCAATCCAGATCTGAATCCCATGATGCTTCTCCTGGCTGGCTGGCTGCAGGGCACACAGGGATTATGGGAGGCAGATGTCACAAAGTGACGCCTACTTTCCAAATATTCACTTGTGTCTGGAGCTGGCTCCGGCAGCAGCTTGGTGCATGTCACAGGAGGGGCGCACCGCCACCGCATTTTGAAAGATTTCACCAGGTTAGTATTTTTTTTTTTATGATCGGAGGTGCCGATAATAAGAAGCAGATACTGAGGTGGGAGGTCCGCTTTAATAACTGAAAAGAACATTAACTCTAAAAAAAATTTATGGATTTAAAAATAAACCCTTTTTTTACTGCACATGTTTTTACAAGACAACCAATCTTACCATTCACACTGTATGCGTACAGTGTTTGCGTATGCGTTTTTTAAAAACCCTGCTATATGCATTTTTGATTCTTTTTTAAGCATTTTTCACAAATGTTTGCAAACGCAAACGCACATGTAATGTGAAAAACGTATGCGTTTTTGTATATATGCAGAAACGCATGTCTTTAAAAAATGCATGACTTTAAAAAACGTATATAGAATAAAAAGGCCTTTGATGTCTAAACTAAGAAACACAGACATTGAAAATACATCATTAGGGAAAGGGAGCCTTTTTCAGACATTACTAATATCACTTTGAATCCAGGATCCCTGTGGACACAGAATCTAAAACTCATAACCTGCATTTTTGGCTTCAAAGGAAAGTTTCAATTAGCCATTATATTGTGTCTTTGTGTTGCATTGCCAATAACAAGGACTGCTGTGTTATACTTCTTCAACTGCACTAAAAATCTTAGATTTCTTCAGATCACATTGCTGTGGCTGTCAAACGAGTAGCTAATTGACTTTCAAGATGATAGACACAAAAGCAGTTGAGCATCATCAGCCGACTGATAGAAACAGATGTTGTACTCATTGATTGTACTAGTTACGGGAAGGATACATTTACTGTAAACGATGAAAGGCTAGAAAGTAAAACAAAACAATCAAACCATATATTTTATGAAAGATTTTAAAGAAAAAATTTGTTTTTCTAATCATTTTCTAATCATCAATCATTTGTCAAGTTAGGTGGGATAGATAAAATTTCAAAATGTTTTTACAACAGGATCCCCCCTCCCTGGGGTAAGGATGTGGGGGGTAATTGGGGATATATACGCACTGAGACGGACCTAAATCACAAGGCTATTATCTACAATCTGGGTGCATGGTCAACAAGCTGGAACCTGACCCCTCATGCTCACAAGTTAAATCAAGATCTTGATTTTGAACACTACTATATACCCCATGCCCCTCCCAGTTCCTTTACCGGTTTCCACCCCAGGGGCCAAAAATCAATGGAGGGAACTCTCCACTGGGGAACCTCAGCCATTAATATTGCCCACCGCTAGTATACTGCAGACATTAAGAATCCTAAACAAATACTCCTGATGAAGCGCTTAATATATATCATGAAATGCATTGAGTGAAATCAACATTTCTTCTTCTAGCAACTGCTGTAAAGGTTTGACAATAGTCTAGTCCTTTCATGTAGGATGGTTATGGCACAGGAAACTCAGAGGGGGTGATTACCATTTTAATATCCCCTTCTGATCCTCTTGTGTCATTTTGATTGCCCCATCTGATCCCCCCCCCCCCCCTGTCTAGAGTTACAGTACCGTGTCTTCGGGGATGATTGTATCGGCAGACCTGATGATCTTTTCTGGGTCTGCCCGAAACATTGATGACACTGAATAGGCGGGGGCGGGGCTTACCATTGACCTCCAGTTAAAGGAGGCGGGTCGGTTTTTTCCAGCACATCCCCAGCGTCATCATTAAGATGTGATGGGGAGAAAGAAAGGCCAAGAAATGCACAAAAGACACAATGCTCAGTATCAATCACTCTTGAGAAAACCCTTTTCTTGTATTCAAGATGTATTTCTCAATTTAACTTTTCTTAAAGTAAGACTGGAGTTCAGCCTTAATCTCCTACTTACTTTACTTTAGATTGGGATTTATGGTGTTGGTCAACATTATGGTTGACCCTTCACACACATACATACATATTAGTAAAATCTGTGATGTATAATTTAAACTAGAAGTGTTGAATATTCAGGAACTTGTAAAAAGGGAGATAAAAAGAATTTAATCATCATAGTAAGTCACGTATATTCCGGATTTGTAGGAATTTGCTGAAGGCACGTTAGGCAGTAAAAAATTTAATTATCTGCAAATGTTCAGCTTGTAAAAATATACATTTCACATAAACATGTAATTATGGTATCATACAGTCAGATCTGATATCAGCCGTAGGAATTGGTATTTATAATCAGGAGCGTTATTAAAATATATTGCTGAGTCATAAAACAAACTAGAAAGGGGTGTCTGATTACTATGTGTTCTTGTACAGTGTGTATTGAAACTCTTTCAAGTGAAAATATAAAAAAAAGGTTTTTAATGATGATAAACGTGTCATAAATCTGATTGGCATTGCTGTGTATACAGCTTTTTCACTTGGAAAACTGGCACTAGACATTATGGCCGTTTGCAGGTCCACAAGGCCATGCCTTGCAATTACCAGCAGTTTTGTCCTGCTGTTGTGCTTTTTTCCTTTAGAGCCAATGCAAGCGGACAACACTGCTGCTAATTGTGAGGCTGTAAAAGTACCGTGTTTCCTCCGAAAATATAAATTTTTGCTCCCAAAGATGCCCTACGTCTTATTTTCGGGGGATGTCCTATTTTTCCATGAAAAACTGGGGTATCAGGGTAGGGGAATCACTTAAAATGACACAGGGGGAATAAAAGGGGGGAATCAAAATGGCACAGGAGACTCAGAGGGGGTGATTACAATTTTAATAACCCCTTCTGATCCTCCTGTGTCATTTTGATTGCCCCCTCTGATCCCCCCTGTCTAGAGTTACAGTACCGTATATTCGGGGGTGCCTTATTTTCAGGGGGGATGCCTTATATTTCAGCATGAGGCAAAAATATAAGGGTGCCTTATTTTTGGAGGATGCCTTATTTTTCGGGGAAACAGGGTATATAGTCTTTGTCATGTCTTTATTCATCAACCCTGGATTGTATAGTAGCTATTGGTTAAACTGTGACTCGTTTTCTGAAGGATTCATTCAGCTTTGTAGCCACAATTAAGCTGCATAAATAGTCCTTAACACTATGTAGCAGTAGGTTCTAATCTTAGTGAAATACATACTTGCAAAAAAGCAAGAACATACACAAGCAGGAAGACAGAAACACGCAGGAGGAGAAGACTGCAGCTCAAAGAAGACCTGCTTTGGAACATTGTCATGTTGCATGGTCTAATTTCAGTTAAGCTTATGCTGTCCATAATACCATAGATGATTGAACCAATGAATATGTTACTTTTGTACCCAGATCTACTTTACCCATGGTAGTCGGTAGAGGGATTATAAAGGGCAACAGATACAAAATGTCAAAGTATAGTCTTGAGACATTTTATTGTTTACATAATGTAATTAAAATCAAATAGGTTACAGTCAACAAGTATACAAAACACATGTATGTACAGTCTATCATATACATGCAAAAGCCATAGAGGCCATACATGGCCTCACATTTGACTCTAATATAAACAAAGGTGTTCATGGTTTCCTCTGGCTACAATTCAAGCCACCTAACAAGCACTTTTACTTCAAGTGTTGAGCTTAAATATTCGAATTGTGAATATATTTAACGAATATCGGCTAAAGTTTGCGAATATAGTGAAGGATGATCATAATGGCTAATTTTCGAGATATTAGGCATTGGGAAGCTTATGGTCATGCATTGTGAACATATTATCTCAATGTGAAAGTAAATACCACTAGTGATCTAGTGATGGTCGAACTTCAGCCAGGTCCGTCCACAGGAAGATTAAATTTGCAAGGAATTTGTGGGGAATTTGAATTTAAAAAAATGAAATTATGTCACTTTCTGTATACACCTGTTTTCTTTCACTAGGTCACCTGTCTCTGGTGAAAGAATCCTTCCACTGGCCAGATCTTTCTGATCCTGATGCGGCCAGCGGGAGAATAGTCACCTTCTTACCGCCGGTGAAAAGGTCAGGTTGAACACCCGTACGCGCCAGGAGAAGAAAAGCCGAAAGTTCGGCCATCACTAAATACCATTCATGTGACCATTCATTTTGAAGATAATCACAATGTGATTATAATTGCGAATATATTTTTTTAATCTTTAATTTAATGTATGACCATACACTCAAATTTAATTTTTTGCGAATATCAAATAGAATTTTAGTAGAATTATTCGAGAAATATCGAAAATTTGAA
This sequence comes from Ptychadena robeensis, assembly GCA_036250615.1. Taxonomy (NCBI): domain Eukaryota; kingdom Metazoa; phylum Chordata; class Amphibia; order Anura; family Ptychadenidae; genus Ptychadena; species Ptychadena robeensis. The sequence goes on from CM070033.1 coordinate 16,724,142, forward strand.
TATTGCCTATGCTGCTCATCATACCATACCTGCTAGAAGGGGAGGTAGGTAAAAAGGGACTTTGGGCACACGCTATTGGCGTAGACATACGAGGCACCAGGAGCTGAATTTGCCCTCACCAAAAATACCTACCGACATGATTATATGATTACATGGTTTTACATGACTGAGACAATAACTATATAGGTATATTTTCAATACATATTTAACAAAGTACAATTGCAGGGCCTCCATTTTAAATATAACTCTGTAATTCTAAGACCCTATAGAGATAAAAAAAAATGTTGAATTGCTTGATTCAAAGCTGCAACCAACCTATCCTATTGAAAAGAGGATTTTACAGATCATAATAAAGGAAATGAAGAGGCTGTCCTGTCATAATATTGCCGCTGTTTCGGAATAACAATAATCTGCTTTTATCACTGAATGGAAAACAAGTATTATAATGACTGCCATTCACAATCCTGAGAAACTATTAGTATTTAAACCAGCGGGGACATTTCTTTCTTTTAAAGAAACTCTACATGTTCCAGTATTTAAAATATTAAACTTTGCCAGTTCTTCAATGTCTGGAAGTGGAAAGAATAAACTGTATTTTATTTTTATACTTACAATACAAATAGCATGTTTCTATATTAGATAGATAAGTAGTATTCTACTATACAATGTATTGTTTTTCTTTATTCTAACTATAAAGATGTAAAAATAATGTATTTCACTGTTGTTTATCTGAAGAATTGATCATAAAATAGTCCAAACAAACCACACTGTATCAAGCTTCGCTGGTCAAGTGGAGGGGTGGCTAGCCCCAAAAGATTTGGGTGGCAGAGAGGGACACAACCTACAGGGTTGATCAATAGTACATTTTCTTTAAACATTATAATCCACATCCACATAATTAATATGATTATCACTCTAGACCAGTGGTGGCCAAATGAGTTGATATGGAGGGCCACAAGTGCGGCCCTCAGCATCACTAAAGGGCCACACATAAAATTTTCAACCTATGCTGACTTGTATTAGCATTTTATAATAAAAGAATGACAGCAAGCATAGCTAGAAGATATACATAGGTTATATACATATACATGACATCAAAGGTTATGTGCCTAATTGATATCATCAAAGCCTTAGATGATATCTATGCAGCACATAACCTTTGATTCAAAGGTTATATGCCCCTATTCTCATGTTATATGCTGCAATATATATTATATAATCACCCCTCCCCCTGTTCTTGGTAGAATAGTGGGAGCATAGGCACTTACCAGTCTGCTGAGTCCCTGCCAACACTAGAGGAGAAAAGGGAAGTGAGGGACTTTCTCAGGCGCCATCTGGGTTGCTGATTGGCTTAAACATACGTCTATCAGGTAAGTTTATCGCCTCTCCTTCTCCTCCCACTCAGACAGGTGAGTTTCTATGTCCTACGCAATAACAGGTTTCGGGGGCCTGCCGAAAAACGCCCAAAGGGCCGCAGGTTGGGCACCTGGGCTCTAGACAGAGTACACCTTATGGGCAAATAAAGAGTCCAGACAAAGGTCCACAATTCAGGTTAGGAGCCATTTAGCTGAAAGAGAAATAATAAGGTTTGTTCAAAAAGATGTCGGTTGGTCCCCAGAGTCCAACGTATAGGCTATTCGGCTCGTGGTAGGTATCAAAGTGCGTTCCAAAAGGGTTGATCCTCAAAGCGTTTTGGCCCCACATATGGGACTCATCAGGAGGAGTACACACCCCAAGGCTTGTGCTTGATTCTATGTGTACATATGCTATCTATGACAAAAATGAAATGTGGCTAGTAAAAGTTCATAAAGTACATCGTCATCACTGCCCACACATGGTGAAATCGCTCTAGAATCAATCTCACCACATCCACCACCCTATCCAAGTAAACGACTAAGAGAGGAGGGGATGGTAAGGATCCTGGAAACCATAGTTATAAACAACTCCCAGAGACAGGAAAAACAGAGAAATAAAATAACCCCCCTCCTTCCTGTAGAAGCTTGTTACTAAAAGATTTTAATCTCAGGAGTAAAAGATTTCAGGGTCTACATAAAGATTTTTTTAATAAAGATTTTTTTAATATAGAAAATCTGATGAGGTGTCCTTAACATTATTGTGTTTACAAATTCTGATGAAGAATACAGGTTGTTAGAGATCTTTACTGCAATGAGTGGAGGTAAACCAGAGCATCTTTTCCGCTTTTATGGCAGAAAAGTATGATTGCGCACATTTTGTTAATTTATCATTTTATTTTTGATAAGGACAGTGTGGGGGGGGGGGGTAGATTTATTTAGATACAGTATATTATGACTTATATAGTAACTTACCTGTTTCAAGCTAGCCTGCGCCATCCTCCAGCGTCAGCATCCTTAGCCCTCATGACTGGGCCCTGATGTTACTGATGAAGCAAGGGAGGTGGTCCTCTCGCCCTGTGCCTCTATTGTATTAAAGGAATAGATAGACTGGGTCCTTAAATCCTTGCCATGGTTGATGATAATGGAAATGTGTAGAGGGGGTGAGAGCGGGTGAGAAATATGAATGGATTACATTTTTATTTTCACTTTTGACATGGAGTTTGGGGAATACACAGAGGTTAATGCTGATTTTAAAATAGAATCCAAGATCTGGACTAAGCCTAACAGGCCACAACATTAGGCCATCTAGTGTATATAGCCATTGGAAAAAGTTATATATAAAGTTAGTGTAGTGCAGCCCAGAATTTTAATTTGTGAGATTTGGTGTAAGATTTGCCAATTCCAATACTGAGCTGCTCACTGATCTCCTAAAGGCTTAATAAGAAGAAGCTCTAAGGTTCCCATACACTGGTAAATTTTTAGTTTAATTCCTGAACGTTATGCGCAATACCGCTCAAAGAAAGCTCAATTGAGCAGGAAAACAACATGTTGGTAAATTACGTATCGAACTGGAATCGATTGTGCAAAGTGTTGGATATGGATTCGCCACTCAATCAACGAACACTCGAGCACAGCTCGAGTCATTGTGACATCACCATGTGTGCTCGTTCATCAATTAAGAAGGTATCAACCCGTGTATGGGCCCCCTTACCCAAGATCCTTTTATACAAGGATCTCCCTGCTTCTGTTTCATAATTTACTAACTTTAGTTCTTTTTAGTTGAGAACTTTAGTTTTCTTAATGCTTTGCCCAATCATTCGTGGTGAGAAAGAAAAGTCATGCTTTGTTACCAAGATGGCCACTTTGACCCCAAAAACTTGATATAAAACCAAGTATATTATGATGAGGAAAATATCCAAAGGAAGCCTACAGATAAAGATGCAGACTAGACTTTTTTTTTCTAATTGGCTTTTTGCGGGCACATATTTTATAGTACAGGTAATGTTTAAAGTAAAGAAAGCCTTTTTTAACCATATCTAAACTTTAACACTTCTTTCTACCTCAAATATATAAATATTAACAAAACACCCTGGTTAGTTCTACCGGCCACGCAATGGCTAGATTGTCTGGCCTTAGGTCATAAAAAATATATAGTTTCAGAAGCTGAAGTCATGAAGCCTTTCAACTCTAGTTTCGATATCCTTTTTTATAAATTTGTGGATGTAACAGTGCGTGAGTGACTTATTGCGCCTGCTGATATATCTCGAAATATTTCCAACTGAGGACCATGAAAAGGGCCAAGAAAAAGTCATTTTGTTTGTGTTCCAAAATGTGAATTCAATCTGGTCTTCATTACTAGACACAAGGGAAAACATTCTGTACGGGGTGAAAGAGACAGACCAGATAAAAGATGTAGGAACTATTTCTAGCCCCTCAGACAGGAGATTGGTTCCCTAGAAACTGAGGCGCGAACACGTTCTTTTTATAGCGTAGGACTTTTACAACAGGGAAGGTGAATGCATTTATACAAAGTCAGATCGGAGTGATTACTCAGCAGTAGAGAAATGTTTAATTATAGGGAAAAGCTGACAACAATTGTGCGCTTCCGAGTAGCCTTTTCAAATCAACTCCACGCAGACGTGTCCCCAAGACTGGAGAGTGCAATTTAATTGTTCCTAATGTCACCTTTTATTCAAACCACCAGAATTTGAGTCGCTGGATGAACTGTAATGTTCTTGTCTGATCTCATTAGCATTTCTTGGGTTTTTTTTGTTTCTAGTTTCTGATTGCTGAAAATTATATGTGCATGACATTCAAAGTTATGTAATTTTTATACATTGTCTTATGTTTTCATAGAATTTGCTGTTAGGTTACTGGTAGTCCGTGAGATTCAGACGCTACAATGTTTTTGAATATTTCAAGGTTTAAATATTTCCATCATTCAATGAAAAAGAGGGGGTCCAAGGGAGTCTAAAGCTAGACTTCTCGGGTCAAGGGGGATCCTTGGCCTTCGCCAAGATAGGCAACCATTTTGTTTTATTTTCTTTTTATTTACTTCACAGTGTGACCTGTTCTCATTTCCTTCAGCAATAAAAAACAGCTGACCATCTAGAGCTCAGGTGCCCAACCTGCGGCCCTTTGGGTGTTGATTGGCAGCCCCCCTTGGTACTCCATTTGCGGCCCCCAAAAACCTGTTAATGCATAGGAACTCACCTGTTTACCGGTCCTCCACCGACGCATACTCGTCTCGGAACTTCATAGAGTGGTAAGAGGAGGAGAGGCGAGGGACTCGCTCAATCTCCAGCTCTTCACAATGTCAGATTTTCACAATAGAAAGTGCAGATATTCGCATATTTTCACAAACACCACTATCACATGAAAACTACTAAGTTATTATTTTTATTGAACAAATCGCCACTCGTACATGCACATATTGTGAACGCAATGCACAGTAGTTCCGGGTACTGAGGTAAAAAATCAAGAAAATTTTGAAGATATAGCACTATATTCAAGATCTTCGCAAATTTCTGAAAGTGACGATATTCGCAATAAATTTTGCGATTTGAATATTCACGATCAACGCTAGTATAGTGTGGAGAAAGGTTAAAACCCCTGTTGAGTAGTTTAAGGTTGGGTTTACAATCTGTTTTAGGTCTGTTCTTTAGGATATTATATCTGCTCTTTAGGATATTATATCTGCTCTTTATATTTTGCTAGACTTGCAGCAACATACGTTGGCCAACCGGCATGACTGATATTTCAACTTCATTTTCCATCATGTTCTGTTCTGGAGACAAACATTTATAACTGTAGGACAGCACCTTCTACCAACAACCACTGTTTATCTGAACTGTATATTGACCAGCAAGGATTTACAGTTTACAAAATCAATAATACATAGTTACCGGGTGTTTCAAATGTGTCAATAAAAAGTAGGCTCAAGCCAATAATATGTTTATTTGACCAATTTGTATTTTAATAAAAGCATTATAAACAATCTTAATAAGCAGAAAGTGGTGTTATCCCCCTTTAAAACAAAAATAATCTATATATGTATATGGGATTTTATTATGTTTTTTCTAATTCTGTAATAAAATGAGAATTGGTATTCTAAACATATTATTGGCTTGAGCCCACTTTTTATTGACAGCTTTGAAACACCCAGTAACTATGATTATTGATTTTGTAAACTATAAATCCTTGCTGGTCAGTGAGATGGGGGGGGGGGGTGTATTTAAGCATACTACCTGAGTATACTTAAATAAAAATCTTGAATCTGTTGGAATTCTCAATACTATAGAAAAGCACAGACATCCAGTGATATAGTCTCACATTTCATTAAAGTTTTATTTGAATTAAAGGCTCCCATACAAGTTTTGATTTTCCAGTTCGAGCAACTTTTTAAGCAAACATTTTAAGGTCAATCGACTGAAAATTTAAAGTCATTTGAAAGGTGCTCGGATGTGCCGGAACATTTTTATTGATCATGTATATATTGAATGTATATTGTCACAAACCAGCGGGTGTGGACCTACTGTGCCACAAGTCCTACCTCCTCTACGGACATTGTCTAAGTGAACCCATTTGTTCTTCACAATTCGCAAACTATGTCAAAATATGTCAAGATTATGGGAGCGTGACAGGAGTCAGTATTGTCTTATTTGGTTGTTTTAGAAAAGATGATTACTTATCTCTTCGGAACAAGAGGACTTGGGATGTCTTGTGCCAACAACCGTAGTGTGCCCAAGCCTGTAGAGAGGTTTTTGGCACTTTTTCTACCTAGTGTGTGGTCCTATTTGGTCACTTTCACAAGCCTCTGGGTAACAAGGGAAAGTTCAATGGTAGGTCTACTAATCAAGCTCCAGAGACTACCAGTAATTTAATCATCATAAAGAATGTGCCTATGCACCACGAAAACCTGTCGATGTAGCCTGGTACCAATAAAAAAAATAATCAAACATGGGCATCTTAAATGAGCCTTTTTTATCTAGGAAATCCTGATCCTTTTCATAGGATTGACAACTCTCGCTCAGGGCATGACGACCCTGTATAAGTCAGTTGTAACAACAGCAATGTCTACCACTTCTGGTGCTGACTGGTTGGACGTTGGCCATCAGAACATCATTGTTAGTGATGGCCGAACTGGCCGCAAGGCGGACAGTTCGGCCGCGAACAAGCATGTTCGCCCTCCTTCTCGCCGGCGGACAGTACGGGTGTTCGATCCGCCCTGTTCGCCGGCGAGAAGGAGCCCTCTATTCTTTCTCCGGTGGAATCATTAGCAGTGAGATTCCGCCGCAGGAAGAATATTTCACTGAAGACCGGGTAGAGAACCCGGTCTTTCAGTGAAAAACCGCTTGTAAACCCGGATGTGACGTCAGTGATGTCACATCCGGTTAGCACAACCAGGAACTATGCGTTCCAGGTGCCGGATGTGACGTCACTGACGTCACATCTGGGTTTTCCGATTCAAATTCCCCGCCTAGTGGCGGGGAATTTGAATCTGTCGGCGAACGGGTGGGCGGTGGACTTTTTTAAAAGTCCGCTCCGCCTGTTCGCGGGCGGACACGGCCGAAGTTCGGCCATGACTAATCATTGCTAAGCTGCATATCACAACATTGAGATCGAATCTCGAATCTACTGAGCAGTAGAAAGATTGATTGCACACCCAATAAACGGGCTGGCTGGTGAAGGTAATAATTGGGGCATTTTACTGCAAGCTGATGGTAAGATGGTTCCCAAGTGGTTCCCAAACTGGGGGGGGGGCGTGAAGGTATTCCAGGGGGGCCCCTGGCCCTCATTCTTAACCTGTGTTTGAATGTTCCTTAATAGAAAAGGGAGGTCCTGCAAGGGAAGTTTGGGAACCACTGCCTTAGAGGATGGAAAGAGCAAAGAGTGGTATGATATATGATATATGCAAAGACAAAAGGGGGGTACCTTCTGTGGGGATATCTGGCTTCAAAAAATGGTTGCCACCCTCTCTCTGCCACATACTGTTTTGGTTGTACATTTAACTCTTCCAGTTTTACATTTTATATTTAACAGTAAAAGTAATGCTTTTTTATGTTTTTGTGCTGCCAATTGCATTTGTAGATTCCTTATGTTCGTATTAATTGTTTCTTTTTTTGTTGTTGTTGCAGCAAGCATCCTCTGCAGATTTAATGATTAGGAACATTCTTCTGGTGCATGCTGGGAGATACGGCTGCAGGGTGCAGACCACGGCTGACAGCGTATCAGATGAGGCAGAACTGCTTGTTAGGGGTGAGTATGCTAACACGATCCACTTGATTTATTGTTTACTCACACTGGCACTGGGCTCTGATTCTCCATCCATCGCAGGTGTCTCCATCTTCCACATCCAGCACTGCAGTGTTTATAATTACCAGGAATAAAAGATTAGCGCTATAAAATGTCACAAATGCCAGACGTCTGATGTAAATTATCTATATGATGAACAGTAATTACATTTTCATGCTCAATTGTGGGTCAGCCACAATAAGTAATGAGTCCGTGTGTTGTAGAGTGAACTAGATACACAGAATGTTCTTTCCTAACAGCTGTGTGGTATAACATATAGGAATGAGGACGTTATCAAAGGTCACAATAGCAACAATGTTTTCTATTTAGAAACTCTACATGGTTTTCAAGACAATGGAGGAGTTTAATGGACAGTCAGGAAAACAACAGTACACCCTCTTTCCATTCAAAGATGTTCGAAATAGGGACATTTAAAATAAAATGAATGGGTTCTCAGCAGGTGACAGATAGATAGATAGATAGATAGATAGATAGATAGATAGATAGATAGATAGATAGATAGATAGATAGATAGATAGATAGATAGATAGATAGATAGATAGATAGATAGATAGATAGATAGATAGATAGATAGATAGATAGATAGATAGATAGATAGATAGATAGATAGATAGATAGATAGATAGATAGATAGATAGATAGATAGATAGATAGATAGATCTGGTAATAACTTAATACACACGGCTCGATGAAGTGACAGATTAGAGGATTGGGCGGCGTGCGTGCTCACGGCTCCCAATTCTCCTCTTATCTGTTACTTCATCTGAGCCATCTACGGTTCCTTCGAGCAGGATCAATGGATCCTGCTCGAACAAACTCGACCAAACTGGTTTCCAACATGTTGGAAAACCTTGTTCGAAATCCATTACATTGAATAGGGGACAGCGCTGTCCCCATGCAATGTAATTGGATGACAGCTGAGCCAGACACACAGAGTATGTATGTGTGAAGGGGGCATGGCCAGCATGGACTCAGCCAGCTCTGCCAGCCAGCCGAAGAAGCTTGTTGCCGGGGGACCAGGGAACCGGGTCCTAATCGTACTGTAATTGATGTGCCCATGGGGTGCACATTGATTACTGTACAATTGATGATGATTGGTGACATCACCACGCTGTACTTAACTGCAGAAATCTACCCGTGTGTGGCCTGCTTTAGATGCAGAGAAGTATGCTTTTTTCCGGCATATACCAGTAGATATAAACTAATATTTCATAGATAGTCAGATAGTATAGATATTTTTTTTAGATCTGCACGTTTTTCTTCCTGTGAACGCTATATCTTTGAAAACAATAAAAAATACAATTCTACAGACATAAAATTGGGAAAAAGGATCCCCCATCTTGCTGCCTCCTCCTTGGTCTTTGTGTTATAATGTGTCACGCTGGCAGCTGGGCCAGCGTTATAGCTGTGGGATTGACAGGTGTGGAGAGCGGTGTAAAACGTGATAGCTCAGACACAAATGATTAAAAAGCACGCCGCCATTCTCAGCGCTAACCCTTATCCCTGAGAATGTTTTAGATTTTATCTTCCAATCCCCTTTAAAGTATTTGATACTCATAGCAAGCTTCTTGTGAAGCCTCCGTGTGGATGTGTAATAATAAAGAACAGTTACAGTTTCATTGTGTAGATCTCATTTTCACATATTCACAAGGTTTATATTCAGCTACATCAGTGACCCGCTATCATCTAGATGTTTAGATTGATTATGCTAATAAGACAAGGCATTAATCACAGGAAAGGTGACGAGAGCGCCATCAGCTTGAATTTAACGTATTGTTCTAATTTTTTTTACATTTTTTTCCCCTCATCGTTATTCCCCAGGTGACAATGACAAGAATAGAGCAGTTATTAATATACTTTAGTCGGAGTGCGAAATCAATTCCGCTGTAGATAATATGTCACCTCCACTTTATCTGAGCATTGTAAGCCATATATTTATCATAGAGAGTGCACAAAGGCTTCCAAAGAGCTTACGTCTAAAAAACATGGCAGGTCAAGGAGCACTGATTACATGGGGAAGGAACATACTATTCAGCTGAAGTCCATCCATCATTTTACCAGCTTCATCTTTCCCATCAAACATATCCTTTTATTCTGCCCGTGTTGTTATCTATTCCTGTAAACGGGATTGTATTACCGGTCTGCTGGTATCTGCTTTTTTATCGAGTGAGCATTAGAGCATAAGTGTACCTAGTGTCTTTATGAATAAAAATAAGTACACCCCCACAGAAGAGATTGCCTTCTATCTATATTTGTACAGGTAAATAGTTGATCTCCATTCGAACCATGCAAATAGATAAAAGTGAATGGGATCCTTTCCAGACAGAATAAGATGAAATACAAATAGCACATAAAATTGGCTTCATGTATTCTGCAAAGGTTCATATTCATGCATATCATGGCATCGCTAGTATTTGTCATAACCCCCCTAGCATTTGAGACAAATCCAGTTGGTGCAGAGTTTGTTTACAAAACAATCTCTGGCCAAGCTGTGATCGTCTAAACCAGTGGTTCCCAAACTGGGGGGCGGAAGGTATTCCACTGGCCCTCATTCTTAACATGTGTCTGAATAGGGAGGGGGGGGGCTCGATAATGTTCATAAATAGTAAAGGGGGCCTTCAAGGAAAGTTTGGGAACCGCTGGTCTAAACTTATATACCCCTGGCAAGCCCACTATTTTTTTGGCACCAATTGGTGCGCCATAGACTTCCATTATAATGGAGGGGCGTCGATTTCCCAGCCCACATCGCCAATGATGCTGGCCATGTGTAGAGGGGAGGATGGGAAAAACAAACATAGTATAGTGTAAACTGTTGCAATCACCTATAATGTTTAGCGCTAGGGAGGTTAATCTGAGTGTGATTAGTAATGGTGAAGATGTTTCGGTTTCCTTGACACTTTCAATGAGGACTGGATTAAGCCCCATGCAGACATCTTTCCCACCACCTAACCCAGAAAACGCAATCATCTGCCAGATCCAATATGTCTTTGGGTGGTTGGGTGCAATCTCTGTTTCAGGGTGGCTGACGGATGTCAACCATGTGAATGAGGCCTCAAGGTGTTTGCGTTGGGAGGATATAAATAATGATATATGTTCCAAGAACTCATTTGAATTTTAAATCATCTTAGTTAAATGTGACTTATTACATCTATCTACAACATTATATATATATTCTCATAATGTAAAAAATTTTCATGTATACTTGTAAGTAAGTACACCGCTACATTTGCACCACTGTAAATAAATGTAATGAGAATTTAGGTATTTCAGATTAGGTGCTAATAATCCTCATTATTATACATTATTAGTATGTATATATTATTATACACCTATTATAAATCCAGTGCACAGCCAATCTAGCCCATGTGTGACAGTACAGTTGAATAATAAATTCCAAAGACATATATCTTGTTGATTAGATGACACAATCATAAATTAGGCCTGTATATGTGTGCTTTTCCAGGCTTGTCTACACACATCACTTCCCACCAAAGTGCCTTAGAGCTCCAAGGTATTGGCATGAAAGCTCATCACAGCCCTTCTGTATTTTCTTACCTGTGGTTTGCAGGAGTTTTCTCTCACAATCTAAATCATTGTGGTAAAGTACATGATCAGTTTGATCAGCTGTTTGGTTTGATCTTTCCCAATTCTCTGGTCAGGATAATTTGATCATGTCTCATTTCTGCCTCCTATGGGCTTTTTTTCACTATAGGTCGGTACCCCCTCTGCTAAGCGTATTGCTTGGCGGGGATCCCGACGGAGCACATAGACTTTGCCTGCTTGGTGGATGCTGTGTTCAGACATCGGCCGATGCAGAGGCTCAATGTTCTCCACAACGGAATGGCTTGGTAGTAAAGACACAGCATCCGCTGAGCAGGTAAGTGAATGTGCTCTGTCAGGACCTCCCGCCAAGCAATACGCTTAGCAGAGGGTGTCCCATCATGAAGTGGAAACATAGCCTATCTATGCTAAAACAGTATCATCCAGAACAGTACAAATGAATCAGCTGAGTTCTCTTGCATTACATTTTTTTGCTATCCCTATTAACAACCCTACCAACTTCCCTTGGACAGCAGCAAGGCAGCAGCAAGATGGTAGAGTTAGGCTAAGCCTCTATGGCATTACGGAGCCCATATATATTACATGTAGAACACATACCCAGGTGTAGATGAATGGTTGGGAAAACATGTAACAAAATTGATTATTCTATCATTTGTTGTTTTTGCATAAATTAAGTTCAAAGTCAAATTTTCTACTTTGAAATTTACATTTGGAAATTTGCAAAAACGACATATGCTAGAACAATACTTTCTTTTTGCGGTACACCCTCAGTTCTTTTTTACATCTCCAGCAAGTTTGGAGATGATACACTGTTTAGGAGCTTTGCAATTAACTCACAAAGATTAACTGGTCGAGTATAAAAAACATCTCTTCAGCTGACTTAAGCTTTGTAAAGGTTAGTAAAAATTATATCGGGGTGCCACCTCTCCCCATATATTAGGGCCTTAATTATCAGATTTGATGTACATAGTTGCCCATTTCTATATTCCTGCACCTCCTGTCTGGGAAAGAACAGATAGTGGGGAAATCTCTCAAAACTGAACCGCGGATTTCAACAAAACATGACTATTGTGAGCCCTGGATAGCAGTAAAACATGACTATTCTTAAGCCCAGGTAGCAGTAAAACATGAGTATTGGGAGGTGCTAAGCGTTCCCTTTTTTTTCTAAATTAATTAATAAAAAAATGTAATTATATAAATAATATAAATATACTTTTAAGAGTAAATCTCATTTTTACAATAGGTTACTGTACTTTACTGTACCTCATAACTATACTTCTCTTTGTCATATCAATTAAGCCATCTACTTTTTAACACATTTTTACTATTGATTTGATGACACATCATCTGTCTCACTTTTTCCAGGAAAATGTACGTTTCTTCTATTCTTAACATGAGTTGTATAGAATATCTTGTCCAATTATCCAGTGCACTGTGCTTCCTATTTTGTCCCTCAGCGATGGCCATGGTTATTAGTGAAGAAGGATTCTGTGACATTATTTAGACTTTTGACACTTTCTGGGGACAATACTTTTATATGCCAGAAAATAACTTCCTTCCAAGTATTGTTAGTTAGTTTAATGAGGTCATGTGACCTACCAATATACTGTATATACTGGTTCTGCACAGAAATAAGGTATGGGTGGCAAATACATAATAATTACCAATAGTATTGTGACCTTTATGGTTGCATTTGTCTTTTAAAGAAAATAGATTCTCAACAATAGAACGACGAGGCATTTAATTCTAGGACAGTCTCTGCAAAAAGTATCTGCTGCTGAGCCATAGCAATAATCAAGTAAAAGAGATAGTAATGAAATTCCGATAAGTTTATTTAGGAGTTAATAACTCCTGAACAAGATATCATCACCAAACAACAAAGTATTGCTCTAGAACAAGTAAAAAAAATTTTTTTACATAAATTAATTTCGGTTTAAGTGACATTCCAACAGTTTAGAATTGACTTTATTTAAAAAGGACACTTGCATGTGTTCCCACAACAGTTCTCTACATCTCCATCAGCTTTGGTAACTATACCATGTTCAGGGGCTTAACTTCCATGTAAGCTAGTTGTAATTTCACCAAATTCAAACATCTCTATCAAGCTAAGATCTGCTGTTGTTCATTCTAACCTTATCCTTGGTTGTCATCCAGACTATGGTACATAATGGTTGGATATTCCCACTTATGAGGTAGGGTCCATTGTTATTAACCACAACTTAGTTCTCCAGTAATTTCATGAAGTTGTGCCTTTCTTATCCTACATTCATTTTCTGTTTGATGCTCAAGTCTAGACTAAAGGCCCCCATACACGTGTCGGATTCCCACCGGATTCCGGCACGATCGATT
>CM070033.1:16760411-16787537 GCA_036250615.1 Ptychadena robeensis
AAACACACAGCAAATGTGCTTTTGAGATGTTATTATTTAATTCAGCAGATTTGTAAGTCAAAGCTTACAATTACAAAGCTCATGAACATGATATAATCACCAAAATTGCTGGAGATGTAGAGAAGGGTTGTGCAAATGATCCCAATGCTTGACCCGTCAGATCTCCTGGCAAGGATTAGTCAGATGCGAGATGCCGGCTGGTGTCAGGATCTCCCATCTGAACTGTATAATTGCTTATGTCAACAGAGCCCAGAGCCCTGCTGGCATAAGCAAAGAAGAGAGAGATCTTGAACTTCCATCTATCCCTCTCTCCATGTCCGTGGGAACTGTAATCACTGCGGCTTCCACGGACACAAGAAAAGCAAGATGGGGAGAGGGAGAGCAGAGGAGAGACTCTGCAGCTGTTGGCTGGTTTTCTGCTCTAAACACTGAGTCTGGTGCGTCTTATAGTCCGAAAAATATGGTAATTTATGCCAAAACTCAATATACTATATACTGCTTCCACAATCCTTTTCTACATCTCCAGAAAATGTATTGATAATGGCATGTTCAGGAGTCCACCTACAAAATGCAGCGATTTTTATTTCTTGACCCGAGTATAAGTCGTCTTTAATTTTTGAGCACATTTCAGGTGCTGAAAAATTTGGCGAGTATATACGGTATATTTTGTCAGATAGAATTTTTCATAATAGTTTTTTTTAATGGAGCAAAGTTTATTTCATCCAGTACAACTTCTAAAACAACCGTGCCAGGAATGGCACCATTTGTTATGTGCGATATCCCCTTCAGCCGCTATCGTTTCAAGACCTCAGCTCGTCTAGGAGGCCGCACCGGTTACATCTTGCATGTTTTCATATACTGTTACGGGTGATTACTTCCATGCTTCGTCCTCCAGGCGCTAACCTCTTCTGCAAGTAAGAGATAATAGCAATAACCATATGGGAAGCCTATAACATTAACATACATTGGTGAAATGGATGCAGATTAAGGGATCCGAAGAGGAATCTTAATTGCCATTACCAAAGTCAATATGCAATTTGTTTTCCACTTCTCAGACATAGACATAATTGCCGAAGGTTTTGCTAGGGATGTGATTGCCTTTCTTCGGGTCAATATAACTATAACTGCAGGACGAGCGTCACAGGCGCTTAGAATTTAATAAAGCACCAACTCTGCGGCCTTCTTTTTTCAGCAACCCCCTCCAACCTCTCTCTATTGTGTAAGTACGAGTGCCCTTCACGCAAACAGCACCGGTACTGAATAGCAGCTAGGAGTAGAAACACAATGTAGAGATGGTAGAGAGGTCAGTGAGGTTCTAAAGATGCTCACTAAGAAGTTAAAACCTAAGGCTGTTTCTTTTCTTTCTCTTGTTTTGTTGTGCTGGTGGAGCAGTAGTTATAGAACAGGAACAATAGGATGTGAGCTTTTAGCAAACACAAAAACACAACAAAAATGTAACGGAGGAAGGTATGAAAAGCTTGGATGTTGATAAACTGTACTCTTTGAATAGATAATGTGGAAGAGATATAAAACATCAACTGACCTGGCACAACGATTCAAAACTATAGCTTGAAAGTATTCACCATATGGATTTTTTTTTTGTTACATTTGGACACAGTGTAGAAGAGTCAGGATTATTGTTCCATAAAGATATATCATCCATACTCAAAAATTACTTTTAAAGAAAATTGCTTTTAAATCACACCATAAATTTTGTCTTCGTGAAGGCCACCGAGGACCCCCTTACACATCTTGATAAAGGGATTCTCTGTGACCCTGAAATGTTGCACGATTTATAGTCTGATTAAAATGCATTAACATTTTCTTTAAAAGCCATTCTGGTGTGTATCGTCAGTGAAATGGAGTGCATTACTCCTATTACACTAGGTAATGGGATTATAGTACAATATTTTCATTTTCTGCTGATTGATGTTTTCTACAATGACACCCGCAAGCAGATTGAATGGATTGTGTGTCAACTTGGTTCACCAGTGTCTTTAGTGGTCGGTATGTTGTGCTACAGGGCTGATACCAGGCTCAGGTTCTAAATAACGTCCTACTAAGGATGTGACTGTGTATAAGCTTTAGTTCAGAGACATCCTGGTCCAGAAGAGCAGGTAACAACCTGGTGCTGAGTTCGGACAAACAGCAGAGACATGGTCAGTGTCCATTGGAAGGTATGGGCAGATAGCAGAAAGGAGACTTGATCATGGTTCAAGCCAAGGTCAACGTAGGTAGCAGACAGGTAGCTGCAGATATATTGTCTCTTGGCCTCTAGGGTCTTCCACCTGTGCAAGCCAGGTCACTCCCACATACACCTTTGCTATGGCAATAAGGTCATGGACAGCAAGAACAGGATGAGAAAAGTCAAAACAGGACAGGACAGGAGAATGCACAGGAGCTATTAAATATTGCTTATATCCCTTCTGCTAGAAACATATTGATAAATGGCCTTACTACAATAATATCATAGCACTGACGGCTTTGATAAATGTTTAGTAAATGTTATTAAACTAGTGCCACATGCAGATGATGTGAGAACAGCCCAGAATTATACAGAAAATGGTCTTTGCCAAAACAGAGTCTTTCTAGGTTTTTTGTTTGCTGTCTGTGTTTCTGTTGTGGTGACAGTGGTTCAAACCATTTTTCTTAAGGGTTTTACAGATATAAAAAACTGTATTGGGAATATGTTCCCAATTAAGTCATAGATATATTGTAAGATCTGGTGTGAATAGAGTGTAAAAAGAAGAAGCACCTTCAATTACACATTGACAGTGGCAGCATTTAGGTCTATGGGACTCCAGATGTTAAAGAGGACATTTCACTTTGCAGTGCCCTCCTCTATGGTATATGTGCCTGCCATCAGTTATATGGGCTGTGGCCACATTCTCTGATGACATCCCCAAGAAGGCAGAGCCAACAGAGCTCAACAAGGTCAACAGAGCCTAAAGCTCTGGTTGAAACCTGAAGAGACATGGTTGGATTTTCCCCATGCCAAAAATTCTCAGTACACTGATCCCCCACTTCCCACCTACATGTTTAGTAAAAATGACATGCTTTGGGGAGAACATTACATCGTTTTGAGGATTCAGATGAAGACTGATCATGTTGGCCACAAGCCTTAACACCAATATTCGAAAGTACTCCCTTATTTGAAAATAAAGATACAAAGTCCTTTGATGTGATGGATAAACTGAGTTTCTGTTTTCAAGCAAGTACATTTTTATCAAAAACAAGAAAATTAGTTGGTAGACCAAACCAGCAATGAGGTGGGCAGCCTCTGGGACTTCAACAGCAAAGAATGTTAAGTAATGGTTGGGTCAAAGAAATCAAGGCTCATTTAAAGCCAGTGGGGTATTTCCTACCAAATTGGTTTAACATCACGGTGCTGTGTGGTTCTTCTTTCTTGGCCATTACCCTTACCACTTGGGAACAAATATATCAAGGTATGTGGAATTGGAGTACTGTAAGATTTTAGTTTATTATATTGTGACATAGAGATATGTTTCCCCGGGTTTAAATTATATGAAATGGACATTCTATACAAACTGTTGATAGAACCATTGATGTGATTTTTCCCTTCTGACCCATAGATTAAACCATATGCAAGAAGCACTTTTTGGTCTGATTGTATTTATGTAGACAAGTATCAACTGTTCTCCTGAGGAAGCCCAACACATGGGTGAAACGTGCCAAGAGACTAACCTTGGACATCTGACCTAAATACAGGCCAGAATTGTTGGCATCCAATTTGACCTTTTTTACATGAGAATGCGGTATGAACTGCATTTTTATTATTGGTTCAAGATATACGTATACTGTATATAGAATAAAATAAACCATTTCTTAATTGATCTATTTGACCCAACCATTTTATTGACCTTTGCTGTTAAAGTTTGGTGTAACAACTCCTTTTCTTGTTTGACTAATATATGTAGGATGTTGGCAAATTGCCCATATATTTTTGAATAGTTTATCAGAAACATACAACAACATGTTGATCCTTCATTCTTTTATTTTTTATGCTTCAAATTTCCCATCTATTTCCTTGACCGACAGGGGTGTCAAACTCAAGAGAATTTTTTTTTTTACAATTGCGCTTGTTTTTTCTTCACATTAAATATAATGAACCACAATTAATATATGAACCTTTTTATACATATGGAAATAAAGTTAGATACACCTTAATACAACCTTATTCCTGTGCATCATTCATACCATGCTTCACTCATTAATTTGTATCTATTTTCATAAGCAGAAAATACATGCACTTGTATACTGGTGTCCTTTTATCCCTAACTATAGAAAACGAGAAAATGACCTTATGCCTTTGTATAATAACATTTACATGATCCTTTATCTTATTAATAATTCAAATGTCTTTAACAGCAGAGATGCTGTAAATATGCTAATATAACATAGATATTATGACAGATGCAAATAAATGGATGGGCTCTGCTCATGAATATTCAGAGAGGACCATGTGGTGCTGATATTAAGCAGTAAGAGATACCTCTGTATGGATCTCATTTTACAATTCCCAGTTCCCTGCCTCTGGCAGAGGCCTCCAAACCGACTTTATACTCATATACATACACATGGCAAGTCTTCATTGTTACAAGCTGAGTAATTATAGCGTACCAACTGTGCCAGCAAAAGGAACATATTGACAGTTTGGAATTATATGGTAATATTAATTGCTCATATCTGTGTTCTGTCATAAAGATGCAGGTTTGTAGATGTCGACAGCATGTCTGTTCTCTCTACAGATGAGCAGATTTATATTTAACTAAAGTTCAATCTATTTGAAGTTTTATTGATTTTTAGTTTGATTGCTGTCTTCAATAGTGATGAGTGACGTCACTTCCAGTGCCTGCAACGCACAGTTCCCGGTTCCTATATCCGGACATAACGTCACTGACGTCACTTCCGGTTTACTCAGTTTTTCTTTCACTAGTAAAAAAGAAGAGTAAAGCTTACCCCCTATGAAGTACAGAAATATTTCAGTCGTCCACCAACATCCAAATTACATATCACATAAATAGAACAGAATGTTTGCACCTCAAAGCCTCAAGCCATGTATCCAGCTCACTAGGGATCAGGACTTGGGGAGGACTTTCTGGATGTAACCAGAGGTAGAACCAAAAGAAATTCAATAAAGTTTAGAATCAATCAAGGTTCATATAGAGTCCAAATGTAATTATCGTAGTACATCAAATCCGGGTCATTATGCAGGAGATTGTAAACAAAGTTCATGCAGGAAACAGTCAACGCGTTTCGTGACACCTCTGTCGCTTCATCAGGACATATGCATGGTATGTTAGTTGTCATGGGTACTCCAAGGAAGCGTAAAGGAAAGAGATAGGTGTTATCATCCAAGGTTTTAATCCCCCCATTTAGGGGTGTGGGATTTGTATTGACCTAGATGGGTAAATAGCGTAACCATTACTAGAAGCCCAGGTTCTCTACCTCTCTGGTAAAAAAAATATTCCACTGGCTGATCTTTCTGGCAGCGAAATAATAGTTACCTTCTTTCCGCTGGTGAACAGGGCGGGACGAACACCTGCACTGTTCGCCGGGGGGAAAAACAGTTTTGCTGTCACTAATTGTGAATACTAGATATTTCAAATGCAAATACAAATATTGCATGTGGTGCTCATCACTAATACTGATGTTTGAAGAGAAAACCTGTCTTGACAAAGTTCTAATTTATTACAATGGTGTTCAGTAGGGTTGAGGTCCTGGCTCCATGCATGCTATATGAGTTCCTCCAAACCAGTCTACCACATTTTTATGGAGCTGACTTTGTGTTCTGGGGTACAGTCATACTAGAAATGAAAAATCCTACCCCAACTATCATCGGGCTGGAAGCTCAATGTTGTAAAATGTCTTGTAATATTATTAAACAGTACCCTTCAATTGAAAAAAAAAATACATGTAGTATTTACTAGGGTATCCACCATCTTTTGGCCATATACTATATTTTTCAGATAACCTTTTTTTTATCTGAGGGCTCAGGGTGCATTAACATATTCTGACTTTTCCTTTTCATACAAGACCTGCTTTAACATGAAATATATAAACCTTTAAAAAAAGTCATAATTTTGCCTTTTCAGCCTTACATCTAAGATTTGATCTTCAGACAAGCGCGTAGGATTGGATATGTCATATTTGCTATCTAAATCACTTTGTTTCCAAATAAAATGACTGGTAATTTAGGCTCCCAGTTGGGAACAGGAAGGAGTGCAGTCAGATGACAGGGGAGATAAGGGAGCGTTAATATTCTATACAATCCTTCAGGTGCTCATTCAGCGGAGCCTACGGCAGACACGGAGGAAGCGCTCTTCATTGCTTCACTGGAGAATCCCGCACAACTTGCAATTCATCATCTTTTTTTTTGCAGTAGAGTTAATGAATCACATAGCAGTCACAGTAAACTATGCGTTATCTCTGCGAATAAAAGAAACAGCTGTGATTTTATGGAATCATACAAAAATTCATCAAGTAGCAAGTGTTTGCTTTGGTGTGTTTATATGTGACAGGCGTATTTTTTGCCTGAGATTGAGTTATTGATCTGCCATTTAAAAGGTTGTTTATTTTCTCACTTCAACCCCTTCCTGATCAAAGTGTATCTCTAACCCAAACTTTCTCTTTTGATCTCTGTGTCCTCTTTGGGAGATTTCCCCTTCCTGTACTAGTGACAACATTGTCACTGAAGCAAGAGCCAGACTGATATCTGATGCTAATAAATGTTCTAAACTTTCCTCCACTCTACCAGTCATTACCATGTGATGTGTTAAAGATGAATTTCAGATAAAGAACTACGTTTTTTAATTAAATACAGTATATTGATGGTGGGATTGACTACTGTTTGACAAAGTATTAAACTTGGACTTGCATAACTCTGGAAGGGGTAATACGTGGAACAAAGTGTAATTGTCGAGTACCTCCCAAAATTTTATACCAATACCTTATTTTAAATAAACAACACAGATTCTCTATGAGATGTTTTAATTATTATTAAGGTTTCAACTTTAGCATGTTTCCATATGAATTACAAATGCATTTTATAAAGTAATATAGTACCACCAGCCCCAATTATCCCAGCTTGGTGGGTACATAACTTCTCCATGAATACTTAACCTCCCTGGCGGTTTGCCTGAACCCAGTTTACAAAACAAACTCGGCCGGAGCCATAGACCTCCATGTTAATGTCATCAATGATGCTAGTGATGTGTTTCAAGATATCCATTTTAATTTATAGAGACTGCTAATCAGTCAACAGGGTTCCAATTACAAAACTCTTCTTTTCCTTACATTAATTCTGCCCTTAACCCTTTTCACTGTCTCCATCACTATTCCCATCCTCCACAATCCACTTTTTCCTCCATAGCTCACCCAGTCAACCACTCTTTCACTCTTTCCCTTACTGGTTACCGTACATGTCAGGGTGCACAAGACAGGTAGGGCATAAGGCCTTTAGTTGCCTAA
The DNA here is from genome assembly GCA_036250615.1 of Ptychadena robeensis. Taxonomy (NCBI): domain Eukaryota; kingdom Metazoa; phylum Chordata; class Amphibia; order Anura; family Ptychadenidae; genus Ptychadena; species Ptychadena robeensis. Next base: position 16,767,903 of record CM070033.1, read on the forward strand.
TTCACAACATTTTGTATGTGGTACCACCAAGTTTTTAGAGAATTATCCCATGTGAGACTCTTACAAGTACAGAGACCATTAGAAATGAGAAATGTTCACAATGTTACCATGTACACCACCAAGGTAAGTTGCTTACTTGCTGGTAGGTTTAATTTTTTTGTTACAGTGACACAAACACTTCTACTGTACCCTCTGCTGGATGTCAGAAATATTCTCTACCTACCCCCTTCAACCCTATGTAAGGAAGCCTTAGGCAACAGGAAATTGCCTGAGCAAAATGTTCTCTCACCTCCAGATTCCTTTGTTTGTGATCTACTACTTGATTTCCCAACTTCTGACCTTGCCCTTGCCTTACCCCTTGGTGCTTCGACATGGTATTCATCAATTACCAACTGCATGGGAGTGTTCGTGGACTTCAACCTGGGAACCATCTGCAGCAAAGTCCATCACCCATTGTGGGGTGTTCTGGTGAACACCAGGTGGTTCATTAGACAATGAGCCTTGGATTGAACTTTTGCCAACTGTGCAGTTGGTCCATAGGGTCCACTCCTTTATATCATTGGTGTCACCAGGCGTGCTCTCTCCTGGCGTGCATTGCTGTCAATCTAAGATGCATGTTATATGGAGCACTCCTGTAGTTGCACCTATGAGCACACAGATTACAATGTTGAGGGTCTGGTCCTTTATTTAAAACATATCTTCTGCATATCTCAAAGGAGACTCAGGTCACATACTAGAACACCTGTGACATGTGCCCTAGGTGCCAGGGTCTAACAACGTCTCTCCATAGTAAATATGAACAACCTATCCAGGGCTGAATAAAATTCATTTGTAGGGTAACGTCACCAGAAGTCCTGGTTGTAAGTCGATTTTACATTATGGTTTGCCTAAAACTCATCTCTCTTTTCCCATTAGTTACGGTAATTCAAGGTTCCTCCAATATTGCAAAGATTTCCTCTTTTTTCATTTCGGCACTTTTATTTGGGCCGCCATCTGTACATCTGTTCTGAACTGTCAGGAAAAGACGAAGCAATATGAAATGTTGTGTCGTTCATGCTTGTCATTAGAGGAAGCCGGCCTTCTTTATGTTCCTCATTATAAACAATTAATATGCAGAAGGCTCAAAATATACTAATTATGTGTCAATATGCAAGTTTTATAACTGTGTGAGCGCAGTGATAAATTATACTGATAGTTACACACTACAGCTGAGTGATACATGCTGAATGTTGGTGCAATGTAATGGGCAAATCAGAAACCTGATGATCAAACTCATTCATAGTAAGCATTTGTGGCTGTTTAGCTCCGTAAGAAAAAATACAACGAAAGACCATGCTTCAGTTTAGAATTCATTAGCTGTTTAGATGAATACCTGTGTCAGAGAGATAATGTGCTTTGGAGGGAAAAAATTCAAAAGATAAACATAGTAATTGAAAATAATAATATTAAACTGTGTCTAGACCCTCAAATAAAAATCTAATATATTTCAACTTGCCATTAGATCCTAGGTTCCCAACCTGTGGCTCGGGGGCCGCATGCAGCCCTTTCGATGTTGTTCGGCGCCCCCCCCCCTTGGTACTCCACATGCGGCTCCCAAAACCGAACTGTTAATGCATAGGGCATAGGAACTCGCCTGTGAAGTGGTCACATGCTGACCCAGCTTCCCAAATCAACTTTGGCGGTCCTACATCAGTAAAATTGGCAATGTTGATCAGGGAAACCAGGTCTTCATATGAGGTGGGGGGGGGTGGTTGCTGTCAGGTTTTGACTGAACTGTCAGGATCTGGTCCACCGCCTGCTGAGATATGTCGACAGGGGGAGGGTCTGGATTGATGTTATGTGCGGCCCTTAAGTGATGTTGAGGGCCGCACTTGTGGCCCTACATATCAACCTAGTTGCCCACCACTGCATTAGATGTTATCTGTTTTCTGCCCTGGTAGAGGACATGCTGAAGCTCCTCCCCTCCCCTATAAAAGATTGAGTCTAGTGGAATAACAATCATATATTAGAAGAGAAAGCATTCATTTGCAGAAAGAATGAAGGGAGATCCTTCCTTTGCTTTTACTCATGTGCAGCTTTTTCTTCAGCAATGAGAACACTAAGCAGTTTAGTAGCAACTTCACCAAATCTCTCTCCAGATCTTAAGGTAGCCATACACAGGTCGATTTCACAGTCGATTCCTGGCGGATCGATCACCAGGCACGTGCACGCCGATCGATCGTCGAGGAATCGAGTGCAGCCCACCTTGACCAATCGTCCTCGACCGATCGATATGGCCCCCAAATTGGATCGGCCAGGGAACCAACCTGTCGGTGTTTTCTGGTCGATCGTGAACACATTGAGGGACGTTGGTGGAGGCCCACGGATTGATCATCAGGATCATTTCCGATTGACTGACATTTGTGAATCGATCGACTGGTAACAGAATCGCCCAGGAACCAGTGGCCTAAGGTGGTAGGCAGAGACTTGTATGGTTGATCGATCGACACCTGTGACTTCACCGGAGTCGATCGGATCGTCGATCGATCGCTCAGGAATCGACACGTGTATGGCTAGCTTTATAATACTAGCAGTCAAAGAGGGATATTCCTATGTAATCAAGTTAAAGATATAGAGTTGTAAGCTACAGGAATGAAGTGCCTAGGCAGGACTATATTTACAAATGTGTAGCTGCCATGGTATATAGAGTTAATAGAACAAAGACCTTACACCTAAATGTGCACACTACCAGGTCAAAATAAATTTAACACCAGTGTTTTAGTGTCATGCTGGGACACTAAAGCCCCCCATACACGCATAGATCCACTGGCGATCCAAAGTATCCCCCAAGGTTGTTGGGATTTGAACCATGTATGACGGGCATAAGTGTGAATGGATTCCTGCCCACCTGGTACGATCAACCAAAAACAATGAACAAATCAATTACACTGTGTAGTAGCACAAACGAATGTTGCTCCAATTGCACAAGGCGATCACATTGGCGATAGATCGAAAAAAAATCAATCTGTGTATGGTCAGCTTATTCTTTCATCTGCTATTCTTCATATAATATTGGATCTGTATTTAATGGTTTACTAATATCACTTTTTTTTTTTTAGTGCCCAAGACTCCTCCGGCGAATGTCAGCGGTGGGAGTGGAAGACGGCATGAATTGGTGATAACATGGGAGGTATGTTTATCTTTATTACATTTATGCTAGTCAGCGCAGTCGAATGTTTTATTATCTCTTGTTTTATTGCAAAGTTATTCCTAGTATTTGCACAGCCTACAATCTCGTATGTGGACACAGGACTCGGATCTCCTTGTTTAATAATAAATAACATGCTGACTTTTGCAGCCGGTCTCAGAAGAATTTCAGAACGGTGAAGGGTTCGGTTACATTGTGGCATTCAGGCCTAATGACACCAGGGGATGGAAAGAGAAAATGGTGACCTCTTCCGATGCCTCAAAGTTTATCTACAGAGATGAAAGCACACCGCCGCTCACGCCTTTTGAAGTGAAAGTTGGAGTGTACAATAATAAAGGAGATGGTCCCTTTAGTGATATTGTGTTCATCTGTTCCGCCGAAGGAGGTGAGAGACCTGAAATCTTTATATTGAGTGCCGTGGGAGGGAAACTCTGGAAAAAACATTTTTTTCTGATATTTACTGATATACAACTAATATAGCTAAATGTACATATACGAACTGTATAACCTGATGAAGTTACATTATACTCCACCAAGCCTAACAAAGATCTGCCACACAGCACAGGGAGGCCAGAGTAATCAATGTCATCATTATTGTGACTAGAGATGGTGGCAACATTTTAATTAGTTGATGTAAGAGTTTATTGCAAAAACCAGTCTTAATCCAGGTGTAAAAGTCTTAATCCAGGTGTAAAAGTTTATTGTCACCACGCATGGTTCTGCCAAGCTGCAATGGCTTTAGAACTATGGAGCCAATATAATATTCCACAGCTTAGCCACAGTTCAAGAAACTAGTTTGAACCCAAGGGGAACCCTAGAGTTCCATGAAACCCTGGTTAGGAGATTTGCTATAAAGTCCAACTTGCCTGACCCTTCTAAAGCTAGGCACACATGTGTAGATCTGTATCTGATCGAAAGATTTGAGTACAATTAATCAACATGTGCGCTCATGGTGCTTGATTGTACTCTAATCTGTTTATAAATCTACCCCTGTGTGCCTTCCTTCCTGTGCTCTATTGAACAGGGTTCCACATGTTGGAAAACCCTGTTCAATCTCCATTACTTTGATGGAGACGTGAGTCTACATTCAAAGAATGGGAGCAGCTGCTGCAGCCTAGACCCACCGTCAGTGTGAAGGGGGCAGAGCCAGCACTTCTCTCTCCGAAGCTGTGAGGCTGGGTGCCTTTCTCCCCAGCTAGCAGCCCGTGTTGTGACTCACATGTGCTGCAAGCTGGGGAGAACGGGTCCCCATTGAACGGGAATCGATGTGCCCATGTGGTGCACATTGATTTCTGTTCTAATGATCCCAGATCAATCACAGCGTGGTAAAGTCATCACGATGTGATTGATCGGGGGACGATTGCACGGGAATCTACCCGTGTATGCCTAGCTTTAGTCTCTTGGGGTTGCTGATATTACATGGTAGCTGTACCCAGCAGGTGTCTCTAAGATTTGGGTGTCTACACAAGTTTTAGAGGTAGCTAACATAAACAAAATATGCTTTATGTGTGTATCATCTTGAAATAATCTGGTAACAGTATGAAAATAGTAAAATGTTTCACTTGCAATGCAGTATAATTGACACATGTGCTGAGTATGTGAAATGCAGACAGCGTTTTGACTTGACACTTCATTGCACGGATGTTCCATATGTTGGAGTCAATTATGTAGCCGGGGTAAAATGATCGCTTCATCCATCAGACAGCTTGCAGTACTTATTCACTATTCTTGAGCCTCATATTTGACGGGATAACATCACCGACTAATCAGTCTATAAATATGTGTGCGCTGGCAAAGAACTCCAACATTCACACGGGTCAGAAACTAATTATTATGGAACCGTATAAGTGAGGCAAAATAATGAGAATGTGGTGGTGGTTATATAAGGTACTTGTCAGTGTTAGACTAGAGATGGCCATAGTTTGGACGATTAAATAGTACAATCAAACCACAGATTATTATTTTTTTTGTTGAAATGGAAAAGTAATGTATTCAATTCAATGTATTGCCCAATGTGATCTTCAAAGTCAACCAAATTCTTATATTGTTGTTGACCCAATGTGTCAGTACAATGTGAGTAGGGCATACCTTTAATTATCGGTTTAAACACTGGCACTCTTTTAGACATTGGAATTGTCAGTTGATTCAATACAAATGTGATACATAAAAAAGGAAAAGGACCTTGATAAAGCCCCGTAATTCAACAGAAACCAATATGTAACAATTTATATCAGCCCCAACTTTCTTAGTTCATAGGTACATAAACAAAACTCCTCAGCAAAGACTAACACCATTATAACCAATACAAGATATCCATTTAAAATGATAGAGCCTATTTATCTGCTAGCATGGTTTCAATTACCCAAGTTATCCAAGTGTGCGGGTCTTCGAAGGATCACCAGTCTACAGTTCAGGTCGGATACCCCAATCTTTGCTGCAGTCTTCATTATAGTTAAGCCCCTGCTTGAATGGGACTTCGACTTCGGTTGCCCCCAGGACTTAGAGTTGTCCAGGAACACGGCAACGATCATACACTGGAAATCAGTCCAACAAACACGGTATCCGAGTTGTTAACCAGAAGAGTCGCCTAAGTGCAAAGCAGGGTCATACACAATGATCCAATCTTAGGCACAACACAATGACAAGGAACCTGGCAGTCGCTATCACGGGCAGGGCAGCCATGAAACATCAGGGTTTTTATAGGGGAGGAGATGCCAGTGGCCTATTAACTGGTGCAGTACCTTTACAGGTATTTTTATTACACAAATTAGATAACATTACATCACTACATATGCATAACAATACAGTAGGGACCAAGTTCCATTAAACTCCATCCTTAAACTTTGTCACCATCTCCACAAATAATGCCACTTTCCACAATCCCCTTACATCTATGACCCACCCAGCCTTCCCCTACTGGTTCCTGATTCTGTGTCAGGGGGTAGATAACTTTTTTTCTTATTTTTTTAATAAGAAAAGCAGAAAAGGTTTAAAATTATCTAAAAATTTACACTTGTATGGCCAACTTAAAGTCTTGCTTTCTAAGAGTATTGGCCATTTCCAATTTACAAATTGGCCTTCAAATAAAAATGAATTTAAGATTACAGGAGAATCAAACATAATTAAACATATACATAAACAACATAAACATATATTTGTAGATTCATAGTGAATCTACTGAAAATATTATCCCAATGCTCAGGGGTGCACATAACTTTTTTAATGGGCTCCTCAGATGAGTACCAGGAGATGGTGTTTGGTAATCACCCCATATGTGTGGGATCTCCCCCACTGTCCTCTGCGTCAGCCTCCTGCATGGTAGATTCTGCTGCAGATGGACCTCCCTGTTCCTGATTGATCCTCCGATTAGCTGTCTCCATCCACAGGTCACCCGCTGGTCACATGTAACTCTCACAGTACAACACAGTTTGAACCCCCAGATCTCATATTTAAGTAGTACAACCCTGACAATGTCTGTCTTAGTAACTAACCACTGAGACTACCTGAGTAGCTTTTCTCTTGTCAGATTTTACTCTTACATATGTCTACTCTGACTTTCATCCCCCAGATCTCCAACACCCTTAGAAGTCCAATAATTTTTTTTTAGATTAGTAATTTACATTTCCAATTTCACACCCCTAACTGCAACCTTTCATAGTTATTTATGTTTCCCTGTGGTTATCCAATGCTGTACAGAAGAGCAAATCCCACCATAAAATGTTTATAGATAGACCAGTCCACTGAGTGCTGCATAGATAAAAGGGTTATCATAAGCTCCATGGTGTCAATAAGCTTCTTGCTTGCGCATTCATTGTTTCTGCCCTGAAGCTGACAAATATGGGTGCCAAAGTGCAAGAGTTCATATCATTGAAGCCACTACTCCCCTGCACAGATATAGACCTTTTTATAGGTAGGCAATAGCCATTAGTGACTGGAAAACATTTTTATTTTAAGTTGAGTATCTCTTCAATGTGCATTATTTCAAAGCAAAGCAGTTCATCTGCTTACATGAAAGCATCTGCCTCATTCATTTTAATGGATCTGGCTTATCAGTGGCACAGCTGTTTCCAGGCTTGCCTAATACAGTAAATCAGTGACAATGCGGCACTCCTGTGCCCCTGTCACCCCGTCTATGCAAGCCCTGACAATTCCTCCTTGTCGCACTCCTCCGCGCCGCGCTTGGATCACATGTGCCGACTTTCAGCCATTTTACTGAAAGCAAAGAGTAAAAAGTGACTTTATGAACAGATGTCATCTACCGAGAGAACAATCCATTAGTGTGTTCTGGATTTTTTCTATATGTCACCTGACAATTTGAAGGTTCTCAGTTGGTTACATAGTTTTTGTTATTCAATTAAGAATTGTATTTATACTTTGAAAATATAAAGCAGATGTAAGATTCCAACAATAAATCCGCATAGCCAAGTAGGAACTTGTAATGTAGTCTATGCAGTGGAGATCTAGGAGAACATATAATAAAGTTTGGTTTATTGACATAAAGGTAGGTCACAACACTTCATATAAGGTACTTGCCACACCGCTGATCCAGTACAGACCCAGGGATAACAGGCTCAGGTCTCAGGCTATGGCACGTCTACCCACACTAGTGGAGGGATCTGTTCTGAGCAAACGACTCTTCCACCACACAGCACACCTAGCATCCATGTGGATGTGCACAGTAGTGATGAGCTGCATAGGAAATAATCAAATTTGCAATATATCATGAATAGTTCTACTTATATTTGATTCGATATAAAAAAAAGTATTGTCAGATGTGGTATATATTTTCACATTGCGATTATATATTTGCAATCCATGGCCATACACTTCCCGATGCATAATTTAGCAAATATTCTAAATTGTGAATGTCCGCCACCAAATTCACGAAATTTGTGAATTCTCAAATAGCCGATATTTGTTAAATATATACGAAATTTGAATATTTGTGCTCAACACTAGTGCACAGTACAGCCATGCCTCCTCACTCTGGTAAAAGGAGCCATTTTGGCCCATCTACTCTTCAGCATCCCTGTGGATGCTTTGTGAACAGTACATTCCAGGGCCTTGCCACAGGGTGGGACATGCTAATGTTGAAATTTCAGTATCTAGTAGAGATGGTCTAATTTTTCAACTTGCTAAATTTGTGAGCCGATTTCAAAGCCTCTGAAAATGATATCATCACCAAAATTGCTGAAGATGTAGAGAAGGGTTGGGGGAACATTTAAAAAAAAAAGTATGGCTCTAACTCATGCAGTTTTTGCATAAATTAAGTTTAAAAACAAAGTCAAAATTCCGATTTTTGAAATTTTTACTTGACTTAGAACTTATTTTGTTATGTAGTATATCCACAACCCTTCTCTACATCTCCAGCAAGTTTGGTGATGCTACTTTGTTCAGGGTCTTTGCAATGAACTCGAAATTGTCGAATTTTTGAAAAAAAATTCGACCATCTCTAGTATCTACTTGATCAATTTCAATCATAAGGAACTTTTTCCAGTCCTACCATAGGTGCTTGTTATTCAGCCAGAATGCTGATTACGTGTTGTGACATACACATGTAGAATCTATGCACATGGAATAGTATCATGTAAATGTGACTTAGCCAGCTTGGCAAAATACAAACCTCCTTTTTTGATCGCCATAATAACTCAAAATTAGAGCCGCCTGAAAATACACAATGGTTTCCCCTTAAATTAGTTCTTTGACACACGTTCAATCTCACCCTGGTTGTGCGGATTTGAATGAGCCTAATATGCTAATAGCATGTCTTTAATGAAGCAGGCCGTGTCCCGGCACTTCTGCAATAACCGCCCAGGTAATGGCATTTCCTCTCCCTTCACCAGTATTAGCATACAATGAGTTACAGCCAAGACACCGGGTGCGTCCATAAATCTTGTTATCTCGTCCCCCCTTTTCTTCTCATCGTTCCCACCTGCAACAGAGAAAGGAAGAATCCGCACTTTGATTGCGTCCTTGGAGCCTGTCATTCAGTTTATTAAAGATAAAAAGCTGTCTTTCAGGTCATATAGATGATGAAAGGATGAGGGAAAGTGCAATCTAAAATTTAAACCTCGCCGCCAAGATTATAGGACGTTGTCGGCGTCGTAAAAAGGGCTTGTCATGAGATGCTTGAATAGGATGGATTTTTTTTTCGAACGTGAGTTTTTCTTCTATTCTAACAGGCTTCGCTGGAATGTCAATATCAAAAGTCTGCTTGCTCAGTCAGTGTGGAAACCGAAAAATGAACATATTTGAAGGAAAATTCTACTTTGTATTATTATAAAGTAGACCTTGGGTTTCAGTAGTGATGGCTGAACATCGGCTATGTCCGTTTGCGAACCGGCGGATTGGACCTTTAGAAAAGTCTAACGTCCTCCTGTTCGTGGGGGATTTGAATTGGAAAAACAGGAAGTGACGTCACTGACATCACTGCCAGTATTTGTAACGCACAGTTCCTTATTCTGATTACCGGACTGGACTTCTGGTTTTAAAGGCAATTTTTCATTGGAAGATCAGGTTCTCTTCCCGGTCTCTAGTGAAAATAATCTTCCTCTGGCCGGATATTTCTGCTCCTGATCTGGCCAGCAGAAAGCACACACCCGTACTTTTCTTTGTCTAGGTTCTGATGACGTCATCAGCCTGTTGCATGTAGAACAAAGCACACAAAGTAATGGGATCAGCCGGGAATTTAACATGTCTGATCTTAGTGCGGTCCGACATGCAGGAGGATCCTGATCGATCAGAAGAGTCATTGTCTGGAACGCGCATAGGAGTTGATCTGACGATATGGCCGTGTATGGCTCCTTAAGAGGCCGATTCCTTTCTTTCATTGTGGTTCAATGTTGACATCTACAACCATCAATGAGATAGATCAATGAGTACAGGCATATGGAGAGGGCACCCCCAACCTCCAGGGAAACAAGGTACAGTAATATTTACTTTGCTTTGGTGTACCACCAGGGAGGTTAAGGGTGTTACTAATTAGAAGCAGCAAGACAAATGGTAACATGGATATAATTGGAATCCTATGAACTGCAAAGAATTGTGGGAAATAATCCTAGGTCTGAACTTATTATTTGCCCAACAATATCTATAAATATTCAAAGTGCCAAGGGAAGGAATTACTTTCATAACTACATGGCTCTGAATCTTAAGCCTGAAAAGATTGGGTGAGTGAAGCCTCTATTTTGGTGCCCTGATTTTATTAATATTAGATTTAATATAGGATGACATTAATTTAAATATACATATTGGGATCATTGTCTTAATTTATAAAGGAATATCATCACATAGTTGTCTTTAATAGTGATGGCCGAACTGTCCACTGTGCAGACAATTCAGCACGAACATTGAATGTTCGCTCTTCTTCTCGCCAGCGAACAGTACGGGTGTTCGATTTTCACTAGAGACCGGGGAGAGACACCCAATCTCTAGTGCTTTTCCGGGCACAGAACAAGAAACTGTGCGTTCCATATACCGGTATAGTTCTGATTCACATTCCCTGCCAACAGGTGGGGAGTTTGAAGTTCTCTTCGTACAGGCGGACGTCTGACTTTTTTAGAATTCCGATCCGACTGTTTGCGAACGGACACAGCGGATGTTCGACCATCACTAGTCTTTAATGAGGCCAACCTTGCGGCAGTGCTTTTCCGGGCACAAAACAAGGAACTGTGCATTCCTTATACTGATATAGTTCCGATTCACATTCCCTGCCAACAGGTGGGGAATTTGAAGTTCTCTGCGAATAGGCGGACGTCTGACTTTTTTTAAATTCCGATCCGCCTGTTCGCGGACGGACACGGCCGATGTTCGACCATCACTAGTCTTTAATGAGGCCAACCTTGCGGTACCCATGAACGTATATGCTTATGTGCATTCTTAATCGCCAATTAGCAGTGCCTGTCCCTCAAACATCTAGGAACATACTGTTATGGGTTTCTACATCCATTGCTGGTAAATAACATGATCAGGAGATACTTCTTCCCAATTTAATTAAAAAAATTAAAAAATAAATCAATGGATTAAATATCACACTCTTTAGCTGTTGCTCAGTCAACATAAACTAAGTAGCAAAAGCCTAATTGATTCACATGAATTCATCCCTGGAAGGTATTTGGATGCACTCCTGTCCTGTAGTCACCAGTGTGGATGGCTAATTATCGAAAAACGGTTTTCCTGTTAATCTGAGCTATTTAACTGATGCATACTGGATGTGGGATTAACTAAAGGTTGCTGTAGAATCCTCTGTGGCATTGCAGCTCGGAGGGTCACCGACTTCTGAAGAAACGGCATAATCAAATCAATTTTTATGTCTTGCTTCTACACGCTAATCATGTTTATACCAACTCGGCAACGAGTGCCAGTTACTAACATTAAGTAACTCAATTAGATAGATCCTTTGTCACTACAATGTCAAGAAAGTATATTAGCTGCGGAAGTGAGGTTCCTAATTAGATTTTATGTTGCAAAAGTAAATGTCCAGACTTCATTTACAGACTTGTAAAAACAGAGAATTAAGCCCCCCATTACACCTTGTAGATTCCGCAATACAATTTCCCATGAGAACCTACCAACAATATTGTAAGATAGTGACCTCCCTGATAGAATACATTAGTTGATGGAAGGTGTAGAAAGGTCCTCATGGACATGGTGTGGTAGATATTAGAAGAAAAGTTGGTGTACAGAAATTGCTCGGTATTGTATGTGGTGTAGGTGGTGGCCTACTGTGGTCTGTTTACTTGTCATTCACTTAACTATGGAGAGAATAAACAGTCCAATAGTGTTACTATAAACTGAACAATGGTGCTTACTAGATGTAAAAGGAGATCTGTTCAAAGTCAAGACACAGCTTCCAATTTAAGACAATGGCCAGGACAACACAAGACATTACTCCTCATGCATCATAAGTGCTACCAGTGTGAAGAACAATACAAAGCCATGAGATGTTCTGAGACATCTACTGTGTTGCAATATAATAAAATAGCCATGGGAATAACAATGCACCCTCTAAATCTGAGCAGGCATATATTCACAGTAGTCTCAACTTTTACTGAGCTTTTCTTATCAGCCATTTTGTTGCACGCACCCTTCTGTGCCTATGACCATTTCCCTTTTGCACAAGCCCTTTTTTTGTCAAGCATGACCACATTTGACTCCAGAATACCTTGGTATATGAATGAGTTTACAGCTAAGTGCCTGAGCCATTGGTCCAGCAAACTGCCAAAAACGTAAGCTAGCCATACACAACTTGATTCCCTGTGATGGTTGTGAGATCAATTGCAATGTGCTTATGTAAAAATTGATGAACGATCGTACAGCAATAATTTAGGGATAAAAGTGCACCACCTTGGAGAATCGATCCCCGGCCAATACTTTGAAAGTATCAATTTTATGTTCGGGAGTGATTGCTCAAGGTGGGCTGCAGTCAATTTCTCAATTGTTCGGTAATTACGGTAAGTGAAAAATCAACCCGTGCATAGCCAGCTTTAGATTTTATAGGTACAAAAAATATTTACACTTTTCAGTCCCACCCACCCTTTGTTTAAAGGGATTTGAGGGTGGCAAAGGGAATTTTTAAAGCATTCTACAAAAGTAGATGAAGTATGAAAACAACATAATTTAATAGTGAATAGTTGAGAAATGTGATTCACTATTAAATTATGCTGTTTTCATACTTCATCTACTTTTGTAGAATGCTTTAAAAATTCCCTTTGCCACCCTCAAATCCTTTTAAACAAAGGATGGGTGGGACTGAAAAGTATGAATATTTTTGGCATGTGGCATCTGTAATCTGGAGGGTCCAGACATTTTATGAGAATATTAGATTTTATAGGTGTTCACATTTTTAGATGATCAGTTTGCATTTAATTAGCAGCTCCTGTCTACTATTTACCCTTTTAATTTCTATGGATCGGATAAAGTTTTTCAGAATTTTCCTCTGAGCATGGTATCATCACCAAACTTGCTAAAGATGTAGAGAAGGGTTTGGGATATACTACAAAAAAGTATGAATACACAAATAGTATTTGTACAATTTAAGTTCAAAGTCAAGTCAAGATTTCTAAACTTTTCCAATGTTCCCACAACCCTTCTCTACATCTCCAGCAATTTCAGTGATGATACCATGTTCAGGGACTTTGCAATCAGCTCACCAAGTCAGCAAGTCGAAAATTTTGACCACCTCTAATTTAGACTTAAATAATTGCTTATTAGGCAAAAGATAATGGTGTATTATATCATGTCTTGTTCATTTGCTTATATTTATCAGATTTTAAGAGCCAAATCATTTTTTTAGAATATATCTTTTAATTCAAAACAGTAAACATATTTTTTTTTAAATGTCTTGCTATTGTATATATATCAGCCTTTGCATATAACATTAAAGTACTAACTGCTCCTCATCCCAGCCACCTCATGATTAGTGCAGATGCTGCCTTCTTCAGGTCTTCCCTCTCTTCCTATATGGTTTGTGAGTATTGGTTTCAATGTGAATGGAACATTCTGCCACCTAGTGTTGAGAATGTCTTATTCAGTCTCACTCTTAATATCACAAGGAGGCTAAATGAGTCACTTTAAAACTGATACTTGCAATAACCAGTAAAACAACATTAACATTAATATATGGAAAAATAAATACATGACAAGGATAATGTATTGGCGGGAGATCTACCAGATGGAACAGGTAATCAGTAACTATGCAATTTTTTTCCCTAGTAAAGCTCTTCAGCTATAAACTAAGCCTCTTCAGTTTACATACAAATTACTTGATTTTGCAGGTAAAATGGGGAGGGTCAGCTTATGCATAAATAGGCTTATATTTGAGTACCTACAATATTTATGTAATGACTTCTGTACATTCTGGTTCACCTATCAGCAAGAAGGTTTCTGTGTTCTTTGTACACAACCTGTAAAAGAAAAATCAATTTTTACTTCTGTATGTTTATTGATTTCTAACAGTAATTGTCTGGTAGTTTACCCGGCAGGTGTTAATACTGGTGGTTATTAACTTTGCGAAGTGATTTAGATTCCAGCATTCAGCAAGATAATAATTTTAAATTGCAGGTTTATAAATACATTTTCTGATGTTAACTTATGTTTTATTCTTACCATTTCTTGTGGCTGAGAGTGAAACGTGGCACCTGGAGAATAAACCGGCAATTTGAGGATACAGAGCTTGTCCTGGGATTTTGAAGTGTATTATTTAGACCTCTACAAATATTTGAATAGTTGCATTCTCGATCTGAAGGTCCTTCATTCTTTTCCTATCTGGAAGGTTTGAGAGGAAGCTGATTGCTATGACTACTTCAGGAAAGCAAATTGCCACTTGTTCCAACTCTAGCCTGTTCAACAGTCTCAGGCCTAGTGTTGAGCTTGAATAAAGCCAGGGCAACAATGGAATGGTTTAAAACAAAACATATCCATGTGTTAGAATGGCCCAGTCAAAGTCCAGATCTAAATCCAATTGAGAATATGTGGCAAGATCTGAAAACTGATGTTCGGTTCACAAACGCTGTCCATCTAATCTGACTGAGCTAGAGCTGTTTTGCAAAGAAGAATGGGCAAGAATTTCAGTCTCTAGATGTGCAAAGCTGGTGCAGACATACCCTATGTATTAAAAATTGAAGACTGAGTAAAAATGTTACATATTTACATAAAGTGTGGGAACATGACTTACAATACATTTTAGATTACATGTCACTTAATGCATTTCAGGTTACATACATGTGTTGAATTAATCACATATTCACATCACAATATAGACTTGGTACATGCCCAGCATGTTTCGCGGTGTAACCCGCTTCTTCAGGGGTAAAGGAATGTGCCTGTCATATATGTCTTTATAGTTTTTTCCAAGTTTGTCAATTGGTAGTTTAAGATAAAATGCAGGAATGAGGAAACTAATGAAAGCCATTGAGCTAAAGAAGAAGGTGATGCCAATAGAATAAAGTTTCCAAATAGAATGTGGAGATGGAGACAGAATGGACTTATTTCCAGAATGTCTAGACTAATCACCAATATGCACACTTCTATAATCTCTGGGCTTTGAAGTAGATATAAGTAAAGTAAATGACCTCTATCAATCTGAGCATCTGGGACCCAACAAGTGGAGCTTCCAGTTCACTGGTCACACAGCTTCTGTTGAACCTGACAGAACATTAGAGAAGATAGACCCTTCCAAATCAATTTCAGTGTGAGGGCTTGTCCCCACTTGCACGGCTGGCTGGGCTGCCTCTTCCATGCATTTAAATGGGCATATCCTCATTTGGGCAGCTCTTTCCCTCGTTTTGGGCCGCAGCCATAGACATGAATGGACGCGGTAAAAAATTAAGAATGAATGTACGTGTTTTAAAATCGGGGGTGCTGAATTAACTCTCCATAATAAGAAATAAAAACGCAGCAGCGACCACTGGTGATCTGGTGTCAAGATGCGAGCGCGGCATGGTTCAGAGCCGCATCTCCCCATGGCCAGCCACCAAAGTGGGGACTAGCCCCAACATTCTTATGCATAATTGAACGTCAAGTATATTTATTAATATTAGTGAATGTGCCTACATGTTTTTAAATAACAATGTCTCACAGAAATTGCCCTTCCCTGGTTGTAACTACCAACCATTTATTTTACTGTAGGCCACAGCTACTTCTCATTGCATTGTCAAAGGCCATTTCGAGTGCATTAATTAAAAAGAAAATGATGTCATCGTGGGATAAGATATATGTATCAAAATTTTTGAAATGCATGTAAAAAGTTACATTTCCACTTTCATTTGGTGTAATGTGTCTATATTATTTCTCCTACAGAGCCAAGCACTGTGCCTATAGATGTGAAAGCTGTGGGCCTGTCTGCCTCAGAGATACTTGTTTCATGGAAAATGTCCAAGGATAATGTTGGAAGACCTCAGGGGTTTGAGGTATGCAGTGAAATGTTATTCTATTACAACTTCTTGACACCAAATGCCTTGTTATGTAGTTTGCTGCATATCTAAGAAGATAGGAGAATATTTTCTCATTTACAACACAGCTATAAAGTACAATATAAAGGCCTATCCAAGTCATATAAAGACCTCTTTGAAAACAACACCAATCCTCCTGAGGAAGAGGACCGCTTACAGTCCTACTTACATAGGAATGTGAAAAGTCTGAAAACGCAAAGATAGTTAATGAGGTATATAAACAATATATGCCATATGTTCGTGGTGTCTTACCTCTCTAAACCATACACCTTTAGATCGCTCCATACAATTTCCATTCGATCTACCAACAACTATGTACTCTTGGGTCCTCCCTGATAGAATACATAGTGATTGGAAGGTATATATCACTGCTATGTAGTGCTGGGTCCTCCCTGATAGAATACATAGTGAGTGGAAGGTTTAGAAAGCTCCTCATATTACATGGCTTTGGTAGAAGAAAAGTTGAGAAATTGTATGGTAAGATTGTAAGGTATATGGGGTCTTTAGTCTACTTTACTTTAGTCTTATAGCCCAGTTCCACTGCCAGACCAGGTCTAGACCTGTCACCATAAGCAGTAGCTCTCCAGTATGACCTGGACACAGTGTGATTGGACATTGAAGGAGAAGTAGAGCACTGATGGTGTAATTCCTCTGCTCAGTCTGCTCCATACCTGTGAAGTAAATGTTTCACCTAATATTCACATCAAATTTGTAAATCCGAGAATTCGGTATCTCCAGTCCTTATATAAAGATGCGCGGTAGTTCCGGGTACTAATGTAAGAAATCTCAAATATTCATGATCACAAAGATATGGCACTATATTCAAGATCTTTGCACATTCTCAAAGTTCTGATATTCATAATTAAAAGTGATTCGTGATTTGAATATTCGTGATCAAGATAAATGACGATCCTTTGTGTTATGATGATGAACATTTTCCAGAAGCCTTTCATTTTAATATTTTGGTTATAAGGCACTTCATTTTCTATGTTGCCATTCAGTAGAGTTCCAGATAGGAAAGTCAGGAAAGTTGCTTTACTCTGAAATTCCTGATAACTTTGGCAGCCCCTGCTGTATACCCATGAGGGCTATGAAATTGTACCCACGGCCAATTAATTAGAACTATTGCTAGTACCTGTGGAGAGCCAGCTCTTAATGTCATCTGGCAATTATAGGTAACTATGGGTGGTGCTGCTGTGGAGATGGAGGTTGCCGAAAATCCTGTTCTTCTGTAACAGAGCCACATATGGAATATAACATTTTGCACACTGTTTTTTATTTATGCTTCATTACTGGATATGTGCAGTTTAATTGCTCGAGCTGAGTTATGGACACATCGGAGGTTTCATTAGTCATTCCGCATCTGTGGGTTCCTCATAAGAAGCAATGCTTAAAGGGCAATGATCACCAAGATCATGAGATACTCAAAACAGAGAACACAGCCGTGCCAGATCTGACCTGTTTAACTTAATCTTTTCCGGCCCTTTGTTACCTTGTTAAAAAGATACTCCCCTCCGCTTGTTCTCTGCAATGAGTGCACATAATGCCTAGCGGTGTCCAAACATTGCCTTGGGGACGATGCAGTGGTGTGATACAGTGGGCGCATCCTCATGGCAACAGGCGGCGGGTCAGCCATTGCATGCTCTTGGTCCTGCCCCTTTATCAAATTTAAGAAGCCAATGTGGCCCATGAGTCAAAAGTTTGCCCACCCCTTCTCACTTCTCTTCTTACGCACCCTGCTGGTATAACTTATAAGACTGTGACAGCAACACAGCATACGATCCATACCTAATCCAAAAGTATGGAATACATGCAGTGAGAAGGGGAACAAAAGCACATTTCACCAAGCAGGCTGGGAGTTAGGAAGTAAAATGCCTTTAAAGAACTTATGGATGCTCAATTTGATCAGCTAATGGGGTTCATCTATTCTAAATCACTAGTCATTATCATCTGATATTGTTTCAGGTTCCTGTATAGGCTAGAACAGGATCAGCCAGTCATAGCAGTGCTAATTGATCAGCTGGTCAAATTGATCATGTGCTCCTCCTTTGTCTTCCAAAGAACTTTTCTAGGAAAACTTGCCGTCCCTACCAGGCACCAATGGACATATAGGTCTCTTTCAGACTAGCTGTGTTTGTGTTGCAGTACTGCAACACTGTGTGGCTAGCATTACACTGGTAACCAGCCAAAAATTGTGCCACAAGTGAGGACCACCCATAGCCAGGAGTAATGGAGAGGACAGTAGTACTCTGGAATAGGGCGGGATAATTTTACCATTCTACCCATGTTTTAAAAAATTCATGTAGTTCTTCTAATACGATTTTCCACACTGTAAGGATATTTATTTTGTCTTTTTAATAAACTCAAGTTTTTGACCCTTTACATTTTATGTCCCTCACATATTTTTGGAGAGACAGTAAAAGAGTTGCAGCTCTTTCTCCTTCCTTTTTTCACTCCTTTTCTTCCTCATCTTTTATTCAGGATTCTTTAGCTGGCAGAATTCTCAGGAAGCGCCAGACTGATCGCTGTGAGTAGGAATAGGATGCAGAATAATGATTTCTCACTTTAATTCATAAGTAGGGAGGTGCAGAATTCAAATTTGGATAAGCTGACTTTGTGCGTTAATTGCTGGAGATATAGAGAAGGATTGTGGGATTTAAAAATATTTCTAGTATTATTATATAGTAATATTGCTCTAGCACAGTTAGTTTTTACATAAACTGAGTTCAAAGTCAAAGTTCACTACTGTCTCTACTCTTCATCACTATGACGTAAGTGGTTAGGAAATATGTAACATCAGATTACATGACATGAGTCAGGGCATACCTTCTGTGCTTTTTATATCTATCTTAATCCGGCCCCCACATCTAAAGACTAGTATACTGCATTGTATATTACATTTTATCGCTTACATGTCCTCCCAGCAGTCCAACTCAGTTCCTCCATGGCCAAATCCACAAATAATTTTTAGAGGTAGTAAATGATGTAATGTGTGATGTACACGGCCAGAAAATGACTCTGTACCAAAGCTTTTTCTATGTGTGACCCTCAAAGACCACAGGTGGACAACCCTGTTTAAAATGTCTTTTTTTTTTATTTGGATGGATTTAACCTCTCTGAACTTCAAAGACCACAGGTGGACAGCCTTGGTTGAAATGAGAGATGATCCAATTTTTTATTTAAATGTCACTATATTGACAATTTTTAGTTAATTGCAAAGCCCCTGAGCATGGTATCATCACCAAACTTGCTGGACATGTAAAGAAGGGTTGGGGGTATACTACAAAAAAAGAATGTCTCTAACACAAATAGTTTTTGCATAAATTAAGTCAAGTAAAAATATCGAAAATTTAAACTTCCACTCAATAACAAATCAAACTTTCCACACTGAGATCTCTCCAATAGTGTTGAGCTTGAATATTCAAATTGCATATGTATTTAGCGAATATTGGCTATTGGAGAATTCGCAAATTTCGTAAATATGTTGGTGGATATTTC
>CM070033.1:16788973-16814153 GCA_036250615.1 Ptychadena robeensis
GAGTGTTGTATCTGTACTAGTAACTGGCCACTAGGTGGCAGTATGGAGTTTGTTGATATCGATCAGCTGGCTGTCAGAAGCCGGAGCTCCAGGAGAGGAGAGAACATCTACCAAAGAGGGAAGCTGCCTGTCTGAAGCATTCAGCATGGAAAGGTTAGGTGAGTGGACCCCCCTAAGCTGACTCGAGTATAAGCCGAGGGGAGCACTTTCTGCCCTTTTTTTTGGGCTGAAAAACTCAGCTTATACTCAAGTATATACAGTACTTACCTGCTGTTTCCTCAAGTCTCCATATTCCCATTGGTAGTACTGGCGGGTGATTCATATGTTGCACGTTTTCCGGCACACGTTTACAGCAGTACCGCAAAAGGTCAATAGATGACGCTGGATAACCATTTCAATTATGAAATCATATCCATAATGAAATCATATAAGTGTGGTAGCTAACCAATGATTACTGTGCATCTCTGTAGCAGTAATAGTAGCAGACGTGCACAGGTGGGCATACATGGGTCAATACCCATTCAATTGATGAACCCTCAAGCACAGCGTGATGACGTCACCATGCTGCTATCGAGCGTTCATCTATTGAACAACAGCAGAACAATGCGCACCACTTTGCGCAATCAATTACCAATTGATCATTTGGATGGGGACCCTGGTCAACAGAACAAGAGGCAACTCTTCCAATCAGGGAGACTAAAAGGGTATTTATCTTTTTGGGGGAGGTTTATTGTTTCTTCCTTTTGCATATCAAGACCACATGACAATAGCAAGCAGGGACAATACCAAGAGTAAAGGTGGGTTTACACAAGTAGATTTTTTCTCCAATCAACTGCAAATTCGATTTTTCTGTTCGATGACGTTGTTCGTTTATCGAATGTAACATTCAATTTTTTGTTCATTCATCGCCGATATTGAATGCAAATACGTTAGAAATTACAACGACAGATAAAAATGCAATGGCCTTTCAAATGTTTTTTTGTTGGAGGTCGAACAAAATGTATCCATCGAACAAATTGGCTATTCTAGATTTTTGTTCAATCAACCAAAAAATCGTTACGTGTAAACCCACCTTAACGGTCCTTAATCTAATTGTTGTACCCTTATCCCTTTTCTAGCCAAAACTCAAAATACTTTTAACACAATTTAAACATACTGTAGAAAGTAGGTACTGTGTAAGATGCACTTTTTCACCCCCAAAATTGGGGGGAAAAAGTGCCTGCATCTCATGGTTGCCGGTGATCGCAACTTGGCTCCCCACCAGCTCTCCCAGCAGATGGAAGATCAACTGTGTGCAGAGGGAGAGCTGGTGGGGAGCTGAACTGTATTGGCTATATTTGCAGAGCCCCGCAGATATAGCCAATGCAGAGTGTGTGTAGGGAAGCTGCACTCGCTGACAGTTTCCTCACACACGCAGCGTAGAGGAGTCAGGGAGATTGGTGTGCTGATTCTACCACCAGACAGCCTCCCCTCCCTTCCCGTGTATGAGAAAGAAGAGATGCTGAAGTGTGCTTTCTAGTGACATCATTTTTGTGGCTGAAAAGGGGTACTGCATGAGATTTTTTCACAAATTAATTTAAACACATGAAATACTTTTTTTTCCGAATTCGTGCTCTAAAAATTGGATGTGTCTTATGGTCAGGTGCGTCTTATGGTTAGGTGTGTCTTATGGTCTGAAAAATATGGTACATTAGTAGGTCAGTCTTTAACCCTCTGAGCGTTTCCCACGTGGCACAGTTTTTTCATAACCGTGCCACGGGCAATCGCGGCGGAGCACAATATGCTCCGCCACGATTACCTGCTCAGCTGGAGGTCATTAACATAAGCCCGGCGTCACTGGAGACGCCGGACTTATGCTGAAGAAAAGCGACGCCCCTCCAGTTTGACGGAGGTCTATGGCGCCGCCTACCCCCGCCCCCTTCGCGTCACTGGTGACGCGATCGGGGGCGGACCCGGAAGCATCGGCATACATGCCGGTGCTCCCGACCGCCGTAAGCAGACGGCGATACCTAGAGCGCAGCTCTAGTTAACTGGGGCTGAGTTTCATGATCCATGAAACTCAGCCCGAGTTAACTCGGGCAGAACGCTCAGAAGGTTAACTATGACAATGAAGCTGACGTATTTCCTTTAGGTAGCTTCACAGAGTGATGGGGATATTAAAAATTAGAG
This sequence comes from Ptychadena robeensis, assembly GCA_036250615.1. Taxonomy (NCBI): domain Eukaryota; kingdom Metazoa; phylum Chordata; class Amphibia; order Anura; family Ptychadenidae; genus Ptychadena; species Ptychadena robeensis. The sequence continues at coordinate 16,791,143 of CM070033.1, forward strand.
GGTGGGGAAGCTCATTTATTTGAGGAGTTTTAGAGAGGATGTCAACACAATAAATTACAAAATCTGACCAAAAACCTTGATGGTGATTTCTTATTTAGGGTTACTAAGTCAATAAGGTTTCTGACAGTCACCAAAATTAAGACCCACCTCATAAATGTATTGCCAACCACTCCATGCTTTTGTTTCACTGATCTGAATGAGGGTCAGTGTGTTTGCTATACGATGACACAGTCTTCTCTGCCTAATGTAATCCTTTCCTCCCCTCTGTTATAATTTATTCTGCCTTTATGCTGGATCATATCTTCCTTAGTGGAGAAAATTTATTCTGAAAGTAAACATTAAAAGACATGGGAATGGGCTAAGAGAAAATGTTCATGTTAATAAAATCAGTAGGGTTCCCTTGTTTCACTGTACACAGTGCAGACACTATGTCAGTGGCACAGCGATGTTAATATTACTGGGAATTCAGTGTTAATAAACTAATTCGATTTTTTGACTTAGTAGGCAATACAAAGGAAACAATTTTAGGATACATCCGGAGTTATTATTATTAGATTTTAATATTTTAACATATTTGCTCAGAGATTGATATATATTGCCTCTTGTGGTCACTTGTATAGTAGCAGATATGCTGAACATCCTTGCTCAATGACTGCTGATATATGTATTTATAATATATATATATATATATATATATATATATATATATATATATACCGAATATACTTGAGTATAAGCCAAGTTTTTCCGCCCAAAAAAATGGGCAGAAAGTGCTCCCCTCGGCTTATACTCGAGTTAGCTGAGGGGGTCCACTCTCCTCACCTGAATTTCCATGCTGAATGCTTCAGAAAGGCAGCTTCCCTCTTCCATGTATCTTCTCTCTGAGTTCCTGTGAGCTCCGGCTTCCGACTGACAGCTGATCGATATTAAAAAACTCCACACTGCCACCTAGTGGCCAGTTACTAGTACAGATATAACACGCCTATGATTAAAAAATAAGAATTGCCTTGCAAAACCCATCCTGTAATAATAAAAATAATCCTGTGTTCTGTTAAATTTATTGAGGATGTGGCACTAAGATTAATCCTGTTTGATTAATTTCTAGGGGCAATTGTGCTTTCTCTATATTTTCTCATTTAGAAAACTCCACTATCTGACTTTGCATTTCCCACCCTCGGCTTATACCCGAGTCAATACGTTTTTCCAGTTTTTGTAGATAAAATTAGGTACCTCGGCTTATACTCGGGAGTACTCAATACTCAGAATAAGGACAGAACTCCACTATGTTTTGGCAAAATTTTTGATTATGCCCCCTTTCTTTTTGAATTGACATGTTGCAGGAAAGTGTTGCACGCATCCCCACATTTCACAGCACTTATAGACGATAAAACTTATAGGCAATATTCCAATTTGTGATATTTCATGAATAATTCTACTAATATTCCTAAACAAAAATCGAAAAATATTCGAGTATTTGGCTATGCATTGCTAAAAATACATTTGCGATAATAATCAAATCGCAATAATCTTCAAAATGAACGGTCACATGTGGTATTTTTTATATAATCGCAATATATGGCCACAAGCTTCCCAGTGCATAATATCAGCCTTGTAACACCTTAAAACAGTGTTTCCCAAACTTTCCTTGCAGGGCCCCCCTTTTCTATTTAGGAACATTATCGAGCCCCCCCCCCCCCCCCCCCCCCTCGCCATTCAAACACAGGTTAAGAATGAGGGCCAGTGCCCCCCCCCTAGAAAACCTTCGCACCCTCCCAGGGGGCCTGCCCCCCAGTTTGAGAACCACTTCTCTTCTTAAAACAAGCGCCAAGAATTCAATATGTATTCCTGAGCATTACAACAGCCACTTTGGTTTCAATCAAACACCATTACGGGATTGTTATAGCCCTGAGGAAGGGGGGATGCTCCTGAAGCGTGTTGTGTACATTTTACATTATATTTCTCCAATAATATCATTTATAAATAGAATATATAAACACTGTGGATTGGACTTTGGTTTATTTTTTATCTATTTGTGGACAGTCCTGGCAGTATGACACCGAATGAACACAGACATGTGGATATCACTTCAAAGCTTTGTGACATATATTTAGAATAATTGTAAAAAAATATTAACAAATAACATAACTAACTAAAAATATATCACATTTCCCTTTAGGCTTTTCCTGTACAGATAAGACTTGGTGATTGGTGTCTTGTATAAATGACAAAGAGTGACAGTTATATCCATATAACTGGGTCTTGAGTTATATACTGTAAATATTTTTTTTCCTTCCTTTGACTTGCCTTCCAGACAAATTATCCATGTGTAAATGACCAGCTATGACAGGCATCACTTTAAAGGCTGGGATTGTCCTCTATCTGCTAATGTCAACCAACATTTGACGTCACAGGAATTGCTACAGGGCGCGCTCCACAATACCGATGTGCCGTGTTCTAATAAGGTCACTTAGTTACCAACAGTGATATGTCAGTAACCTGGAAAAAGGTGTAAAAATCCCAGCAGGAAAGATAAGGCACATTTGTAGCTAGTGGGCAATTTCACATGTATAGCAAATGCCCTTTGATGTTGCTTGGTTAGTGTTATGCCTCTATATGTTATGTTCGCTGTATCACACCCATGATTTGTATGCCTGAATAATTCCAATCCCCTATTACCAGGACATGGCTAATCTCAATATAAAGCAGACCTGTCAACCCTCCCATTTTGGCCAGGAAAGTCACATTTTTTATGTGACTTTCTCGGCCAAATCCCGATTTCACAAACTTCCTGATTTTTCCTGGGATTTATAAATCGGGCGGAGGTAGGAGGGAGGGGGCGTCACCTTCCCTCCTAAGTTCCCACCTCCAGACATTAATAAGGAGAGTAACGCCCTCTCCCTCCTAAGTTAGGCAGGAACTGAATAGGAGGAAGGGGTCTTTAACCTCCCTAGCGGTTTGCCCGAACTCAGTTCGGGCACAGTTTGAGCGCTGATCAAGCTGTGCCCATACCGGGATCGGGCAAAACCGCCATCTCCTTGTGTGCTGGCGGCTCTGTAGAAGAGTTGCCGACACACAGAGCCCTTCCGGCCCCGTGTCTTCGGCGTCATCTGTGGCGCCGAAGGGGGCGGGGGGTGGCGCCATAGACCTCCATGTTAATGGAGGGGGCGCCGCTCTCCTCTTCACACATCGCCGGCGTCTATTTGACGTTGGAGGTGTGTAGAGGGCTAGGCGGAGAGCCGGCAAGCACGGCGGAGTACAGTGTACTCCGCTGCGATTGCCGGTAAAACAAGCTTTGCATGCCATAAAAAATGGCGCGAAAAGCTCAAACTGCCCAGAGGGTTAATCTCCTCATACCCAGAGTGACATCATTGACATCCCTTCCAGCATCTGGTACGTGAAACCGGACATGAAGTCACGTATTCCTGGCCAGCGATATTGACAGCTATGATGTAAAGTTTATCTGGCAGATGTTTGTACAAAAATGTGACTCTACAGGTAACATTTGGCAGCCTTTCCTCTTTCATTTGCGAATATGGGCAATTCAAGAGTTTGCTAATGTCTCGAATATGTAGGCGGATTTTCACGATTTCGAATATTCACAGTATGGCTATGTAGTGCGAAAATCATATTCACATTGCGAAAATAAACATAGCATGTGACCATTCATTTAGAAGATTTACGCAATGCATAGTCATGGTCATACCGCGATATTAGTAGAATTATTTGCAAAATACTGCAAATTCGAATATTGCCTATGCCGCTCTTCACTATTAATTATTAGAGCTAAAGTTGGGCAAATGCTTTTCTAATTTATTTGGGAGTTAGGGTCCCCATACATGGGTCAAGACCCGCTTGAATGAATGTTTGAGTGCAGAGTGATTACATCACCACCCTGGTGGGAATTACAAACATGTTGGTCCCCTGTTCAGTTGTGCTTTCATCAAATGGGATCGTTTGATCCTGTTCGAAGAAAGGGTAGCCACGTACAATTAGAGAACAGTCGATCACTGCAAATGCACATGTGATCGATTGTTTGGGAATCGAACTGAAAATTTACCCATGTATGTATGGTGGCCTTTAATTGCAAATCCTCCGATCAAGGTATCATCACCAAAACTGCAAAAATTTAGAAATTAAGTTTAACCCTAATTTGACTACATGTGTTAGAACAATCAGAACTTTTTATGTGATGCTACCATAACTGTTCTCTACATCTTCATCAATTTCCATGATGCAAGTAACTCACAAAGTTAGCTGAAATTTCATATTTAAACAAAAAATTACAAATACTACTCTGAATCAGTGGTTATATCACGTTTTTTCTTTTTCTCTTTCTATTTCTGTTCTGGACTATGGAGTTCTGGGGTGTCTTCATTGCCATGATGTGGGCACATGCTAATGGCTATATTTTGGCAACTTTTGCACTACTCTAGAACAGTGGCTTTTTTCATTCCGTGACCCAGGAAGTTATGTCGTAAAGTGCCACTTCCTGTATTTGGGATGCAGAAGTTTTGGGGCAGAGTGTAATTTCAGAGTTTCAAATACCAGAAGTGACACTCCGCAACATCACTTCTGGCATGATAAATGTTATGACCCCTACCTCCGATTTTTTCCCATTCCGCAAATCATCTGCACAGGCGAGGTGGGAAGAACTACTAAGTTACTTTTTACCTTACTCTAAAAAAAGTGAATACAGATGAACTTTACTGTGTAAGAGGACTTTTGTTCCTTTCAAACTTGCTTTCCTAAGTCTGCAAAATTCTATTCCAGCTGCTCAAATATCATACTGATATGAATGCTACAAGCCCAATGTCAACTGCCTCAGAACTAGACACACAGATTAGATGTTTAAAAGGCTAAATAGAACACTGGAATCTTCTAACTGGAACACCTCTAACAATATAGAATGCTATGTTTCCCATCTCTCCCTGCTTTTCTGTTGCCTTTTCCTGAGATTTACCATGTGACATCTAATATTCTGTGATTGGATAGAGAGGAGAGGGAACTGTGCAAACAACAGAAATGTGTAGTTTACAGTAGTTGACGCTCTGGATATAAGGTGCACTGAAATGTGCCCATTTCTACAGAACAGAGACAATTATTTTATTGATTTGTATATTGATTTACCAAAAGTTGGAGTTTGGCTTGGGATTTTATTTTTTTTTTACATATTTTAGAGTCACACTTAGAAAAAAAGGACTTCATATCATCTTCATATCAAATATCCTCTGTGAATAAATTTACTTTTGCAAGATTTGTACTAGCAACATAACGTTAACATCATCCTAAACAAAAAAAGTCTCACTGAGAAAGGTAGGCATACCCTTGTATGCCTACCTTTCTCAGTGAGACTTTTTTGTTAAAGTGGTTAAATAATATTTTCAAACCATTCAAACAAGTCTTTATTCACAGCAATGATCCTTATATTTCGGCTGTGCTAAACAGAAGCGAGCTGGGGAATATTATGGAGCGTTCTCGGGACATCCATCAACCTATTTATCCCTGTTTTCCCAGCAAAGGTCATTTTGACATTGTCAGACCGCTTCCTAAACTGAATGTGACAGACACCTGTCCTGGTCTGAATAGCTGAAAGAGAAGCGTCTCCTTCCATGGCTGCCTTGCTTATGCTTTCAGTAAAACATCAACCCACTACAATTTATCCTTAGGTATTCTGTCAGATTTTATTCATCACATTGGTGCCGCTCTTTCTCTATCTGGATAGTGAGAAGGATGAAGGGCTTGTTAAAAAGCTGCAGCTTGAAGATTATTATTCAGTCAGAAGGACTAGTTAAAGCGTAACAAACAGCATAGGTCCACTGTCTTGACTTTAGAATTTAGTATTCTGGACGGCCCAATCATGAGCAAACTACGGCCATATCCGGCTCATTTAGCTTTTTAATCTGGTCCGTGCTTCATTGCAATGGGGCGGCCCCTCCATTACCTTATCAAAATAAGTCAACGAGGCTCGCTGCCTTGGTGTCATCTTCGACTCTGCACTCTTCTTTACTCCCCACATACAGAACATTGCTAGATCCTGCCACTTCCATCTCCACAACTTCTCCAAGATCCGCCCCTTCCTCTCCCCAGAGACCACCAAAGTCCTGGTACACGCTCTCATCATCTCTTATCCGGATTACTGCAACATCATCCACTCTGGTCTTCCTCTATCTAGACTGTCAGCTTTTCAGTCCATCATGAATGGTGCTGCTAAACTCATTTACTCCTCTAACCGCTCCTCATCTGCTGCTCCTCTCTGCAAATCTCTACACTGGCTTCCATTGTCCGGAGAATTTAATTTAAAGTCCTGTGCCTTGCTTTTATATCCACATCTTCTGTCCCACTTACATCTCCAACCTGGTACACAAATACACCCCTAACCGCCCCCTCCGCTCCTCTAGTGACCTACTAATGACATCCCTGCTAATAACCTCATCACATGCACGGCTTTATAACTTCTCTAGGGCCACTCCTACTCTCTGGAACTTTCTCCCTCGCGCCATTAAACTTGCTCCTACCTTCTGCACGTTTAAAAAAGCCCTGGAAACCCCCCTCTTCAGTCTCGCCTACCCATCTATCAATCCACCCATTAGATTGTAATAGGGTTCTCCACTCCCCCTGTGTCATATCCTGTACCTGTGTGTTATCTTGTATCTCCACTCTAATGTATTGTACAGTATTGCGTAATCTGTTGGCGCTATATAAATAAATGATGATAATTATAATAATAAAATAAGTATGTCCACCTGCTCTAAGTCCAGCCCTTCTGGCAGAACCCAGTAAACATTGAATGTTGTATGATCTCTTGTGTTGTACCCGGCATGGGCCTGAAGTGACATCGGTTTTGAAACCAGGAACTGTGGAACTGTGCATCAGTTCAATACAGTGCTAAATGTAGACAGATGACTTAGTAATTTGTTACCATTTCTGTATCACTTCTGCCACCTAATTCCAGACACAATGGGAGGTTAATTTAACTTTTTGTGGCTAGTTCAGCATTAATTATAGGTCCACTTTTATAAAAAAAAGGCAGTTTGGCCCATTTAAGCCCATCTTTCTCTAACCCATATGGTTCCAACCAAATGATCGTTTGCAGGACAAGCATCCAGCAAAACCTTGAGGTAATCAACAACTTCCTTGTTTACCCCTTTGAGCCTCAGTCGTTGTTTTAATGCTTAGTTCTGGCAACCATACAGTCTGAAACGATGTCCCAGGCTCAGAATACCAATGAACCGATGAGCAGCACTGTGACAACCTGACCTCAGACAGCTGGGTGGGTTGGTTGATAACACCCAGGCATTAAAGTCATCCTCTAAATCCCTGATGTTTGAAATAGCCCATTCAGCTTTTGACAGGAGCCCCTCTTCTCCGTAGGGAGGCCGAAGCCTTCAAACAGCCAATAAAGAAATAAAACGGAAACTTCACGGCTGCCAAAATTAATCTTGTGTGTGGTCACTGTTGGCAGGTTAGTTACTGGAATGATATGGAACAAGAAGAGTCTGCCGAAAAAGTGAAAACAGCTGGAAATAAGTCTTCTATCATCCTGACAGAGCTGGAAGGAAATACATTATATAACATCACGGTGAGAGCCTTCAACAAAGCCGGCTTCGGACCTCCTAGCGCGCCCGTACGTGGAAGCACCAAGAAATCTCGTAAGTGTCCTGTTGTTTCCATTTCATCACTTTCTGTGTCTAGTTATCTGCCAACTGCTGCCTTCAATCATATAAGTTATTGCGGTCAGAAGGACTGCCTAAATGATTATAATGTAAAGTCAACCTGTCCTTGGATAAATATGGATCTTCCATTGCTGACCCTTTTCTCTTAAAGTTATGTGTAGCAAAAATGTTTATTTATATTTTTGGGTAAAGTGCTAAAGGGTTAAAATGCCAGCAAGTTTGTATTATTCTCCTTGTGGACCATTGGCGATTTCCTTTTACTTACGGTCTTAGTGAGTCAGTAAGAGGAAACCCTTTCCAAAGCGATAAGACTTACACTTTAAGACAGTTGCCTTCAAAATAAAAAGTTTTCCACCTACTGTCATTTCTATTGGGATTTCTCATCTCCATGGCCATGGTCACCAGGACAGATAGGTGGTAAGGGAGAAGGGGATGTTCTAATTTTCCATTACTTTACTAAAAACATATATCTGGTGTAACCATTATCAACTGGAGAATGTTAGAAATTCTCTAATCAGATTGAAAACATCCTACTCAAGCATTAAACCTTCTCCGCTCTATCTATGGGAATATGAAAGATTTTGGTATAATATACATGTAATGGTAGACCAGGTTAATCATTAGGAAGGATACATTGTACTAGGAACAGTTATCCTGCAAGATAACTCATGGAGAAGCACATTATGAGGTTGACATTCTGTGATTTGCTGGTGAAGAACATTTGATCATAGTTCCTTCTGCATAAGCTAAATGAGGAAATGAGTCCAAGTAGAGCAAAAATGATTAATCAGTTCATCAAATTGAACTTCTCCATTAGTTCTTGCAGAAGAATGTTCCCTGGAAGAACTTGACAGCATTTACTCAGCATTTTTAAGATTCTTGCTGCTATAAGTTTCAATATAATGTACACTGAGTTGCATGTTGGCATGTCATGGGGTAACTATATGCCTGGATGAGTTTCCTCCAACCTGCCCTTACATGAAGGTCACAGCACTTGAGATGGGTAGTCAATATGGCTAAAGATGCTGAAGGCTGAAAAAGACCAAAAAGGACAGCAAGGAGGGGACAACTCAGTTGGGCTCAAGGTTGACACAAGGTTGAATATCTGTAGGTAGACATATCCTTGTTTACATTGGCATGTCATGGGGTAATTATATGCCAGGATGAATTTCCTCCAACTTGCACTCGCATGAAATTCACATCACTTGAGATGGGTAGTCAAGATGGGCAAAGATGCTGAAGAAGACAAAAAGGACAGCAAGGAGGGGACAACTCAGTTGGGCTCATGCATTTTTTGTTATTCTGAATGTGGAAACAAGGTTGAATATCTGTAGGTAGACATATCCTTGTTTACATTGGCATGTCATGGGGTAACTATATGCCAGGATGAATTTCCTCCAACTTGCACTCGCATGAAGGTCACATCACTTGAGATGGGTAGTCAAGATGGGCAAAGATGCTGAAGGCTGAAGAAGACCAAAAAGGACAGCAAATAGGGGACAACTCAGTTGGGCTCATGTATTTTTTGTTATTCTGAATGCAGAAACAAGATTGATTACCTGTAGGTAGACATATCCTTGTTTACATTGTCCACCCTGACCATGATTTGGTCATAGGACCCCCATCTGGATTTATGTATTTATCTGACACAACATGAAACCGACCGTCTTAACACAACACGCTGGTTTTGCGAATCAAAGCGTTAACCAGAAGCCCAAGCTCTGAACTGTAAAATTGTGGCTGGGAAATGCTATCTTCAGAACATATTGATATTTTATTCCTACAAAACAGGGCTAAGCATTGGTGACACACACCAGAGATAAAAGGATTCCGGTTATAAGCTAAGTTCAACCAACTAGAGTCACTATTAATATGACACCGCTGGAGCAAGAGATGGTTTATCTGCTTCCAGCTGTGCTGCTGGGACCGGACGATAGACAACCATTCTCTGAGTATGAATTGGAATTCAGATTTACATTTCATTTGTATATAAAAGACATTCATTTTTTATTTTATTTTCCCTTTCAGCTCCTAGTCAGGCTCCGAGCATTGTGAAGTGGATAAGAAACGGCTCCCATGTATCCCTGGGCTGGGAAGCCGTCAGATCATTAGCCAACGAGTCGGATGTCATGGGATACAAGGTCAGAGTGCCAATATGTACATTTCTCTTTGTATTGTCAAGGATTGTGGTGAATAGATGGATGTGGTTTGAAATATGGAAATATGTGGCTGCATTGGTTTTATTTTTCTTTATTTTCTTTATTTTCAACCAATAATCCTGCAGATAGGTCAGAAAAATTTCCCCTTTCCTCTTTTCACAACATTAAGAGCAGTGTTGAGTATGAGTATTTGAATCGCTATTTTATTGCAAATATTGACACTGAAAAATTTTGCGAAGATCTCGAATATAGTGCTACATCTTACACACAGTGCTACATCAAATATTTGAGATTCTGGGGAAAGTACCATGCATTTTGTTCACAATATTCGCATGTAAAATTGCAGATTTTCTCATGTGGTGAGAACTCTGCAGCTACTATTTCACATTCTGCCACTAGATGCCACCATAATATTGCGATCTCAATATTTACATGTAAAAGTGCCGATATTCGCAAAAAGTAAACAGGAGATCTCAAATTTTCAAATTTACTTAGAATATTTGGAGAATAATTTGTGAACTCCAATATTGCCTGTTCTGTAGTCTACAAAGAGAACTGAAGACAAGTGAATTAATCAGATAGAACCTTACCTTGTGGCATAGTTAAAGGGTATTTGCATACTTGTTCAACAAATAGAACACTTTCAATGGTATATATAAGGTTTCATTGACATGGTGGACGACCGATCAGGCGTTCCGCTCTTCAAGCGCCTGCAAAGTTGTACTGGCGCTCGCAAGTCAATTAGACAATGGCCCTGTGATAGAAATGTGTCCGCCAATTGGTTGCCTTTATTAGACAATTACTGTGCGGTTAACAATGGCCCATGTAACCGAGCCCTAGTAGACCAGGATTGACCAAACAAGTCTTGGGCCTTTCAAGGACAAACTGTCTGCCCTGTAGTTTGTTTCAGCTCACAGTCCTCTTTCATTGACTTGGCTTGTATGGAACTGTAGACCTTGCAAATAATGTCAAGAATTTACAGTTTTTAGTGGGTGACCACATTCACCTCAACCAAGTCTTATGACATGTACAAGAAAGGAAAGGAGAGATAGGTAGGTCAAGCAATCTCCCCACACAAAAGTGAATCTGGGACTCTGGGACTTTTATCAAGTCACTCACTGATAAGGCCAATGTATTTTGTTAATATACTTCAGTACACTTTTTGTATATTAAAAACCAGTTAAAGCAGATACATAAGAACTTTACACCCATGATACTCTATGTTATATATATGTTAAACCATATTTTTTTTAAATATCTTAACACGTTTCGCAATAATGCTTCATCAGAGGATCACTGTATTGTGACAGTACTTAAACCTGGTGATTGGCTTCTTAATTTTAAAGAGGAGGGACTAATGCCATGTCTTCCCCCCTAAGTAATTTGCCGTTTTTGGGGGGGATCTCCAACACTGGGACCATTTTGTGCCCAAATTGTAACTAATTAGATATTGAGAGTCAGTGTAATATTGATTGGTTATTGAACAAGTGAATGGTACACTGCAACCAGGATGGGCTTGTAAAAGTATCATAAATATATTCAAGGGAAAATCGGAATGTATAGAGGGAGTACAGAATTATTTTCATGGTATTTTTAGGCAAATTAATTACATATCTATTTTAGACACATGGATATCATCACATTGTGCCTAAAGTTTAGATCAGTGGTTCTCAACCTGTGGGTCGGGGCCACCTTGGGGGTCAAACAGCCATTTAACTGGGGTTGCTGAGCTCACTGAAAGCAAACAGGGTGGGAAGTTAGAAGGGAGAGTAATGCCTCCTCCTAACTTCTTAAGCTAGTGCAAATGATGTGCGGGGTAGGAAAATATAAGGGAGAGGACATTACACTTATCTGATCAGGAAGTTGTGTTAACACCCCCATGTGATACTGAGAGTCCATCATTGGAAGGACTGACATCCAGTGAATGGAAAGGGTGGGCCAGGAACAACAAGATTAAGAAGAAAATTGCCGATGCAGATGATGCTGTCTGTCTAACATCCATGATATGAGCTTGTCTAGGTCTTGCTAATGCCTCCAACCTACTCCTAAGTAACTTCTCAGTATGTAGTGAGATCAATAAAAATGAAACTAAGCAATCTCAGTACATGAAAGCAGTCTGTACCACTGTGCAGGACTGAAGCTGAGGCTGGAAATCAGCTAAAAGTTTCGTTGACCAAAGCAGTCTAGACAAAGAATAAAGAACTTCACATAGCGTGTGATGGCCTTTCATGTCAACAGAACCTTTAGAGATGCTTAAAAAGAAAAATCATAACCTCTAAGTACATGTACTAACTTGAGCACATTGATGGTATTGTGCTATTATACTTTTATTGCCTAGACAATTCTACACACAGTACATTTCTAATGGTCCTTTGTTTGTGTTCCTTTTACCAGCTTTTAATGGTTTGCCAGTATATATACCATATATACCGGAATATATATTAACAGTATATGCTTATTTCACATTATAGTCTACATATTTATTTTTATTTTACAGACAAATAAAAGTAGACTGCTATACACTCATCCATAGAGTATGTCATAAATAATGGCCACATAGAGTATTTTGATGGGTCAATAGACTGCTATTATGAATATTACTCATTATTCTTATCTTACCTGGAAGGTGACAGTTCCTGTACCAAAAGTGGTGCATACTGTCTTATTGTATTTCCAACCTTTGCTTTTGACGGTGACATACTGTGATGTTTCCCCTCATCGGGAGAGAAGGAGAAATCAGAGGATGTCAAAGATAGGCAATGGACAGACATGAGTAATCCTCTGTTTTTTTTTGCGGGTGCCCGCCCAGGAGGTTAAAGTGTATTTGAACTGATGAGTATCCTATAACAAATTGTGCCATTTTCCCTCCCTGGGATCAACTCACTCTTTAGTGTTACAAGTGTGAATGGGGGTCAGGTCACGTGTGTTAAAAATGGTGTCATCGCTCTCACACTCTCTTAAGCCCCCCATACACGCTTAGGTCTCGGCGATTGGTCGGCCGAAAAATCGGGTGCCTACCTTAAGCTTAAAGAGCTTAAATCGGCAGCCATATTGATCTAAGCCATTACGGACATGTCCGTAATTCTTAGATTGGTTCCATACTTTAGACGGGGACACAGTGTCCCTGTCTAAAGTATGGGCATATGTCTCCTCAGCTCCGAGAGATCTCAGATCTATCGGGCTGAGGAATCAGCCCAGAAGCAGGCTGCCTCTGCCTCCTGTTTCTCTCCCTGTCAGGGTGGGAGGGGGGGTGCTTCTCTCCCTTTGAGCTGCAACACAGAACAGCCGGCTTCACTACACAAAGGGTGCCCGGGCCGATTTTGACCCAATGTTTTGGCCAATTGGCCAAAACATCGGGTCACAATCTATACTTGTATGGGGTGGCTTTAGGCCTTGTGTCCACTGTGTCTTTATGCCCACGTTGCACGCGCATCCATCCATCTCCTGGTCTGCTCAGACCATTTAAAAAAACGCAGTGCACACATGCATTTATGCTGGTCACTAGAAAAAAGAGTTGTTGCTCTATATAAAGATGTCCGAGGCTAAAAAAGATGCCAACACCCTAAAACTTAGTTGAAATATTCAAGCTAGCCATACACGTATAGATCAACCTTCGATCATTGAACAATTGATCATAACGTGGTTACATCAACATGCCTAACGATCACTATGGGGAATCAATCCCTTGTTGATACTTTCAACTCCATCTAAAGTAATGGGGAGCGAACAGGAAAATACAGACTTGACGGATCCCTGTTCAATCTGCTTTTGTTAGATTTCGCACAGCCAATAGATAGTTCGGGAATCGACTGCAGAATCAATAAGTGCATGGCTAGCTTTACGCCAGTTCCATGCATCAATATAATAAAAATCTTCTCCGATAACATTAATCTGCGCAGGTTCTCTTTTCCAATAAAATATAAAATATTTTATCCCTTTGAGTGATTTGGGAGTTTGGAAGCTGCAAATTGCTGATATCCCCAGTAGATTTACACTGTTGAGATTAGCAAAGCCGAATGATAAAGAACCATTGCACATTTATTATATATCTAGAGGATTGATCATGAGTAAATCTTCCCTGATTGGATTGTGCATTGAAGTCATTATATGTTAATAGTTTCTATTTTCAGAAGGCTGTACTGTACTTAAGTGATAATGGAGCAATTTATGGTTTCTGTTGACCTACCTAACCTGACTAATAATCCTTGGTTATCCTTACTCATGGTCTCCATACCTTGCAGTGTATGAAATGTGTGTAAATTACTTAATAGGTGTGCTTTGAGTTGTAAGAGGATATAAAGTAGACAATATTGGGAATATAAAGACAATAAGAATACAGTTGTGACAATATCAGGTGACAAATGGTCAAACCTCATATTATGTCAACAACAAAAGAGCAATTTTATGCAACTATATTCTTCCCTCTTATCCATCACAAGCAAATAGCTCAAACTTTTGCAGATGGACTGATTTACCATTGATGTAAATATATTTTTAGCGGACCCCTTATCGTTCTTGCCACTGCCCTCCTTATTGATGTCATCAGGTACAATACAGCGATTCCTCCACTGTAGACATAGATTGGTCACCTACAAAGTTGAACATTTAAAGTTCATACATGGGACCATAGAGTTCAGTGGCGTTGCTTACCCAATACAGGGTGGGCAGTTATCACCCTATGGCACCATTTTACTCCCAGAGGAAGGGTGGCACCAAACTTTCCAATCAGAGCTGATTTTTGTATACAAGAGCTAAATTGTTTGCCGGTCAGCCAGACTCCACACTTACTCATGAACCACAACTTTAATGTCAGTGTAACAGCTGCAGCAACCCCCCCCCCCCCTTCTTGTAAATGGTACAGTCCCGAGGCTTTTGCCCATTCATGTATCACCTCCCCTGAATTCCTGGTAACACATATCCATGCAACATTACCGTAGCATTCCTTTAGTTGGGGGTGGTTAGAGTTTGCCGTGTGTCCACGCCTGTGGAAAGTTGACTGGTCTTTGCTGTGTATATAAGTACAACATTTACACAAAATGTCACACCTTTATTACTACCAGCATGCCATATATGCCAAGATGGGGTGACATCACAAGTTTTGACCACCAGCTGACACGAAGTCTAGTGATGTAATTGATGGAGTTAACTATGTTAACATCATAATTAATAATCCCCATACAAAATCCTTCATCAATTGAGGGTGAGGGGGGTTCAAACATAATTTTACCATTTCCTTAAAGATAAAGCATACGGCTACATATATTATCTGTATCAGATATACTGACTTTTATTTGGATCTAGAAAAAAAATAAAAATAAATCCAACCTACTATCATTATCAGTGTGTACCATCACTGGTAAGAACCTTAGAGATTGCATTGTATGAAATATTGGCTAGAAGAGATGACAATTGTCCTCTCTCCATCCACCGAGACTCCAATGTGGATTTCTAGCTGCAAGGCAGGTTTCAGGCCTGGAAACAATGGAATCGCCATTCTCCGCATGATACACTTGGTATTTTTTCTCCCTGTTTTTAAATTGAAGCTTATAGTGAGTCTGCGAGAGGTCACAGATCCGTGGCCTCTGTTTAAATCTCCAATCTGGTGTTCTACCTTTATATTAAGGCATAACAGGCAATTTTTCTATTTCTTAATCCGCAGGTCATGTTGAGACAAGAAGGTCACAGCAACAGCCAAGTCATCCAAACACAGACAACATCGGCAGTGGTTCTGCTGCCTGATTCCGGCTTTTATATCATCGAAGTACGAGCCGTCAGTGAAGGTGGAGATGGGACAGCCAGCTCTCAGATCAGAGTGCCGTCTTATTCAGGTAAGCTCACGGTCTGTGATGGACATATGTAGTTATGTACTGAAGCTTAAGGTGGGATTCTGAATAATCATATCCACCTCCAGGGCTTTCTGTAGATGTCATGTAAGGCTCCACTGGGGTGGCTTGAAAACACATGCAAAAAAACATGTGTTTTCTGTGTGGTTTATTTTTTTTAACCACCCTGACAGTAGGATTTTTTTGGTTTTTAAAAAGGTGCTAGAAAAATGAAAGGTTTTCTTCCCTTTGGAATTGTGACACCTATGCCGGAGGCCATTACAAACTCTTGGTCTAGCCCCTCTGTCAAATCTAAGAACCCATTGTGGCCCACAAGTCAAAGAGTTTTCCCATTCTTGGGCTAACCTGACCATTAAAGATGGTGTCATGATCCTTAATGTAAAAAAATTAAACACAGCCATTCAGATATCAAGTAATATCCAGAATGTTCCAGCAAAGTGTGCAGGACTGGACCATGCAGTATTCATTCTATCTTCCTCCAGCCAAAAGCCCAGTGCCAGGAGAGAGGTCTTCACTGCAGTAGTGGCTGAAATGTTACCATGTGTCTATATACTAGCAGTACCTATTCTCTGAACACACTGACCAACTTATCAAGAGACACATTTTACAATCTGGCACTGAACAACTTACCCATGAGCAGCTATATATATATATATGGGAGGAGATATGAGTTTGTGCCACAAAATGTTGTCAGGATCCGAACCCAGGGACGCTCTGGTGTCTGGCTGCAGCTATATCCCCTGAGCCACCAGAATGTTTGTTTCAGTACCTTCTCGTTCTTACCTAGTTCTTGTTGAACCCTGAATCCTTGGACCCTCCCATGTACTTCCCACAAAAACCATGTCCTTGCTTAGCTTCAAAACCAGATTATTGTGCTTCCAGCAAGTATCTTGCTGCCTGCTTTTCCCTTCAACGTCATCCTTCGTGTACCGACTAGAGATGGTCGAAATGAATGAAATTCGATTCTACTTAAATTTCGAGTTTCCCAATTGAATTTCGATTCGACTGCGAAATTTCGACTTTTTTCTAGTCGAAGACGAAAATTCGCATAAAACACTCAAAAATTTGCATACAGCCTAAAATTTGCATAAGGTCAAAAATTCACATAAGGTGGAAAATTTGGATTTGCTGTATGAGCTATAATAGAAGAATCAGTGTACATAGTAGCAGAGCTTTACAATCAGAGCTGAGATTTAAACCCAATTTATACACAAACTTGACATGTTAGAGCAAAACTTATTGTTTTCAAATGTTTCCCCAACCCTTCTCTACAACTCCAGCAATGTCCCCCAACCCTTCTCTACAACTCCAGCAATGTTCCCCCAACCTTTCTCTACAACTCCAGCAATGTTTCCCCAACCCTTCTCTACACCTCCAGCAATTTCTGTGAGGATACCATTTTCAGGGGCTTTGCAATAAGCTGACAAAGTTAGCTAGCACCATGCGAATTTCCGCCAATGCGAATTTTCCAATCATTTTCTGCGAAAAAGTCAAAATTTCTACTTAAAAATTCGCACTGCGAATTTTTCGACCATCCCTAGTACCGACCTTGTGATTTGACACCATTGGCTTTCAACCTACGCTTGTTTTTGAATACGCTCCTACTTGCTGCCTCTTGCTACCACTGTTGATCCTATCATTACTTGAGTCGCTGTATTAGCTACTGGACTTCAAACCTGACCGCAGATTGTTACAAATGTATTTATTGCAATGCAGAATATCACTGTAAATACACAACTCATGCCATCTAACTGTAAAATGTGTCTCTCCATAAGTTGGTCAGTGTGTTCAGAGAATGGGTACTGGCAGTGCTAATGCAGATAAGATCTCTTCTTGGCAGTTTTTTTTTTTACTTGGCTGGAGGGAATGGAACACATGCATAGCTATTGCTCCCAGAATGAGTGAGACTAAAAAAATGTACATATATATATATTTTTTTTACATAAACCATAAGACGCAGGGACACTTTACCATTGATTTTAATGGTAAAAATTGCATCTTTTACCCCAAATTCACACTTTTATTTAAGAGTAAGTTTTAAAGCCCCTGAACATGATATCAGCACCAAAATTGCGGGATATGTAACGAAAAGGTATTGTTCTAGCTCATGTTTTTTAGCATAAGTTAGTTCACTACATTGTTTTTGACTTTCAACTTAACTTTGAACTTAAATTATACACCCGAAAACCGACCAGTGAACGCCTAATGTTGCGTCCACTGATCAGTTGTTTAGCTGGCGGTTGAAAACCGCCAGTGTAAATGAGCCTTAGGCCTTGAATCCACTATGCGTTAAAACCCTGTATGGATGGTGACGCATCCATTGAAAGTCAATGGATGTGTCCACACATTCGTTGGTGTGATCCGTCAGCTTGTGTTGCATTAAAATCAATTCAGAGCACTGTGTTGACATTAACACAAGGTAAGCCAACCCAAGTATGGTGCATTGATGTACCCATAGAAAATTAATTGTGCATGTTAAAATGCAATGGTATGCGTTGTTCGGTGCGATGATCAATCCGTTCATGGTAAAAAACAAACACAAAAAAAGAATACATCATAAATGCATGCCTTAACGCATCCCTGACATATTCCTGACGCATCCCTAACGCATCTGTAAAGCATGGGTTGCGTTTATTGGATCTGTTACTCAGTGCATCCTTAACGCATAGTGGAGCCTAAGCCTTAAATTAGTTACATTTTTGTGGCAATCTCTAGTCTGAGGAATATGGGACCTGTGAGAGCACCCTAGCATGTATACACAGCATTACTTGCCTTTGCAGTGGGATCTTTATTTTTCATGGTTCAATTGGTTGGACTTGTAAAAGCTGATAACTAGCTATAGCCAGATTCTGGAATAACACATTTTTCCACAAAAAGGAAGCATGTTCTACTTCATAAATGGCCAATTCTCTATACTAGGGCACTCTGTTACACAAAAAGGAAGGGTCACTATGCTGGTAGACTTTGAAAGAAATAATAATAGTAGTCCTAAATAGAATCAAGGTTGGCAATACTTTCAACTATGAAGAGATACATGTTTTTTATTAGATGAAGTCCAATGCAGAAACCAAACAGAACCTCAAACCAGTGAAGCACACCTCTTAATGAAAGGAAGATTGTTCATTCATTCATCCGGTTTTAAACATGCCCCATTATGCAGGATGCCATTTACAAAGCTGCTGGATTATTGTGACTTGATGGATCAAATGAGACATTACCTATTACATGCCTGTTCCTCAGCACTGTAAATGTGGGTGATGAATACACAATGAGCCATGAATGTCCTGTAATGAGTAGTGAGGTGTCAGCATTGAAGCCCGCACTATGTCTGATCAGAAATTGCTCAGTAAACATGGCAAAGTGCTCTAATAGAT
Source organism: Ptychadena robeensis (assembly GCA_036250615.1). Classification (NCBI taxonomy): domain Eukaryota; kingdom Metazoa; phylum Chordata; class Amphibia; order Anura; family Ptychadenidae; genus Ptychadena; species Ptychadena robeensis. The sequence goes on from CM070033.1 coordinate 16,810,192, forward strand.
CATTTTGTTTCTACACATGCAAATGAGGCTGTGCTTCTTCTATCATTTAGTCCTGCTGATGAATGCGGCCTGACGATGGCATTATTAGCCCTGATTAGAATAACATCCACCTGAAACCAGAGACCAGAGCTCTGCTCATCACGGTCTACAGCTCTGATGTTCATTGTATTTGTCCAAAATGATCTTTGCACTATATATGTCTAAAGTTGGGTAATCTTATACAAATAATTACTGGTTGATGAATCCATTGCTTCAAAGGTCTCATGATTCTCCTTTCAGCTGGTCTATCCAAGCCACTGTCTTTCATCTGATGTTGTAGCCACTCTCTTGCCATTGTCATCCTGTGTGCACCATAGTCACTTTAGGAGCAGTAGCCACATTATTAGTTGGGGCATGGTTAATGGTAGGTGCTTCTTTCCACATTCCCGCAAAGAGGACAGGGACACTAACTGTTGTTGATCAAGCCACAATAATGGTATGCTAGCCTATGCCCTATGAGAAAAAGGGAAATATAAATATAAAATCGTTTCAGTAGGTAGGAGTGATGTCATTAGCCAAAAAGACTATAAGGGGTATAGAACCCACTGAAACTCACAGGGTAGAATAAAGGTAATAAAATGGTAAATAGGCCAGCATAAGGGCTGGGTGATGAAGTTGTGTTGTGGTATGCAGCTACCGAGGTGAAGTGTGACTCCCCTTTAACCTTCTTCTTAGCAATAGATTTATTTACCAATATAAGTAACCCCAAGCTTAATTTAGCTGCTTCAGGTGAGCCAGTACCATCCTCTTCCTCTAGCATCAGCGTCCACTGTTTTCCCGAGATCTACCTCCCTGACATCAGTGATGACACGAGAGGTGGGGTGGGGATTCCCTAGCGCCACGGGTCCAGGTCCAGGGGTCTAGGAAATATAAACAGATTACATTGTAATCTATTTATATTGCAGATAAACAGAAAATGGGCCATGAGCGCACCACTGGAGGCATGACAGGGACACGAGGTGCACAACCTAGTGCAACAACGTGAAGTTCTGTAAAATAATAGGAAGAAATAGGACAATTATAAAACAATACACCAAGTGTTGTGCATAGCCAAGTGTTGTGCATCTCCATTGAGAGTCACACACTGTGTTCAGTAGGATCAGTAGTATGTGTTTTGGATGGCCTTCTCATACTAATGTACTAACAAAGATAGCATTTCAAATGTGATAAAAATAAATATGTGGTACTGTAGTAAACTGTTTTCTCCTAGCTTCCTTACTTCCTGTGATGGCACAACTCCATCCCCCTCTGATTGCAGCCAGATTAGATTATTTTGTAGGGGGTGTTGTTGTAATGGGTGTGGCTGCAGGGGGTGTGGTTTTATGAGGGTGTGGTTGTGGGGGCGTGGCCATTTCGGATTCATAAACCTATATCTTGTCAGTCTACACCAAGCCACACATAGACATGCCAACTTATTTAGATTGACAGTTTTTCTTTCCCATTATGCTTCTGGGTTTTCATTTCCCTCTGTTGGACAGACATAACATATGTTTCTCTTTATTTATAGGGATAACAAATGCACAGTCAACGCTGCACAATATGTCAGCCTCCACGTCTTCTTTAACATTGCTATTGGTACTGGTAATTCCAGCGACATCATGGTGAAGACGGATTCTTTTATATTGGTTTTGTACTGATGATCACAGTTTCCGGCTTATCGGACATTGGAAGCCCGGACCTACTCGAAACACCCAAAGACAATGTGTGCAAAACAAAAACAGCAACAAGAAGAGAACTGGACATATATCGCAAATTTTTTTGGTTGTTTTTGTTTTCTTTTTTTTTCTTTTTATAAAAAATATATATATGTATAAATAGACTTTGCAAATAGCCTTTATGAGCTTCTGTAAAGAAAATGGTACAGTAATTATGGTCAAAAGCTCTGGGGGGTTTCTTTTTTTTTGTTATTTATCTGATTTCTTAGCGACTTCCTGGAGCGTATACATTGACATTGTCGAAGCAGTGGTGTGAAATGCCTATGTGGAATTGAATGATATGCTATGATTTGCAGGTATAGATCCGGTGTTATGTACACTCTTGTTTTTGTCCCGATAAAATGTAAATGGCAAACGACAATTACAGCTAATGTTATGACATTGTAATTATCAGCTGCGTTCATGAAGCTAGTTTGACTTTTTGTTTTTTTTCGGAGGCCTGTTCTCATGATTAAAGCACTTGACAAGGTTTTGGTTTCTAAAATAAAAAATAAATGATTTTTTTTGAGAATATTATTTGTCAGGAAAATGTAGCTGCATCAGTTCTAATCCCTTCAATTATTGAGTATGGTGGCTGTTGTTTGGTCAGTAACAGTTGTATGGGGAAGTAAGTTTTTACTAATCACTCAACCATGACAAACCCAACCAGCTAATAGAGAAGGTTGAACAATTAAAAAAAAAATTGACTAGCTGACTTTCTGATATTGTATCATCACCATACCTGTCAACTATTCCATTTTGCCCGGGAAAGTAATTTTTTTAATGTGTTTCCTCCAGCCCCCAAAAATGTTGAAATGTGGGTAATTTAGGAGGGAGGGGGCGTTACTCTACCGCCTAAGTTCCCACCCCGCTTTTGCTGACAGTGTGCGGGGTGGGACATTAGCAGGGAGATTAATGCCCTCTCCCTCCTAAATCAGCTCACAGTTAATGGAAGGAAGACCTCCCGATACCGAAAGTGACGTCAGTGATGTCACTTCCTGCATTTAGAATGCAGAAGAGCTACATTTCAAATACCTGAAGTGATGTCAGGGACATCACTTCCTATATTTTTCCCTTATATTTGGGCATAACAGTTGACAGGTATAATAATTAACAAAATTACTGGAGATGTAAAGAAGGGTGGTGAGAATATTACAAATCAAAAGTATTGCTCTAGCACATATAGTCAAAACTTTTAACTTAACTTTGTACTTCATTTATGCAAAAACTACATGTGCTAGAGCAATATTTTTTATTTCTAATGTTTCCACAATCATTATTTTCCTCACCAGCATTTTGGTGGTACCATGTTTTTGGAGGCTTTGCAATGAACTCCCAAATAAACTAGTCCAAATTTCATGGCCATCTCTACTGGATAATTTTAATCAACCCTAATATTTCCTTAAAGTAAGGCCAATGATAGTAAAGTTTGCTCAAGGAGTGACTTAGTTTTCCAGTGTTTGTGCTACAGTGTTCCTGCATAAATATGTATGGTGGTCATAAATTCTTTTTCCTATATTTATGAGTGTCTTCTTTTATTTACCGGTGGTGAGAGTTGCATAATCCTGATAATAGGCCCTAAGAACTTGAGATCTAAAGGGAACACTAATTACTATGGAAGTAACGTAGGAACAAGAATTTAGAGTGCGACAGCTGATGTGAACTGGTAATGGTGACTTAACAACCCAGAGAACAAATGTAAAACAGAGGTGTATAGTCTATAAGAGAAAGCAATACTGCTGGTTCCCAAGATGGATATTCTAAGTAAAGATAATATGAAGACACTAATACCAAACAGTAGTGGCAGTGAAGGTCATGACCAATGCAAGCAGAGAGCAAATAACCCATCACCAGAATTACCTTTTCCCATCTACAGACCACGCCATATTGTACTGTGTCCATGTTGAGGTGTTCTTTAAAGCTTCTGCCCTGGTGACTGGTTTACTGATCTGTGGTTTAGAGATAATTTGAATTGAAATGAAGAACCAAAGAATGGATGCAGCAGAAGCAGGGAGAAGATTGCATTACAGGTTCTCAGTTACAGCTTCTTCTCCACCAAGAAGAACAATGAGCAGTACATTAGTGAAATCAACAAATCTCATTCCCAAACCCCTAACTACCTTACATTGATCTCACAAATACATCTGTATAACCCAAGGTGCAAGATAACATGAGGGAGAAGGTAAATCTGTCAGGGGTCTGCTTAAACATACTGAACATTTCTTGATT
>CM070033.1:16850497-16860500 GCA_036250615.1 Ptychadena robeensis
TATATTCGAGTATAAGCCAACCAATCCACACCTGAAAATTCTCCCTTCATCTCTGTACAGTCGAGCGTCTCTTACCAAGGGTTCTCTTCACTGCAGGAGGCAAAAGATGTCACTTCCAAGAAGCTCCTGGTCCCATTACCAGCAACCAATGGATTCAATAAAGCTGGTTTCCAGTTCTCAGAATAAGAGGAATGAAGTTAAAGGTACTTTTACAGTTTTCCCCAGTGTCGTGAAAAGTGTTGTAAAAAGTGCACTGGAAGGGTCACCATACGGGTTACAATCTCACTGTACAAGCTTGGTACAATCAAATAAAATGTTACCAAAACTATGTATGGAGGAAATTTCTAAACTATCCAATCACTCTGTTTTAAATGACAGAGGCCACTTCACTACATAAAGAAATCATACAGAGAGATTGAAAGGTGTGTGGTGGTGTACAATCCATACCATATTTGGTCAGCATTTACTTCCTGGACAGAGATGTTGAGCCAGGAATATTATAGTTATATTGATTCAATATTGTTGGACAAGCTAATTTGTGAGTTTGTTACAAAGCCCCTGAACATGGTATCATCTCCACAATAACTGGAAATGTAGAAAAGGGTTGTGGGAAATAGTATCATTCTAGCATATGATAGTTAGAAGCCTCCCTAAAATAAAGCCATGCCATTGTGAGCAACGGTTGCACACTGTATGGGCAATATGGTGCCGGTTGACAACCGCCCCTCTGTACTCCTTATGTGCCACTGCCAAAAGCCAATTCCTCTCTCTCCAGGCAGCGGAGGTTTTTAGACAGTAGGTTGTTAAAAAAGACAAGTTCAACTGACCATCTGAATGGAGCCTTAGGTCGATTTGGTCAGGTGTTCCTTATACTGGGAAGTGTGGTGTTGCATGTTATCAAGTGTAATTCCTACCATCAAGAGGCATGGCCATAATGTCGTGGGCTTACACAAAGTTGGGTGTGTCAAAGGAAGGGACTGTAATAAAGTTTGCAAGTCCAGTTGTTTTGATAGACTGCTGAAGATATACTATGACCTAGATGACTAGAACTGGAGATGGTCAAATGAAAAAATATTTGATTTGTCAAAATTCGATTAGATTTAGAAATTTTTAGTGCATTGTTCAAATTATGATTTTTTGTTTACTAGCTGACTTTGTTGATTGCAAAGCCCCTGAACATGGTATTGTTACAAACATTGCTGGAGATGAAGAGAAGGGTTGAAGGAACATTTGAAAAAAAATTAAAACAAAATTTCGACTTAAAATTTGAACATAATTCATGCAAAAACTAAATATGCTAGAGCAATATTTTTTCCAGAATCCTTCTCTACATCTCCAGCAATTCTGAGGATGATAGCATGTTCAGGGGCTTTACAATCGGCTCACAAAGTCAGCAAAAAATCTTAGTTACTTATTGAAATTTGACAAAAAAAAATTTGATCCTCAAATTTTTTGACCCAAAAAGAAAACTCCATTTCCCACCCTCAGCTTATACATGAGTAAATACATTTCCCTGTTAGTGTAGATAAAATAAGGTACCTCTGCTTATATTCGGGTCGGCTTATACTCGAGTATATATATTAACTGCAGAATTTCCAGTTGATTTGACTTATTATTATAGATTTAGTATGTCCTGGAGGAAGGAGGTCTTTTAAGCTAGATTTACATCTGTCCCTTATGGTGCTTTGTGTTTTCATTCACCTTTCTGTTGCAATGTGTGTTATCTACATGCATATTCAGGCTTCTTTCACATCTTTTTACATTTTGATGTTGAACAGCATGCACACAAGACCTAACCCATAGAATATGATGTTAGTGTGCTGGCTGTGCATTAACATGCTTTGCCCCAGTCTGTGTCTATTGGGACTAAACAGTGACCATTAATGGCACCTTGTTGAGGCTTAACTTACATTGGCAGATTCTTTCTAGTCCAACTCTAAGGCTTTGTTCATATTCAGAAATCAAAAATCGAGTGAATAATCGACCTGTGTATGGGAGCCTTAAGCTTTATTTGTAAAGAAGGGCTAAAGGACAGTTGACTGTAATCTTCCACAGATGCAATGTCAATGCAATCTTTAACTTGCCCCCCCCCCCCTGTGAATGGTATTGTCTCTGCATGTATTGTGTATGTAAGAACTTTTTTGCCCTTTCTTGCAACAACCCCCCACCCCGCTTCCCTTTCTGCACACATATCCATGCTAGTGATCCACGACTAGGCAATATTGGAATTCGCATAATTTCGCGAATACCTGCCATGATTTTCAATTCGATATTCGTAATCTCGAATATCCGTGCTTGTGGACATGGATAGCAATTTTAAAAATCGCAATACGATCAAATATGCGCAATGCATGCATGTCACTGGTGCTCGGATATTTGACTGAAAGAATATTCGTAATTTCTGTAAATAAAAATCGCATCGCTATTATATAATCACGATCCATTGCAATGAATGCGAAATCCGATGATATATTTGCGAAATGTCGAAATGGCAATATTCAAACTAAATATTCAAAATCAAATATTCAAGCTCAACACTAACATACATGCTTGTCATTCTTTAGTCCTGGGTGAAGATTAATATTTGCAGTGTGTCTAGAGTGGAATATTTAGTCCTAAGTGGAACAATTACATCTAATAGTATGTGATTGCCCTTTAATATACATATATATATATGCTCCATATACACCATATGGGGTGACACCAAATCTAGTGACACCACTGTATACACCAATCCATTTGAATGCTGTTTAAATAAAATACTGACACGTTTCACCAAATCCGAATTATAAGACTGTTAAAACACATTACTCAACATGCCTGAAAATGGATGAATGTGAATCTGGCCCAATGCAAGAAAATGCAATGTTTCACCTCTTCTTCCTGGATAAGACCTAGAATGTAGCTGGAGCTTTGTAACCAAGGAAACACAGACAAGTGATGTGCAAAACAAAGATGGTGGAGCTATTTGGTTGCCTAGATACAGGAAAGGCCTACCATAGCATTTAAGCTATATCAGGACCTGGCATTTCACCATGTTAATAACCCAAAACAATAAATGGGGGGTGAATACCCAAACCTATGAGGTCTGAAATAATTGTTTGTGCTGCTAGACGTAGTGAGGTGCAAACATTTGTAATTCCCCTAGGAATTCTAGGCCCCCTGCAGCAGAGGAAGGTGTAATGTCAATATCACGTAACCCATAGCAACCAGTCCCAAGGCAGATGCAGAAAGCTGTTTCTTGTTTGGTTGCCAAAGGTTACAGTTTTTTATGTGTGCTGTAAATTTTTGGGCACCCAATATTTTTTGGTCATTTGTGTTTAGAGATGGTCGCATTTTTAATTTGTTTACCATTTCAACGATTTTTTGTTAATTGTAAAGCCCCTGAGCATGGTATTATCTCCAAACTTGCTAAAGATGTAGAGAAGTATTGGGGGTATACTACAAAAAATATGGCTCTAACACAAATAGTTTTGCATAATTTAAGTGTAAAATCAAGTAAAATTTTCAAAAGTCGAAATTTCAATATTTTTTTTTACTTAATTTATGCAAAACTACACACGCAAGAACAAAACTTTTTTTTCAATGCTCCCACAGCCCTTCTCTACATCTCCAGCAATTTTGGTGATGATACCATGTTCAGAGGCTTTGCAATCAGCCCCCAAAGTAAGCTAGTCGAAATTTTTTTACCATCTCTGTGTTTATTTAGTTCAATATGCTTTCATTTTCTATTGTTGTGCGAAAGGGTCATTTCACACTAGCTGCAGTGTGATGTTTTCATAATATGATTACATATACTGCTCACCTTGATATGGTCAGTAGTGATGGCCTTGCGGACAGTTCGGCGGCGAACATGGATGTTCGCCCATCTTCTCGCCGGCGAGCAGTGCGGGTGTTCGACCCGCTCCGTTCGCCAGCGAGAAGATGATCTCTATTCTTCCTCCGGCAGGATCACAATCTGTGTGATCGTGCCGGAGGAAGAATCTTTTCACTAGAAGACCGGGCATAAAGCCGGTCTCCTAGTGACAAAAAACATGTCGGAGCAGGAAGTGACGTCAGTGACGTCACATCTGGCTCCCTAAACCAGGAACTATGCGTTCCAGTATGCGTTCCAGGGACCGGATGTGACGTCACTAACATCACATCCGTTTGTTCCGATTCAAATTCCCCGCCTAGAGGAAAACTGTGTAGTGCAGCTGCCCCCTGTATTCCCCTATGAAATTAAATGCCAGACTATACTGGTGTGTCATGACCACGTCAGGGGGCAGAACGACATACATGATTTATTCACAAAGGCTTTGTGGAAACAGTGGAGTCCGGAAACATGTACCACGCCCATTGTTTATCAATATGTGAGGTTTGCTAATGTGAAGTTTAAGATACATTATTGCCAACATGGCAAATACAGCATACTTAACTCTTTGAAACAGCACCTAAACCACTGGCAAACCACGGGTGGCACCTATGAACCAATCATGCCATCAAGTCCATAAAGCTGCCTCTGGTTTCTGGGGCTGCCTAGTGTAGACCCAGACTTCATAGGATTAAAGGGGCATCCTTAACATAGGCACCTGCACCCCCATTGGAGACAAGGCCTTAGGCTCTTTTCACTTTAACATGCTTTGAGAAACATCCACACATGCAGATCCAATGGACCTGTTCACATGAAATCTGGTTGTGAGCTCAGGCTTAAGGCTTTCCATACAATTTCTGTGCAATCGAATTTTGTTCTACCAAAACCATGTAATATGTGGACCTTTCTAAACCTTCCAATCAATCAATATGTATTCTATCAGGGAGGACCCTGCACTACATAGCAGTGATATATACCATCCAATCACTATGTTTTCTATCAGGGAGGCCACTATACTACACATATGTTGTTAGATCCTATAGAGAGTGTATGGATCGATCTTAAGGTGTATGGGGGGCTTTAGAGGTTCTATGACTTCTGAACTTTATCCAAAGCTAACTGAAAGTTTTAGCTAGAGCTGAGCTTTAGGATAGGCTGTCAGCAGTCAACTTCTGTGGAAAACAGCGAAATGTCCTGATAAATCCTTCCTTTGTCGGAGTTTGATATAAGGCCTAATTGTCTATTACACATGGTTATTTTGCCAGCTAGGGTAGTTAATGGAGAGTCACTGCAGTTTAATGTCTTGGTGGTGTAATAACTTAAAACATGTTGTGTACTTTATAGAAAGCAATTTCATTTCTTTTTCCTGGCATGAAGAGGACTATTCATTCTCCTAGAATTATACATGCGTTTTCTTCCTGTTGAAGATCCAATTAAGAAACAAAATCTTTGATGAATTGCTCTATGTACCTTTTAAGATTTACTACACCAATTATTACTGTTTGATTTATATATTAACAACTATGCTTGCAGCTTTTCAAAGCATCAGCATACAAATAAGTCAATATGGGAATGATGAATACAGAACACAAGGATAAGAAATGAAACAGAAAAAAATTGAATAGACAGGGAAGGAAAAAGATTAACTATTTAAGGTGTATGTATGTTTTGGAGACAATGCAACTCCTGCATATGTAGCATTATCAGTTGCCACCCAGTGACCAAAGAGGATTGCCACAAAACTGAAAATAATCATGCATAGCAGGGGTCATAGCTGATCCAATACCGCTCAGTGTGGCCCATTGAGGGAGATATGGGGATATAAGACTGAAATGTAGAGTTTAAGGAGATATTCGCCATGAGTTATGGACTTCTCTACTTGGCCATACTGGTGTAGGTGGCTGGAGTGTGGTACAGAATCAGCCTGCATTCTCAGACCAAGTGTCATTGAAGCCAGTGAAGAAACCTCAAGAGCAGGTGGTGAAGAAGGCATGGAAGACAGACTCAGGGTTTCGTAGGAGGCATTTGGGTCACATAGCCCTGAGGCAATTGCAGTACATGGAGATAGGAAACACTTGCTCACAAGAGGCAAAAGGCACACAGGTCACAAGGGTCAGAGCACAAATGGGTCACAAGAGGAAGGGGGCACCGCAGTCACAAGAGGCAGAGGACTCACAAGTCACGAGAGGCAGACGACACAGGTCACAAGAGGAAGAAGGTACAGCTGTCACAAGAGGTAAAGGACTCACGAATCACGAGAGGCAGAGGACACACAGGTCACAAGAGGAAGAGGGCACAGGGATCACAAGAGGCAGAGGACTCATAAGTCACGAGAGGCAGAGGACACACAGGTCACAAGAGGAAGAGGGCACAGGGGTCCCAAGAGGCAGAGGACTCATAAGTCACGAGAGGCAGAGGACACACAGGTCACAAGAGGCAGAGGACACACAATTCACAAGAGGAAGAGGACACACAGGTCACAAGAGGCAGAGAACACACAGGACACAAGAGGAAGAGGACACACAAGTCACAAGAGGCAGAGGACACACAGGACACAAGACAGTGAGGACACAGGGGTTTACAAGAAGCAGAGGACACATGGTTCACAAGCAGCAAAGGACACAAGAGGCAGAGGACATGCGGATCACAAGAGACATATGACAAATGCAAGGTGGACAGTTCGGCCAGGAACATGGATGTTCGCCCTCCTTCTCGCCGGCAATCAGTACGGGTGTTCGACCCGCCCTGTTCGACAGCGAGAAGGAGCTCTCTATTCTTCCTCCAGCAGGATCAGAAGCAGCGAGATCCCGCCATGAAGCCAGTCTTCTAGTGCAGAGCCAGCTCGAGAACCGGAAGTGATGTCACATCTGGTTTTTCAGATTCAAATTTGAATTTGCCTGTGAACAGGCAGATGGCGGACTTCTTTAAAAGTCTGATCCGCCCGTTCCTGGACGGACCTGGCCAGAGTTCGGCCATCACTAAACAGGACGGCAGAAGACATGTTCCCACCCTCAGCTTATACTGATATATAATATACCTGTTCTGATTTACATACAAATAAAATTTTAAAACAAACCTGCAGTCTCTTTTTCCTACCAGGCATATATATATATACACCAATCGTAGTCAAATCCAAAGTTGTACCACATGGAGTATTCGATCAGAATACGACCAAAATGTACGATTTCAGTTTTGATCAAAAGACACAGGAAAGGGTCATATATAAATGTGTTCATTGAATACAATAACCCCGACCAACAAACACAATGCTACAATTTTAGTTAGATCATTGTACAATCAACGAAAATTTTCCAACATGTCCGATCCCTTTTCGATCGATGTTTTGAACAATTTTCTCCGATTTAACCATGTGCGCAGCATTCGATTTATGTTCGATCAATGAAAACTTTGATTGTTTTAGGTCGATCGAACGCTAACATCAAACCATGTATGCCTAGCTTAAGTCCCACAACAACACACAGGATTTTTGAAAGATCTCCGTTATCTTAGTTCCTGCTTAGGGAAAATCTTCACATTGTAGTCAAACCCTTCACACAAAAGCAATGCAATAAATAGGTTAAACGACAGAATAGTTCAAGCCGTCTTCTTTCAGTGACACTTCTATATCCTGAACTTTGTCTCGGAGGAATAGTAGAAAGACGCTGGCAAAGAAAAGGCATTAAAAGATAAAACTTTACTGAAACTCGACAAATTGTAAGCTGCTGAAAATTATTGGGATTCTTGGAGTTTGCTATGCTTACTCTGGGACAATATATCCAGCCACAGATATTTTTTGTTCATTGGCAACATTGAGGGATACAGTTGCCCTTGTAGCAGCTGCTTATGTAAATCTATACAACCCACTGGGACAATGGGAAATGCAATGGCCTGCAAGCGATATCCATTGTTTCAGTTAATGAATAGGAAATTAGCTGGGATCAGATTCAATTTAAGTGGGAAAATTAGACCAGTGTACACACACTGTAAAGCATCCGTTCAGAATTAATTGATAATTAATGCTTTGCTACCATCAGAAACCCTAACAGGTCCACTCAATCACATTAAGTCAAACACTCCGGAAAAAATAGAGTGTAGAAAGATAACAGTTTAAGACAGCTTTTCCTTCCTTACTTAAAGTGCACCTAAACTAAAAAACAAAAATTTAATTACATTTGCATTTACCTCTAAACTGTCCCAATGACATCAAATCAAAAATATATACTTACCTACCCTGTTATCATCTGTAAAAGTCGCCATATTTACTTTACAGCTTCAAGTCTTCCATTGGTTAAGGCTGCAGTAACGTGAATGGCCACTGGGGCTACCACATACAGTGCGGTACAAAAAAAATAGATATGAAGACCTGCATTTTAGGAATGTGCCACCTGACACGTTCTCGCCACAGTGTTCTTCAGAGGAGGCCAGAGAGAGCAGGAGCACCGGAGGAAATACACAAATATCCTTACAGGTGTGGATTTTTCATCTTTTATTTACAGATTGCTCCAATATTAGGGGGTTGGCCAGCTGGGGACAAAGAAAGGTTTATTTGGTGGGTTTAAGTGAGCTTTAACTTCCTGGAGATAACTGCGGGCAGACTAACCTGTCTGTCGAACTCCACCGGCTATTCTCTGGATCAGCGCACATGCTAATTCTTCCGGGTCCGCTCTAATCACGTCACAAAGGGGCGCGGGAAGAAGGTTCCATAGACCTCCATGTTAATAGAAGAGCGTTGCTTTTTCTCAAAAATGGGGTGAGCAGATCGTGTGGCCCTTATCCATTCTTAGCACAGTAGGCATAGACCCTGGCAGGGCAGTAAAAACCGGAGGTTTTTGGGTAATGCAATGAATTCAATGAATGCAATGTTCAATTCAGCCAGTAGGTGTCACTAGCAGCAGTACACTCTCAGCACAACACCTCATTCTCTACACTGATGGGGAGGAGGGGGGCCGGGCTGCAGAGTCTCTCCTCTGCTCTCCTCTCCGGCTGGCTGTTACTGTGTCTGTGGGAGCTGCAGAGTGATTCCAGGGAGGGAGAGAGGGATAGATGGCAGTTCATCTATGCCTCTGTTTATTGCTTATGCCAGCTGGCTCTGAGCTCTGCTGGCATAGGCAATTATACAGAACAGATGGGAGAGCTGGACACCGGCTGGCATCTCTCAACTGACAGCTCCTCCAGCTCCCCGGCTAATCTCCGTTTTAGGAGAGCTGGCGGGAAGCCAAGGCCCATTCGGACCATAGGATGCAGGCACTTCCCCCCCCCCCCCCCCCCCCCCCCCCCCCCCCAATTTTGGGGGTGAAAAAGTGTGACTTATGATCTGATCTAATGTGAAATACGGTACCTATTTATAACAATTTCTAAGGAAGCCAAACAGTTGACTTATGAGGGTGAAACACTGACCACAACCCCTGGAAATTGTCATTCCCAGGAAGCTTCAGTTCATGGCAGACCATTTAATCCCCACAGATTCCCTAATCACTGGACAGAAGCCACCATTAGGCTCATGGAGTAATGTTAGCATATCTCTGAACTTTGTAAAGTGAAAATTTTCACTTTGATTTTTTAAGGTAAAATTGCCTAAAAATACAAATCTTGATATTTGAGAGACGAGTCAATAATTCAAGTACTGCTTGTAACGATCTGTTATGACAGGATGGTAATGAGTACTAATTAGTTTATGATTCCACACAAAGCTTTTCTGCCTTTTACTAGCTTATCATTATACTTTCTCCTTAGAAAACAGGATGGTTTCTGGATCCACAGTTCAGACTGTTCAGAATGGAAGAGCCACAGAGGAAGTGGTAAGGTAGAGGTAGGAAAAACAGCTTTTTACAACCCCATAAAGCAGTGGTTCCCAAACTGGGGGTTGGGAAGGTATTCCAGGGGACCCTGGCCCTCATTCTTTTTTTTCCAATAACTTTATTGAAGAGAAGAATTTTTACAAACAGTGCATTAATAAGCATATAACACATTGTACAAGGGGATAATGGGGGAGGGGGAATGGTAATGAATAAACCACAATGGACAATGAGGAGAAGAAAATAAGCATTTCAAACAGTACATTAATAGGCATGTCTCACATTGCACCATGTTATAATGGAAAAAGGAGTTTTGAACAAACCAAATGGACATTAATGAAAACCCATGTCAGTA
>CM070033.1:16891150-16905728 GCA_036250615.1 Ptychadena robeensis
TTTTATCGGCAAACTTCGATCGGGCTTGGTTGATCGGGCTATTTATCGGGCTGTGTATGGATAGCATTACTGAACTCATTTTTTATCTTTGTCAATCATTTCTAAATTTTTGTATTGCTTTATCTGTGTGATATCATATCATTGTCATGTATATATACGATTTTAATATGTTTACCTTCTATAGTTTACTCAGTGATATCATTCTGAGGGACCTGAAAGGGCTGTAAGTGAGTAATATAAAACTCACCAGAAGTTTAGCCAGACACAGGAAAGTGTGAATTGAAAGACACTACTTATGCTTTATGACCATTCCTATTTTCGAAGCGCTTTTATGAGTTCTCAATTCTTGATTTATTTACACGACCAAAAACTAATAAAATCTACAAGGCTACTCTAGAAATTCCGCTGCGGAGATATAAGTCTTTGCACGGTATTTAATTTGATTTTATTATCTTCAAGAACGGATCTCAACATTTTTCTTTTTTGTTCCTCGGTACGTAATAAACATTCTTATTGCTCTGGAGATTACATAGGATGAGTTGTTTAATGATTGGCAATCACAGGAATCTCTGATCATTTAGTTTGAATGTACAAATAAATGGAAATAGTGTTTAGGTTTGTTCCTGTTAAAGGATAAGTAAACCTAGCAACATGTATATCTGAGAGACCCTAGGTGTGGTGGCTGCATTAGTTTTCATGCAGTAAAAGGAATGAGCACAATTCCAGGGTCATTGTAATGTGCTATATATACATATATCATGCTTTCCCTTTTTCTCATATCGACGACAGAATACCTCCCCTTGTGTAATGCAGATAAAGATGTGTTTGAAGTCCAAATTAGAACAGCCTAAACTTCAGAACATTTTTTATTTTAGGTCTTATATGTTCAATCAAAGGGATATACCATGCTTCCTTGTTAATTACTAGAAAATTTTCCAGACTGACTAAGGGTTTGTTTCCACTTAAGCAGAAGCCCGCGGTTGTCCACAGCGCGGATACATCCGCGCCCATTCTCTTCAATGGGCTCATACCTGCCGCGGTCAGGGGGCGGCTGAGGCGCAGTCCGCCGCTCAAAAACTCGGTTCACCACGTTTTTGCGCGCAGTCTGCATTCTTCCGCGGCCGCCCACCCCTGACCGCGGCCATAGAGGTGAATGGCCGCCGCTAAAAACTGCATGAGATGCGGTTCTTAGTGGCGGCGGTTCTTAGCGGTGGCAACCGTGCCGCCGGCTTCCACACAAGTGGAAACAAGCCCCACGGTTGCGGTCGGGCACGGATGCGGATGCGGTTTTGAACGCAGCATACCGAGTTTTTAACCACATGCCGCGCCGATCCGCGCCAATCCGCGCACATTGACATGAATGGGCGCGGATTGGGGTGGATTGGCGTTATTGTGCAGAGAACAGGGCGCGGATTTCGTCCGCATCCATTGTTTCCCTATGGGCATGGTCGGGCGCGGTCGGGCGCGGTCAGGAGGACTGGAAGACAGGAAGACAAGAAGACCCTGAGAACTACTCCCCCCTACTTCCTGAGAAAAAGAAAGTAAAATAAAAGTTGTCCGAGAAGCGGTGAGGTGACACAGACTTGCAGCAATTGTAAGTACTCATTTAGGCCCCCCATGTACCCCCAAATAGGAATAGAACAGTGATTACTGTAGATGGGCAGTTCTTTGGCCATGCTGTTTTAGTACAATTCTGTGTATGCATGTGCATGTCAGTACTGAATCATCTCAAGAGTCAGAGGCATCCATCTTGATATTTTCCATCAGGAGAATACAGCATGAAGTGAAAACTCCCATAATGCAATTTAGCAGGAAGATAAGAAGAAAAAAACCGCTTTGCAGAAACCACAGGCATTCGCTCGGCCGCACTAGTGGAAACAAGCCCTAACTTTCATTTCTTAAAGTAATGATGGCCACTCGTTTTTCTTTAGTTAGCTGCTTGGTTCTTCTCACCATAATATGAATTTTAACAGTTGTCCAATAGGGCTGTCGGCTGTGTAGTAACCTGACTTCTGCACAACACAACTGCTGGTCCCCACCCCATTTATAAAGCATGAAAATCCACAAAATAACCCTGATAAGGCTTCACCCCTGTGAAGTGAAAACCATTTCAGGTGACTACCTGTTGAAGTTTATCAAGAGAATGCCAAGAGTGTACCAAGTAGTAATCAGCCCCAGTTAACTAGAGCGACGCTCTAGATACCGCCGGATTCCTACGGTGGTCAGTAGCATCGGCATGTATGCCGATGCTTCCAGGTCCGCCCCCGATCGCGTCACCAGTGACACGAAGGGGGCCGGAGTAGGTGGCGCCATAGACCTCCATGTAACTGGAAGGGTGTCGACTTTTTTTCAGCATAAGTCCGGCATCTCCAGTGACTTATGTTTACATACTCCGGCTTGGCAGGCAATCACGGGGGAGCATTAAGTGCTCCGCCGTGATTGCCCATGGCATGGTTATAAAAAAACCGTGCCACGTGCGCAAGATTAATACACAGCAATTCCAATTGATTTGAATTAAACAATACAGATATACAATGACCTGGATGTATGAGAACCTTCACAGATGTACCGTATTTTTCGCTTATAAGATGCACTTTTTCACCCCCAAAATTTGGGGCAAAAAGTGCCTGCGTCTTATACGCCAAATGCGCAACCCCCGCGGCCACTCGGCCGCAGGTGGTCGCACCTTGGCTTCCCGCCAGCTCTGGAGCTGGAGGAGCTTTCAGGTGCGAGATGCCGGCTCTCCCATCATCGATGTCCCGATGTTCGGCTCTCCCATCTAAACTGTGTAATTGCCTATGCCAGCCCTGAACTGGCATAGGCAATGAAGAGAAAAATATAGATGAACTTGCATCTATACATCTATACCTTTTCTCTTCTGTCAGCAATCACTCCCCATGGACACAGTGAGAGGAGAGGAGACAGCCCGGCCACCCCCCCCCCTCCCCCCTCCTGTAGATCAGTGTAGAGATGACGTGTGTTCAGCTGAGAGTGTACTGCTGCTAGTGACACCTACTGGCTAAATTGAATATTGCATTCACTGAATATATTACATTAACCCAATCGATGTGAAAACTTATTACATCTTTCTTTTCTGGTTTTTCTGCCCTTAAAACTGGGTGCGTCTTATGTGCTGGTGCGTCTTATACGGCGAAAAATATGATATGTAAAAATATCAGTGGGGCGAAGGCTAGAGGGCTCTGCAAAGATTGTTTCAAATATTTTAAATGAAACACTTTTTAAGAAAGTTCCTTCTGTTTTTTATGTGCAGTTCTAGGAAGTGTCCTAGAGGTCTTGGAATTATTTATCCGGAATAATATATGCTGAATATCGGGCACATATTGCATCCTTACCTTTGAACTATGATGAGAGTCCAGAGTAAAGAGCAGAACTCCTCCAAGCTGTCCCCATGACCTCTGCATTGGATGTAATTAACAAGTATCTACTCTGCAAAGCTCCAGGCTTGGGGAAAGGTTTTTTTGTGTCTGACTGTGAGATGCCACAATGATGGCTGTGCTGTCCTTTGTGGGTTCTGCAGAAAGTACATTGGATTGCCCCAGATGCTCTGCCAGGCTTCTTTGAAATGTATATTATATCCTCTTTCAGATTTCACCTGAGAGATCTGTAGCTCAGCGACTTCAGAATCTTCAGACACTTTAGAGGAAAGTTAAGCATCAATATTAGACTAAGGTACAGAGTCTCAGCCGGTGGCATGTGTACCCCGAGGAGCCCTTCTGTCACATTGTGGACGTTCTCTGACAAATTAAACAAAAGCTTTTGTGTTTTTATAGTTTGACTTAGAAACACAATTTGGTTATTTTATCACTTGTAAACACAAGAACACAAATAGATATTTATGATGATGGGTCAGAGAGCTTAATGCTGAACTCCAGGCTTATCCTCAATCATACACAGTTGTACTGAAATCACTGTTGTCACCCTGCCGTGCTCCTTCCTTTATTCTGCCAGAGGCTAATCCTGGTAAGTCTGCAAAGTGCTGTTTCTAGCAGGATCTACAAGAAGTAACTTTCCAAAAGACTCACAGGTAGAGATGGACGTTTTTTTTTTACTAGTTCAAGTTCAACTAGCTGACTTTGTGAGTTAATTGCAAAGCTCCTGAACATGGTATCATCACCACAATTGCTGGAGATGTAGAGAAATGTAAAAACATTAAAGAACAAAAAAGAAACCATTGCTCTAGCACTTCAGCCAAATTTTTTACTTAACTGTCAAATTAATTTATACAAAAACTACATGATCTAGAGCAGGAGTGTGCAATTTTTTCGACTCATGGGCCACAATAGGTTCCTAATTGTGGCAGATTGGCCGGCTGAAGATCAGATACAGTACTTTTCTGACTATAAGATGCATCTGACCATGAGAGGCACCCAGTTTTTAGAGCAGGAAAACCAGAAAAAAAATATTTCAAGTGTTTAAATCAATTGGGGGAAAAATTCCCTGCACTATCACATTTCAGCCACCTAGTGTCACTTGAGAGACTGTTCACAGCACCTCCTAATCTTCCGCACACACGAGAAAGGGATGGGGGGCACGGGGGAATCTGCATTACCCTCTATGGCTTTGTGGACACAGGCAGACATAGATAGAAGAGATCTTTTATCTATATCTCTATGCAGTATTGCTTTATCAGCAGGGATCTGCTGATATCAGCAATACAGTACAAATATAAGATCTTGCAATGGGCAGATCTCTCATCTGACAGCTCCTCCAGCTCCCCGGCTAATCTTCTTGCCGGGAAAGCTGGCGGGGGTCGCGCATTCAAACCATAAGACATTGTATAGTCCAAAAAATATGGTAGATGGAATGAAGAATGTCTTTCTTCTATCTCATTCTAATGGTCAGTAGGAAACGCCAGTTTTTTGGGTGCTTGTCCAATAAGGAGAATGGCCCCCATACACCTTACAATTTTACCATACAATTTCTTACATATTGTATACAATACAATCAACCTTTGTTCTACCAAAACCATGTAATATGAGGACCTTTCTAATCCTTCCAATCACTATGTATTCTATCAGGGAGGACCCGGCACTACATAGCAGTGATGTATACCTTCCAATCACTATGTATTCTATCAGGGGGGACCCAGCACTACATAGCAGTGATATATACCTTCCAATCACTATGTATTCTATCAGGGCGGCCACTATACTACATAGTTGTTGGTAGATCTAATGGAAATTCTATGGAGTGATCTAAAGGTGTATGGGGGGCTTAACATGAAGATGATTGTAAGTACTTGTGTGCAACCATTGTACACTGTAAAATTAAGACAATAGAGACAGTAAAAAAGAGTTTTGAAATCATTAACAAAACAAATGTAGACAAAATACCATGCTGAGGCGCCTACATCCTCAGCACGTTTTCATGCCACTGCAACTTCCCAATGATGAAGTTCAGACTCCTCTAACCATTATCTACGCTCGTCGCAGATTATGAACAAAGGGGAGGCAGAGTGCCTTACCAAAGCTTACCTAAATTGGCCAGATATGGCCCACGGATTGTATTTTACACATCCTTCTCAACACAGCTCTTTTAAACCAATTTTGGTGATAAAACCTTATTCAGGGCCTTTGCAATTAAGTCTTACATAAAGTACTCAACATTTTACGGCCAACTCTACTCACAAGGACTTTGCTGTTGAAAATGGCTGAAATCTAGTGAGTTCATTTACAGGTTGCTCTCATACATTGTTAAGCTAGCCATACACGTGTCGGATTCCATGTCCAATCGATTCATCATCCGATCGATTCCGGCGATTCTGCCGGGAATCGCAGGTGTGATCAATAGGCCAATTAAGAGTATCCATCGCAGCATACCACCTTGTCCGAGCGGATTCCGGCACGATTCCGTGTGCGATTCCACCTCCGATTCCACCTCACAAATGGCAACTCCCCCTGATCCGGGCAGAATCGGATGAGAAAGACCAACATATTGGTTCTCCGTCGGATCCGATTCTGGGCCCCTGAACGATCGGACCTGATCGATCGGACAAGGTGGGCTGCATGCGATTCCGGCACGATCGTTTGGCGTGCACGCACCCGGAATCGATCGTGCCGGAATCCGGTGGGAATCCGACACGTGTATGGGGGCCTTAAGATCTACCTTTATAAGAATTATCTGACATAGTCCCTTGGTCTGTCTCCACGAAACATGTGTTTTTGCCAATTTATCAGTCTTACTTGAACAATTTAATGGAACTACAAGTGACATGCAAAGATGTTTAAGAATCGGAGATAAATTCGTCATTTGGATTTCGACTGAACCAGGAAAGTCTGTAGAACAGAAGGACTTGGTAGGATGGCTGTTTCCACTGCTATCGCTCACGTAGCCAGCAAGTTATGTGCTTCACCACAGCATGGCTAAGGTATAAGGACCCTTCAGAAAAGGTCTTCTACATGAAGCAGGTCCTGATGGTGCCATGGGCCTGAAGAGTGACTACAGTAAAGCCCCCCATATACACATACATCCGCACAGCAAAAATTTGGCCACGGATCGAAGCTACCCATCTAGAGCGACTGATCCCGTTCGCTCCAAACAGCAATCGCCCAAAGAACAGACATTTTGTACGACCAAGATCCACATCCAAAATATGTACAGGAATCTATGTGTACCACCGATGCACAACAATTCCCTGTCAGATCGACAGATGTCATCACGACGCCTGACCTATCGGTCACAGAACTATGCATCTATGGCCGGCCTAAGAGAATGTCTGAATTACTACTATCTGATTCTTTACATTTCTTCACTTTTAATGGATGATTCACCAAATGACTTCCATGGTTGCTCATATAAGTTGCGCACTCAGAGCAAACTTTCATACTAGAAATCAATACTTTAAACAGACCCTTACTGCAACGTCTAGCTGTGATCCTGCCTGTAAATCAAATGTCAGAATGCTCATAGCAGAACACACATTAAAACAATATATATTGACACAAAAGACACAATTGTATTATATTAATAGAATAATACTTCTTGGGAAGATTAGGTCTCCTGTGGATTCCGATCATATGAACAAGACAACAGATGTTATTTCTACAAATCTATTATGACTAGTTCACCCTGAGAAAATCATTGAAAAAACATGTTTGTGTGACTTGTGGTAAGAGCTTTCAATTTGTTATTTTTTATATCCTCTTATAGCATTTTCTGGAACGGCCCGTTCTTGTCATTTATTTTATTAATTCATGTAGCGCTGACATTTTCTACGCTGCTTTACAGACTATAGAATAAAAAACATTCTCTTCAGGCTTGGTCTCCTAATAGCGAACAATTTCATATTTTTCTGCCCCAGTTACTGAGATGTATTTATATAGAAGTAGGGGTGTGAATCGTGTTCACACCTTTTGTCTTATACAGCTGGACTTGTTCTGTAAAGCTGTTGATGTTTTGCAGCTCATCCAAATGGCTTTCTGAGATACACTCAAAGTTGTGAAATGTCTCTAGTATTACAGTCCAGTATATGTCCAGATAAATATGACCAGTTGCTACTTACATAAAATGCCATCTGAGATCATACTATTCTCATGCTTCATGATGACTGGAGAGCCCTAGATCTGATTAAATCTATAAAAAACGTTATATATATATATATTGCAAGGAAGCCAGGACAGATGTTGCAGGTACATCTGTCCCCTTAGGCTGCATCTACACTCTACGGAGTTCTGCGCAGTTTTCACACATGTAGACCGTGGGGAAAACCATGCAGTGCAAAATGACGTGTCAGTCTATACTGGCAGTCATGCCCAAGTGTGGGGGCACAAAGCCTGGCCGAGCGCTGCGTATCTGGGGGCATCCCACGGACAATGGGCTCGGTGCGTGACACACGCAAACCGTGCCCGATGTGTTTCTGGGCATGGCAAAGAAATGTATAGGACGCAGTATTGCCAACAGTGCAAATACCGCACCCTATACACCATGAAATACGGTGTATGGACACACACACGCCGACGTGCCCATAATGTCCCCTGTGGTTGCTGGGGTGGTATAGTGTAGACCCAGCCTAAGAGACAAGCATAGTAAAACTGAACTCATTATTAGGAGCCTCAAGGATGATCTGTATCCCAGACCCTAACAAAGAGTCTTGCATGCTTCGTGTTGCCATCCGTTTAGACATTTAGAAGTGTGTGGATCCAAGCAAGGCAGCTCGCATTTGGCATTAAGACCAGTATTTTGGAATCAGTTGGCTCTGCTGCCAACTATTAATTGCAACATGATATTATCACCAAACGCACTAGAGATGTAGAGCAGGGTCCATACTTACAACATACTCTAACATAAATAGTTTTTGCATAAATTAAGTTCAAAGTCAAGATGTAATTTCAACTTTGAACTTAATTTATGCAAAAACTGCATGGGCTAAAAAACAATACTTTCTTTTTTTAAATGTTCCCACAACCCTTCTCTACATCTTAAGCAACTTTGGTGATGATAGCATGTTAAGGGACATTGAAATCAACTCACAAAGTCAGCTATTTGAATTTGACAGTTTTACCCTCTCTAGTGCCCAGCCATAGAGAGTGCCCACAAGAGGTGATGTGCATTATTGAGTTTAGAAGTTTGGTTTGCCCCTTTTCTAATTTCATAGAGTTCCTGTAATGCATTTTCCTTTAGTTAACCTCCTGGGTGGTTAGCCAATCATATATATGTAGTGGCCAGGGGTTGTGTAATCAGGGTGAGGTCCCCTTTAAGCCCCTGGACCAGCATGCCCCTAGGTTCCCTGAGGACTTAAGAGGAGGCCACGCCCCTTGGGCTGGGCCTTTTCGTGGAGAGCAAGGAAGGAGCAAGCAGCACGCCTGCTGCTGTTTCCTCTGCGGCCCTGTACTCCGATCCAGTTAGCCCGGCGTCCGTGCAGCGGGCAGGCATAATAGCACGCACAGCTTTCTACACAGAGCCATCAGCTGCCCGGGACCTGTACTGCCATTCCAGTGGGGTGGATGCCCGGACCCCCATGGGTCCCGCCTGAACTACGCTATACAGGTCACTGGAGTGCCTGCGGCCTCAGCCTGCCTTACCTGCACCCGGGGCCTCATCCAAGTCTGTTCCTGCTCATCACTAATTATTAAAGATGGTCAAATTTTTGGACTTGCTAACTTTGTGAGCTGATTGCAAAGCCTCTGAACATGGTATCATCACCATTGAAGGTGTAGAGAAGGGTTTGGGGAACATTTGGAAGAAAAAAAAGTTTTGCTCTAGCACATGTCGTTTTTGCATAAATTAAGTTCAAAATTAAAGTAAAATTTTTGACTTGACTTTGAACTTAATTTGTGCAAAAACTATTTGCTTTAGAACCATAAATTTTTTGTAGTATACTTCCAACCCTTCTCTACATCTCCAGCAAGTTTGGTGATGATACCATGTTCAGGGGCTTTACAATAAACTCGAAATCGTCGAAATGGTAGAATTTTTGACAGAAAAATTGGTCTCAAATGGTCAGCAAGGATTGAGTAAGGTTTTGTAGGATCATTCGTGCATGTTGTGGTGACTACCTGGAAGCTCCACAGACCAAACAGCCACCTCGCAACGAAAAAAATACCCTATGTGGAAACCACAAAGGTAAGTATAATTTATTTGGGGGGTTTGCTATTTAATGCATAGAAAATTTTTCGAAATTCTTAAAAGTGGTAGCAAGTCTAATGGGAGGAGGGAGAGCATTCCAGAAAGTAGAGGTGGCTCTAGAGAACTCTGGAAGCCAGGCATGTCATAATTAGCGTTGATTACAAATAATTTAATATTTGAATATATTTGAATATTTTAATTAGCGCGGCCTGCACAACTCCACAATGTTTTGCACAAATATGTTTTGCAATTTTTTGTATAAAATAGTCTAGACTCTATCTTTAAAAGTGATTGTATGGCATTTAAGGCCCCCATACACGTCTAGATTTTTCAACTTAATTCAATCAATTTTTTTGGTTGATTGATTGAAAATCTATGGCAGCCCACATAGTAAGATCAACCTAAAGCTGGCCATACACCTTCAGATTTCCTGTCAGATTTCCTTCAGATCAGATTTTGTTTTACCAAAACCATGTAATATGAGGACCTTTCTACACCTTCCAATCACTGTGTATTCTATCAGGGAGGTCACTATACTACATGGTTGTTGGTAGATCTGATCTGATCTGAAGGAAATCTGACAGAGAAATCTGAAGGTTTATGGCCAGCTTAAAACATATTGATTGAAAAAGGATTGGACGTGCTAGTAAATTTTAATTGTTTGTATTGAAATTGATTACACTTTCAGTCGATCCCAAAAAAAGTTGATCAAATATCTGTTACTACAGTTGACAAACATACAGTCAATCAACAATTTCCCTGACCCCCAAAAAAATATCTTTTTAAGTTGATTGAACAGAAAATCTAGACGTGTATGGGGGGCTTTAGTCTATAAAAGTTCTCTGACTTCTCTGGGTATTGACAGAAGGAATTGCTGAGCTTTTCTAGGTGTTGAATGAATGTTCATGAGAAAAAAGAGAGAGAGAAATAAAGCTCACAATAGTTAATTGACTATTTCATGTGAAAAACAACAGGTTTACACCTATGTGATAATTATGTAAGTCAAATTTGATGACAGAATTGTGATAAAATAACGAGTACACCCATAAGAGGTGAAACTGCGCTTAGGTAGTTGAGCTGTGGATGGAATGACAGAAACGTGAGAGAAGCAACAAAATGTATATCATGAAACAATCTGCAGAGGAGGATAGGCATTACCCCATCGTTGTTGGCGTGAGCCTGTAAAGGTTTAGCAGTTTGGCTCACTGCAAACTTTACATTTTGCACTTCAATATACAGTGCAGCAGCAACGAAAATATATTATCAATTGAATCCGTCAGTAGGGTGATTAAGCTACTTCGTTCACTTTACATATTCACAGTAAACAGGGCCATCAGAAATTTCAGGGCCTCATTCTCGGTAATTTTTCCAAACCCCTACCCACCCACCTTGTGAGTGCTCCACAGGATGCTGACCTGCTCTGTAGCCGTGGAGACTAAAGGTACCCACAGATGCCTCGATTTGTCATTAATCGTTTCCCGATTTGATCACTCCCAGAATCGATGCAACACCACCTTGGGAATCCGATTTGTGGTCTATTTGGACATGAGCCGATTGCCAAAATGACCGATTCCACAAATACATCAACCGGAAAGGCTGCTGCATAGGGAGCATGGGTCCACCAATGTACTCCGATTGCATAACGATCAACCAGAAAAAAACAACAAAAAAGTTGGATCAATGTCCGATCCAATTTTTTGTCGATTTTTATTGGACGATCGTTCAGGGTGGGCAGAACTCAATTGATCGCAATTGATCGCTGTGCACACATGCGGTGATTGATCGGGCAAAAAATTATTTAGTGTATGGGAGCCTTAAGATGTCTAGACAGCAGCATCAAGGCTGTTATAATAGGTTAGAGGAACCCAGTCGCCATGCTGACGCTGAAACAACAGCAGTGGGCATAGCACCGATGGGGCCTGATGGCGACCCTGACAGTAAACCACTATCTTTCTGATCACCAAAACCTTTCAGTTCTTTTACCTATTTCCATTAAAAATTTTCTTTGGATATTCATCTCCCACCTGGACTGGAGACATAAGTGGACTCTAATTGTGTCATGTTTCAGGTGATGTCAGTAGCCTGCAGGGTGTACCTGAGCACATTTTTCTGGGCAGGTCATATTCTTCTGAACTCACTGAACTCCTCTGTATTTGACACACCTGTCAAGCACCCCGTTTTAGCAAAGAAACTCATTTTTCACCCCTCTTTCCCACCCCCATGGCAGAATAATATTTTTCCTGTAAATCTTCTGTAAACTCTGTCAGTAGGCTTAGTTGTACCGTGCAACTGAGCCTACTGACAAAGTTCATGTTAATACTAATGCAGGAGGATGGTGAGAAAAAGGAGGAAGTGAGGGTTTGGAGGCTAAGGAGTTTAGAGGGAAACGGGGCATTACCCTCCCTACTTGACTGGAGAATGTGTAGAGTGGGAAGTTAGGAGGAAGGGGTATTACCCACCCTACTTGGAGGATGTGCAGGGCATCACTTCTTTTGGAAAATGGAAGTAGTGGCTAGAGATGGTCGAATTTTTCGACTAGCTGACTTTGTGAGCTGATTGCAAAGCCTCTGAAAATGGTATCATCACCAAAATTGCTGGAGATGTAGAAAAGGGTTGTGGGAACATTTGAAAATAAAAGTTTTGCTTTAGCACATGTAGTTTTTGCATAAATTAAGTTCCAAATCAAAGTCGAAATTCAGATTTTTGAAATTTTTACTTGACTTTGAACTTAATTTATGCAAAAACTATTTGTGTTAGATCAATACTTTTTTTGTAGTATACCCCAAGCCTTCTCTACATCTTCAGCAAGTTTAGGGATGATACCATATTTCGTGGATTTGCAATTAACTTGAATTTGGCAAAGTTGTCTAATTCTTTAGAAAACCATTCGACCATCTCTAGTGGTGGCTTGCATTGTGCCCGTGACATCACTTATTTGGAAAGGGATAACTTGACAGGTATGGTATTTGTGGACATGTGTATGTTGGACGTACAAGAAGAGTCCAATGTGTACCTTGTACATGTGCAGACATGTTTCTCGATATAGCAGCATAATTCTCCTTTAGTGTTGAGCTCGAATATTTGATTTTCGAATATTTAGCTCGAATATCACTATTTCACCATTTCGCGAATATTCGCGAATATATCATCGGATATCCGACGCGATCGCGATTTCTCGCGATTTATTGCGCTTTTATAATCCCGATCTATTGCAATGAATGGGATCGCGATTATATAATTGCAATGCGATTTTTTGAAACGGAAATGACGGAAATATTCTCCCAGTCGAATATCCGAGCTCCATTGACTTGCATGCATTGCGCATATTTGGTCGCATTGCGCTTTCTTGGATAATCGCAATTTCGGATTCCGCCATTCTCTATTGACTTCAATGTATTGCGCATATTTGGTCGCATTGCGCTTTCTCAGATAATCGCAATTTCGGATTTCGCCATTCTCCATTGACTTCAATGTATTGCGCATATGTGGTCGCATTGCGCTTTCTCGGATAATCGCGATTTCGGATTCCGCCATTCTCCATTGACTTGCATGCATTGCGCATATTGGGTCGCAATTGCGATTGTTAGATCGCAATTCATGTCGTAAGTGCGGATATTCGAGATTACGAATATGGAATCGAATATTATGGCGGATATTCGCGAAATTACGCGAATTTGAATATTGCCTAGTCGCTCATCACTATTCTCCTTGTATCTGTGAACATGTTTCTGGTCAGGTCAGTATGGTATTCATCGTGTTCATGGACATGTGAGTGTGATACTCATTGTGTCTGTGGACATGTGTCTGTTTATGTCAGTAGAGTGATAGGAGTACCTTTATACATATTTCTTACTATGTCAGCACGGTAATTATTGTATCCATGGACACGTCTCTATGTATGTCAATGCTCCTGTGGACACGTTATAATAAACAGCTACACCTTGTGATTCTCTAAATATGTCACTACAGTTTCCGCTATCTTGTCATTGTGATAATTTTAGTTACAATACATAATGCGTACTTAATGTGATTTTTCATGAAAAATATTAATATCAATTGAAGTATTAAATAATCCAAGGTGATACAGGGTGCAAACTTCCTGCAGTGTGCAAAACCTTTATAAAACAATTCCAGTTCTCCTTCTGATAGAGCTGTATGTGAAATAACGTCAGAAACGCTTCCAAATGCCACTTATATTAAACCTATCCTATATTTTTTGTTTTTCCCTCTGCCTCCTTTGATTCTTTTGGTCTGCCTCTTTTAGTTTTCCTTTGTGGCTGATGTGGATTAGAATGATCTACCTCTCTTATTTACAACAGTCCTAGGGTGATCGGTGCTTTGCAAGAGCACCCTCTCCTGGGCCCCCTGGGGGGGGGGGGGCTGGGGAGTGCTGATGAGTCACAGACTTACAGTCTCTGTGACTAACCAGCCATCCTCTAGATGATCTTTTCTCTACCTGGGAGGGCACACGCTTGATAGGTGGGCGCACAGGGGGGATACAATTTTTAATGCCCTTATACCGCCATCGTTTCTGACTATGGTCAGTGAAGACTTGGTATGCATGTCTGGCAATAAAGGCAACTGCCACGGGCAGCCTCCATGTTTCCAGCATCATAAATTACTCTGGGTACATGCACATAACATGAAGACACTGGGTGGGCATCCTAGGAGGATCTGGTAAGCAATGCTGAGTGTGAGTCAGGGTTATTGGTTTTGCTCATTTAAATCTACCTCGAGCCATACTCTGGATTACTCCTAGGAAGGTTAAATAAATTGGAAAAATTTTTTTTACAAAATGGAGTTCCCCAATAAAAATTAGGAATATAACAAGTGGAGGTAAAAATGGGTCTAATAGAAAATGTGATATTGGTTTATGTAATAAGGTGAACAGGGAGATATTCATGTGCATAGGGGGGGTTATTGGGGGTACTATTGAAGGAGAAGAAGAATATCCCCCCCCCCCAGTCTGCAGCACACACTGTCTAGAGGGAGG
>CM070033.1:16915072-16925540 GCA_036250615.1 Ptychadena robeensis
TAGTTGCAGCTTCCCTTTGCCCGAACTGGGTTCGGGCATATCGCTAGGGAGGTTAAAAGATTTGTGGTCCATCGAACAGAAATATCGACCTATGTATGGCTACCCTTACTGTGGTAAAGCAAAAAATCCCAAATGTCTTCCAACTCTGGTTGGAACCATCTTATTTCCAAGATGAACATGGTGGTGGTGGTATGCTCCAAACATCTGGCATGACTGGGGATGTTAGGGATTGTGGATGTATGGCTCCACCCACTGGCACACTTCTATTCATTCATGATGTAAAGCTAGCCATACACAGGTCTACTTTTGCATAATTAATTAACATCCATCGATCATACCACCACATTGATTCCACATCGATTCCACAAATATACTATGTTGCGCATTTTCCATAGTACGATCGCGTACAAATTGATGGAAATACCTAGAAAATCCTTCAGATACTTATACGATCACCTTTCGATTGTGTGTGTTTCAATTGATATGTAGTGATGGCCGAACTGCCCGCAAGGCGGACAGTTCGGCCGCGAACAAGCCTGTTCGCCCTCCTTCTCGCCGGCGGACAGTACGGGTGTTCGACCCGCCCTGTCCGCCGGCGAGAAGGAGCCCTCTATTCTTCCTCCGGTGGGATCATACGCAGCGAGATCCCGCCGCAGGAAGAATGTTTCCACTGAAGACCGGGTAGAGAACCCGGTCTTTCAGTGGAAAGCCGGCTCGCACACCCGGATGTGACGTCAGTGACGTCACATCCGGTAAGCACACCAGGAACTATGCGTTCCAGGTGCCGGATGTGACGTCACTGACGTCACATCCGGGTTTTCAGATTCAAATACCCCGCCTAGCAGCGGGGAATTTTAATCTGTCTGCGAACGGGCGGACGGCGGACTTTTTTAAAAGTCCGCTCCGCCCGTCCGCGGACGAACATGGCCGAGGTTCGGCCATCACTATTGATATGTTCCATTTCGATTTGGTCGACCATACCACGTGTGAGGGAAATTATTTCAGCTAGATCAGCCATATATTTAAAGTTTTAAGTCGATCGAACGGAAGTAATTTCATGATGAATTACAAAGCATAGAAACATCTTATCTGTTTATCAAGTTCCATGAACTGTCTCCAAACTCATTGGACAATACTTCATCAAACAACAAGGTAATGATCCCTAATATATTGCCAAGACAACACAGTGGCTTGGTGAAAGTAAAAAAACTGAAAATTATTGCAAGGCTGAGCCAGTTACCTTCCATATACTGAAGAAGAACCATAAATTGGCAAGCGCCCAGAACAAGCAGAAGTTAAAGTTGACCACTGTAGATTTCTATGTATCAACTGAAACTGGTTATGAGTTACGTAATGGAGGTGGGGTGCTATGGCTTGGGCATGTATGGCTTTACAAGGACTGCCACACTTATCTCCATTGATGATGTAACTACTGATAGTCATTTCATAACACAACACAACACAACACACAACAATAAGGTCTGAAGAATATAAACATCTTATCTGCTTATCAAGTCCCATTAAACATCTCCAACTCATGGCCTTTGCTTCTTCCAGCGAAAAGGTAACAATCCCAAATATACTGCAAAGGCAACACAACGGTTTTGTCAAAGCTAAAAAATGAAAAATTGTTGAAAGGTTGAGACAGATATCTGATTGTATCTAAGGAACATTGCCTTCCATATACTGAAGAAGCATAAAGTGGTAAGTGCCCAGAACAAGTAGACGTTGAAGATGACCGAAGGATGTCTATAGGTAGCCATACACGGCCCAATTTGCACTTGAAAATCGTGTGGCCACACCTGGTGAGATAGACAAGGAATCTCCCGCATGTTGGATGTCACGGTGATCCGACATGCTGGTAAATTCCCGGCTGATCCCATTACTTTACATTCAAAGAAATTGCCGGCACACAAAGGGTGCCCACCAATCAGCTGAGGGGCCGAAGTTGATCCATCATCTATTGAGACAGAGTTGCCTTGTGTTTGGCTACCTTAAGACACACTTCAAGCTGTCATTGCATCAATGGAATATGTATACCACACTAAACATGGCTGCTTTAATATACCTACTTATCCAAATTAATGTGATCGACCAGAAAAGAACCAACAAGTTGGATGGCCATGCGATCCAGATCAACCACTCCAAGTGGCGCATCTGTTTTGCAGGCGATCAATTGTCCACAAAATCATCTGCGGATCTATGTGTGTATGGAGGGCTTTAGGCTTACAGGGTAAGAAGGTGGGATGGGATGAAAATGTAAACATTTGATCATCTATTGTAATCATTTGAACATGCATCCCTGGGCATCAAATATCTGGGGCTAAGATTCACCAGTTCCATCTGCATGAATCTTTTGGGTTTATATGGAACTAGGATTGGTGGATCTCCAGACATTGTATTTGCAACATTCGCACATGCTGATTTTCGCAATGAATTTCTTCTTGAGATACAATAGTCTTGGCTACACCGAAAACCACAGAATCTCAAATTCAGGATTACAAAGATATAGCACTATATCTGAGATCTTTGCGAGTTCTAGATCTCAAGCAATGGAGTTAGGTCTCAGCCAGGACTAGTTGATGTCAAGACAATAGTGTTAGGTAAAGCTAGCACTGGTGGATGTCAAGACAATGGTGTTAGGTCTAGCCAGGACTGGTGGATCTCAAGACAATGGTGTTAGGTCTAGCCAGGACTAGAAGATGTCAAGATAATAGTGTAAAGCCCCCCATAGACGGGCCGATTCCCAGCCATAGTTGTGGCCGACCGACTGCCATGCTCGCTCCCGCCGAGCACTTAAAAGTAAGTCGGCCCCAACTATAGGGGAGCCCACCTTGAGGATCCGACCAAAAGAGCCGGCAGGTCGGATCGCACACGGATCCATCCTGCTGGTTCTTTTTGTGCCCAATCCTCTGATCCTGATGCAGGCAGTTAACTGGGAGGGGGAGTCTCCTCCCCCTCCAAGTTAATTGGCTACAATCTGACAGGAATTGTGTGTGTTAGTGGAGCACACAGGATTTCTGTCAGTTCTCTAGCCGACGCACCACACTGTGAGGAGTCTGCTAAAAGCCGGCCATAGATCGATATGTCTATGGCCGGCTTTAGATATAGCCAGGACTGGTAGATGTCAAGATAATAGTGTTAGATATAGCTAGGATTGATGTCAAGACAAAGGTTTTAGGTATAGCCAGGACTGATAGGTGTCAAGACAATGGTGTTAGGTATAGCCAGGACTGGTAGATGTCAAGACAATGGTGTTAGCTATAGCTAGGACTGGTAGATGTCAAAACAATAGTGTTAGGTAAAGCCATGACTGGTGGGACTCAAGACAATGGTGTTAGGTATAGCCAGGACTGGTAGATGTCAAGACAATATTAGGTGAAGCCAGGGCTGGTGGACCAGCACAAGGGGATCTCAGGTCCAATGATGGGTACTATGGCCCCTGCACTAACAAAGGAACAAACACATCAGCACCATTGTATTTAAGACTCCTTTATAATTAAACTAAAATTCTTTTAAAATATTCTACATGTTATAATGTTTTTTTTTTAAATGCCAAGGCTGCCTTTCATCCCTGTCCTGGCATTTGATCTACCTGCCTGCAAACAATATTATGCGTTGACTCGATATATGTTTTACACTTGAAACAACTTATTTAAACTGATTCGAACACTCATTCTTCGAGCAATAAACAAAACCTTTGATATCAGTTTTATTAACATAGAGCTTGGAAGTACACTTTACTTTTAAAAGAATTTCAGGAGAGCAATCAATAGTAATTTATATTGTACTCGGTCCTTCTAAATATTTCATACCGTGTGACTTTGCTGAATGTGTTTTTCTTTTATAAATTAAAGCCAGCGGACAGATGTTGTAGAAAGTAAAATCATTTTCTGGCAAGGAGAACTCTGCAGGCCTTTTGTTTTCTTGTGTAGACAGCTTTGCTGCACAGCGATTATCTATATCTTAGGCCAAGAACTCATTCTGCTTGCTTATTATTAATAAAGTTTATGGTGCAAAGATTTATTTATGATTTAAATGGTTTAATTGTATCCTGGAAATGCACATGCTACATTTACACACAATGATTAAGGCAATATGAGGTCACACACACCAGGAGGAATTTAGGTTTCTGGGTGACAGTGGTGGTAGCTCTGGTTTTCATTGAGAGGAACTGGTGATACCAAAACTTGAGGGGGCTGACATTGATGTTCCTTTTTAATCATGCATATGCCCAGGCCTACCGCTATGCGAAGTATGTGGGCACATAGGGCTTGGTTCCACCAGAGGTCCCAGCAACCCCCTGCTCAGCAACTTTTCTGGTTGCACAAGCCCCCACTCCCCACTCAACAACTTTTCTGGTAGCATACCCACGCCCCCAGATCAACAGTGGGCACCTACAACAATTTTATATAGGTCCCCCCAAATGCTAGTTAAGGCCTGCATATGCCACAGCTTCCAAATTGGCCTGACAGAAGCATACAGGATACAATAATACAGCAGAGAATACAACAGTGTCAGGGCAAGGAAGGGAATGGGAAAAGTACAGTGGTTTTGCAACCTGCTTCTGCTTGATTTCCAACCACCTAGAAACTGCAACCATGGGTGAAACAAGACATATTGTATCTCACCTATGCCTGCCCACACAGCTTGAAATATGGTCAGTGGAGCTGTCTGATGAGCACCTGCATAACAGTAGTTGAGTTTGTTGGTGTAGTAATGGCCCCATATTGGCAGCAGGTTGGCTGTGGCCAATGGGGATACAAAGAAATGTTAAAAGAAAAATGGAGTGAAGTGTGGAGAAGGCTTAAAACATCTGAAAATGTTCATATTACTGTTTAAGCCTGTGCTGATGACAACCCTTTCTGTAATTTCTGGTCCGGGATTCACAGGAGGTCATATCAAAT
Source organism: Ptychadena robeensis (assembly GCA_036250615.1). Classification (NCBI taxonomy): domain Eukaryota; kingdom Metazoa; phylum Chordata; class Amphibia; order Anura; family Ptychadenidae; genus Ptychadena; species Ptychadena robeensis. The sequence continues at coordinate 16,919,980 of CM070033.1, forward strand.
CACAGTCACAGTGGTCACAGACAAAAACAAGAACATATAGAGACACAAACAGAACTCTATTTATCTGGAAGAATATGAACACAAAACTTGTTATAGGATTATGCAGCGATGAGTTAATCCACAGTGAACTCCCCCCACTTTGTAAGATATACTGGATATCACAATACAACAAAGATGAATAGTAATGAGTGGCATAGGCAATATTCGAATTTGCAATATTTCTACTATTATTCGATTCAATATTGGTGAATATTCACAATTCGAGTATATGGCCATGGATTATATTCTCAATTATAATCACATTTACCTTCAAAATGAATGGTCACATGTGGTATAAAACCGCAGTGCATGGCCATAAGCTTCCCAGTGCATAATATCATGAATATTCGACATTCCGAATTTTGCAAATTCTCGAATAGCCGATATTTGTGGAATGTATTCGCAATTCGAATATTTTGAGGTCAACACTAAAGATGAAATGAAAGTGCCAAAAAAAAAGATTGTGTTGTAAGGGCAAACATGTAATTTTTCAGCTCAGCAGTCTTTTTTTCAGCCTGTTTTACTTTATGGTCATGGCTATGGGTTGAGTTGAGTCCAACATTGTAAGCCCCCAGCCCCTAATAAAATTAGTTAAAATTCTTGATTTCTCTATGAATGACCATTGACAAGTGTTTGGGTTTTTTATAGTGTTTTAGTTTCTAAAATAACAAAGTCCACAGTAAGCAAGAAAGGGCCAAAATGAGACATCCAAAATGGTAAGCCCCCTGCCCATTAATTAATAGTGTAGCCTTTCTGAGCCACAACCAGTGATGGCCCTCCATCTCGCCGTCACATCCGGTTTTCCGATTCCAATTCCCTGCCTAGAGGCGGGGAATTTGAATGTGTCCGCAAACAGGGCGGACGGCGGACTTCTTTAAAAGTCCGACCCGCCCGTTCGCAGACAGTCCAGGCCGATGTGCAGCCATCACTAGCAACAACTGACAACAATCTCTTAGAGGAGTTCTTTACTAAGTTGGCACAGGTCTCCTGAGGGAGGTTGAGGTCTGGCCACTGCAAGATCTTGTCGTTGATATCCTTGAGGAACTGTTGGACTAATATCGATGTACGCTTTGGGTCATTGTCTTGATGGAAGACCCAGTGACGACCTAAGGCTAGACCAGTGGTTCCCAAACTTTCCTTGCAGGGCCCCCCTTTTCTATTTAGGAAAAATATTGAGAATGGAATACCTTTGCGCCCCCCAGTTTGGGAACCACTGGCCTAGACTATGAGCAGATTTCTGCATATTCTCCCTCAAAATGTCAACATATCTTACACTCCAGTTAGATTGATCAACTAATACCCCCCCTTTAGGCTAAAAATAAATACATTTATATGCCAAAAGGATATGGTTTGTTTTTCCATATATTAGGATTTATTATTAATATTATTATTAAAAAGAGAATAGATTCGCTTTAAAGTCCACCTCCATTTTCCGTTGGTCATGTATTGTTTCTGGCTTCCGGATCTAAAGTCTACACACTGTTTAATGTGAACAGGAAAGAGACAGCTTTGATGGTTCTATAGTCGATGCCAGCTCCAATTCCCCAAAAATCTGTCTGTTTACTTCTCTTCCTCAAGACAATTCTGCATATTAGCTCACAACAAACAAATCCTGGCATCTTATTAAATCTCCAGCCCTACCGCACAATTTATGTCACTTCAGAGTACAACTGTTGCTAAAATTAATTTATGTAAAAATAAAATAGAAATGAATTCCGGCACAGCTGTATCTATTCCCACTATTCCAGAAGTGTTGCTACAAGAAGTAGCCTGGGATTTATATTGTGAAGATGTGTCTTTGCTCCAAATAACAGGTCTGGATGCTTCTCTGTCAACTCGTAATCAGATATACTTCTTCAGTACATTACACTAGCTGTGAACATTTGTGCTGAAACTTCTCAAGTCAAGGATGAGAAATGACATGTTATTCCAGCATGGTGTATCCTTCATATCACCGCAGAGCTTAGGGGAGAGAAATCTTAAACTAAGACTAAGGAAAATATCAGGCCAAGATGTAGGTTTAGGTTAGTCCACCCAAAACTTTTTTGTTTTAACGCTTTACCCCAAAAAGTTGGAATGTTGTGTAAAATAAAATATTAAAACAGACTATCGATGATCTGGACGTCATTAGGGATGGACAAAAAATTTGCAATGCATCTCGACTTTTCACCGAAACTCAACCCAGAATTTAGACTCAGACTTAAAGCGGACCTACCACCAAAAATCTATGTTTTCATGAGTGGCACTAGAAGTGCCAATAATAGGGAGGAATGCAGTGAAAAAAAAACCTATGTAATGACCAATTTAAGATGATAATCCCACAGCTCTCCTCACTTCCTGTTTCATTTTAGGCAGAAATCGGCAGCATGTTACAGGAAGCTTTGTTTTCTCAGTGATCTTCTTTGAAAATTCCCATAGAAGATCACTGAACGCCCCCAGTGGCCACCCGCGATATTGCACCCCCAGTTTCATGGGAAGTATTTGCGGTATGTCCATGTATTGCGAAAATCATATTTGCATTGCGAAAATCTTTGAAATGAAATGGTCACATGCTCTGTTTATTTTCACAATGCAAATATGATTTTCACAATACATGGCCAATACGGCGAATATTAAGAATCATAAATATCCACCGACATATTCAAGATATTCGCGAAAAATATTTGACATTCGAATATTCAAGCTTAACACTAGAGATAGGATAATAAAAGTGTAGCATGCTGGTATTGTTGGAGAGAAATGGTTTACCCTGGAAGGATAGTACCGCTTAGTTTAGGTAGAGTATAATGTACCATTACCAGGATAAGGATAAGTATAATGTACCTGTAGTTTGATAAATATAAGTAAGTGGATATGTGTTACTGGATTGTGAGCTATCTCTTAAGGCCCCCATACACGGGTCGGATTCCGACCGGATTCCGGCACGATCGATTCCGGGCGCGTGCACGCGAATCGATCGTGCCGGAATCGTGTGAAGCCCACCTTGTCCGATCGATCGCATCCGATTGAGTCGGAGATGGAATCGGACACGGAATCGTCCCGGAATCCCTTGGACAAGGTGGTATGCTGCGATCGGATTCTCTTAATTGGCCGATCGATCACACCTCCGATTCCCGGCAGAATCGTCGGAATCGATCGGATGGGTGATCGAGCGGCCATGGAATCCGACTGTGTATGGCTGGCTTTAAAGAATTAACTGTATGTGTGGTGTCCCAGCCTAGGGTGTGGTGTTGCTTGACCCAGAGTTTATAAATAGTGTTGAGCTCGAATTTTCGAATGGCGAATATTTTTCGCGAATATCGGCAATTCGAGAATTCGCCAATATCTCGAATATGTTGGCGTATATTCGCAATTCCGAATATTCGCAATATGGCCATGTATCGCGAAAATAATATTCGCATTGCGAAAATAAACATAGCATGTGACCATTCATTTTAAAGATTTTTGCGATGCGAATATGATTTTCGCAATGCATGGTCATAGCGCGAATATTTAAATTTCCGAATATAGAATCGAATATTAGTAGAATTATTCGTGAAATATCACGAATTCGAATATTGACTATGCCGCTCATCACTATTTATAAATAGTACTGTCAGGGGAATTCCAGAGAGTTCTTCAGCACAGATCTGTGAGAGAGGAGAGATCCTGTTCTATAGGAGGCAGATAGGCTTGTCTGTTGGACAAAGAGCAAAGAGCAGCATGTTAGTGAACTAGACCCCCTTCACCGTGGCTAGGCTGGAGGGTAACGTACCTGGGAGAGTCATCACTAAAGAGGCCTATACAGAAAAGTGGGCAAGCAATACACTGCTTAGACTGGGCACAGAGATGAGATGGAAGCCCAGATGCCACCCCCAAGCACACCAGCACATCAACCACACATCTACTCTTTAGGGAAAGATAATACCTCTAGGCTAATCTTGGTCCCACTATTCTTTCTTTATTTGGATGGTAATCCCATCTTTCTGAATCTGACCCCGTCCACCTTGGATGCACCTCTGCTCATTCTCACCCCTTATTGCCATGAACTCTCCTTGCTTGATGTGACCACACCATCCTGACCATGACTGTCTGTAACCACCCTATAACAACTATGACCTCTACACTGCCCATCTGTCACGTCATCTATTTTTGTTGCCACTTCTGGACAGTTGTCACTTTACAACAAGAAATTCCTGATTAACCTCCTGGGCATTCTGCCCGAGTTAAACTCACCTGTCCACCAATGCCCCAATAACGTCAGATATGACCACAGTGTTATAGAGGGGGTGTCATTTTTTTTTCGGCTTCATCTGTGACAAAGGGCCGGAAGGCAGGAAATCGCAGTGGATCACAATAAAATCCGCCTTTCTTTTAAAAAAGCACCACATGCAAAACCGCCCAGGAGGTTGGGGACCTTCAGTTTCAATATGCACGTTTGGTTGCAGCATTCATTTTAAGAAATCATATAGAAGGAGATATTCTAATGAATCTAAAGAATCTTACAGTGCCAAACCGTTATGTGTCTGTAAGAAGTGCTGAAGAAAAGTTTTTACTTTTCGGAACAGAGTTCCCCTTTAGCCCACCATTTTCAGCTTCTCTACTGTTTATTCTTGTTTTGCCTGTTTTGCAGTCTGTTTTACTCCAATACATCTTTCTAATTGCTCCTATTATTTCCAAAAAATCATTCTTTAACCTTTTCCAAAAATGTAATTTACTCCAGTTTAATGCTAGCGCTGAATAATACATTCGGCGGCACTGAAATCTGCACAGTCGAAGGGATTAAATGAGAAAAGTAACTTGCTAGGACAAGGGAGGCATCTGCATTCCTAAATCATGAACAATATATTCATTCGACACTATTCATACGCCACCGAATCATTTCCCCATTATCCCAGCGCTGAATGCACCAAGGCACTACTCCGTATATTTCATTGCTTTAAAGTTGTCACGCTTTGTCAGGGCAAATTAAGGCCTTTCTTTACTTTTCATGAAGCACTTTGAAGAAGCTAGAAGTCTTTGTGATCTAAATTGATGTTACACAGGGGAGCAGGTTTCTTTAGAAACCGAATCCTGTAGACTGTATCCTGAAATTATGCAGAGCATTTAAAGGGTCACTACACCTAGAACTCTTCATTTGGTGATGGGCTGAATCAGTCATCATTTTAAACTTAGTGGCCATGTGATGGTCACACTCATGTAAGCTTGTTGGACGTTCTTTACTTTAAAGTATCAAATAAATGTGGCTTTAGCTTATCTTAGTTTAAGACCAAACTGCCATCATTTGTGTTTAAGACTTTCCATCATCCCATTGTCTTTGTTACAGATCTCCAGCCTAAAAGTTCACAGCTCTCTAACCTAACCATTGGTATTAGAATAAAACAAAGCATCATTTAATATGACAAATAAAAAAAAAACTGTAAACACCTGTTTATGGAGGGCGCCATAGGAATCAGGTTAACTTTTCTTCTACCAAAACCATGTCAGGACCTTTCTAAACCTTCCAATCACTATGTATTCTATCAGGGAGGACCGGGCACTAC
>CM070033.1:16962247-16973109 GCA_036250615.1 Ptychadena robeensis
TGGGGGAGATGGATATTCCCCATGTATGGATGGATGGATGGGATATTCAGTGAAGACTGCTGATTGCAGTTGTTGGCGGTTCGCCGGTTCGCCGGGTTCGCGAACTTTTGCGGAAGTTCGCGTTCGCCATTCGCGAACATCAAATTCCGGGTTCGCGCCATCACTACTAGGGAGATATCTTTGGAAAGCGTTGCTTTTCCTCTCTTTGCCTATAAATGATATTATTTCTGTGATTTCTGGCCTTTTGGTTAAAAACATATTTTTGAGGGAAAGTTTAGCCATTTATCCCACTCTGACAGGACACTGTGCAGATGTTTGGACACCTTTGACACTTTTATTATAGATATTGGGGCTAGAAATATGTTCCGAATGTTTTTGAAATTCACCTGGCGAATGGTCCACGAACCCTAATGAAACAAAGCTTGCATAGGTTATGAGCCTCCCTATACATGCCACCATGATAAAGCTCTACCCTACCCATTTCACAAGAAAAAATCACTTAGAACTTATATATTTGGAAGTGTAAACAGGAAAATCATAATTTACATGCCCATAAAATATTTTACGCTTATCCATTTGGTACCTGATTATACTTTTCTTCTTTGCACACTTTTTAATTTCTTAGGTGCCATTCACATGGGCCCCTGCCTGCCCCTATGTGGAGAGCGTCTGCATACTGTGTTCAGAAACAATCCTTGTATTCCCATACAATCCATATAGGGTAGATTTGCGCTTTGAGACGCCTGTGTAGATGGTGCCTAAAGCCTGCCATACACATGCCGATAAGCGGACGATTTTTCACCTGACCGACGGGCGTGCGCGCTCGCGCCGCCGGCCAGCGGAAAAATCTACCGCTAATCGGCATGTGCCCACATGGGGCGACAGATCCCTGTCGCCCCACAGCTCGGCCGGCCAGAGAACGGACATGTCCGATAATCTCTGGCCGATGGCATTAGCTTCAATGAAGACCGGCGTCTTCATTGAAGCTAATGGCCGGCACACAAAGAGTGCCAGCCGACTGAAGGAGCCCCATAATGCACCAGGGTGCAAATGTGATGACGTCATCACGTTTGCATTCCGGTGCATATCGGAGTAGGTCTGTCTGCACCCGTCGGGGTGTGTATGGTAGCCTTAAGGCTGCATTGAGATATAGTTTTGAACGCGAATATTAGAATCAAAATTTTTTTATCGTGAATAGCCGAGAATTCACAAAGATCTAGAATATATTGCTATCACATAATCACGAATATTCGCTATTTTTTTCATCAGCACCCATGATCCCTCACTCCTTGTTGCTTGTAAGCTAAAGCCCCCCATAGACAGGCAGACTCCTCCATACAACTTTCATGAGACTTACCAACAACTATGTAGTATAGTGTCCTCCCTGATAGAATACATAGTGATTGGAAGGTGTAGAAAGGTCCTCCTATTACATGGTTTTGGTAGAAGAAAAGTTGGTTGTACAGAAGTTGCATGGAGGAGTCTGCCTGTCTATGGGGGGCTTAATGAAAAGGCTGCAATATCTATGTCTAAACTTAGCTACAGTAACCAATATGAGAAATCCTTTCTCTCCCATCATTTTGGGAGAGAGCGAGGAGTGTGATTGCTGTGATCTGTGCTCTGCCGTTCCTTACTCCATTACATTAGATAGTTAGTTCATATATATATAGTACAGATAGGCTGTACGAATATTGCCTACGCTGCTCATCACTATTTGAGACGATAAGTTTCAGGATGGCTAACAGTCAGCAGCCATCCTGCACGCATCATGTGGGTGGTGGTTGACAAATATAAATATCTTGAACTAGTTATAGTTACCGTATATACCGGAGTATAAACTGTGCTAAAATAAGCCCCCCTCAGCTTATATTCGAGTTAGAGTCCCACTTACCTGTCCGGGTGTTCACTGGTCTCCATGCAGACGCGGGAAGCCTCTGTGAATTCAATATTATATCAGCGTTCCCTAGATCGGCTGGTGAAATGTAAACAAACTACACAACAGCGCCATCTAGTGGGCTATTTGTACATTTTTACTTTAAGATGGTGGGATTTCAATTAGAAAACTCTACTACTTATGATTCAAACATGAAAATAAGTTTGCATTCCATGTATATACTTTTTAAATACAGCAAGTTTGGAGTTCAAGTGATACCGTTTATTGGCTAACTGAAGTCATTAGAGAAGCAAGCTTTCGGGATATCGCAGATCCCTTCTTCAGGCTAATACAATCCTGGTTCTTGAAACTTACATTTATACACAAAATAACATGGTCATAAATATTTGAACAAAGTAACAGTTTTGTCTTGACACACATGACTGATGGAGGTGAGAGTGAAGGGTAATGCCCCCCATACATACACAGATTTTAGCATCCGACAGACTAAAAACGATACATTTTTTTCAATTGTACAATTGGAGATTGATGGAAAGTAGAATATACTCCACATGGAATAACCAATTTTTGATCGATTTTTTGGTTTTTTTTTTTATCAATTTTTTTGGAATTGTAATTTGTACTCAATTTGTACTCAACCGATCAAAATTTTCCGACAAGTCTGATCATGTTTTGATCGACTTTTTTCACAATTACGATCAAATTTAATTGATCGGACCATGTGGGCATGCACCAATTTTCAGTCGACCGATCTAAAAATTGATCGTTTTTAATCTGTCGGCCGCTAATATCTGTGCATGTATGGGGGCCATTAGTTAATGGAGATAGTGATCAGAGTTAGGAAAAGTTATTGAGGGTGATAGAGATAAGAGGTTCAGCCGTGATATTCACCTCCTTCAGCAATTAAAAGTCCATAGACCTGGGAAGCAGAGAAATCTGCAACTAGGTATTTCTGGAGAGAGGACCTAAATAGCCAATAGTCTTTAAATTATTCAGAGATTAGGCAATGAATATAAGCTAATGGACATAAAGTAGTGAAGTCCAGACAACATTGGTCAGTGAGGAAGAGTTCATCAGTTTGAAGAAAGAGGGGGGGGGGGTATTGTTTGAGTTCAGTTTTAAAGTTTGAATTCAGTTTAAAGTTGTAGTGGCACATGAAGTTGTTGGTCCCTCCTATTTAAACCGTTATTCCAGAGGTTTTGAATTTGTTTTATGATTTACTTCCATTCCAGGCCTATATTTCTGTTTTCAAATTCCCCATCAGTACATAACCCTGAGATTCTTATATGTGTGGCCAGCGTGGCAGAAAGAGGAATGGGCTCTCAGGGACATCGGTTTTCTTGTGGTAGTGAACCTATGCACGTTTCATACGCTGGCGAAGGGTTTGACCTGTCTCACCAACCATAGCGTCTGTAGGGCATTTTTGCAAGCATTCAGGTACACCAAATTGGGAGGATTTGCCAGGAGACCGTTCCCTGGCTCTATATTAAATCCAACTGTGGTCCTGGTATGGTACTTTCTGCCACTGTCGAGATGAGTACAGGTCTCACATCTGCTCTGCATGAAGGAGATGTGCCGTTTGTGTTGGGAGGTGTCCAGGGAATCTCACAATAAGTGTCTGTAGATTGGGTGGTTGTTATAGCAAGGGAGAGGTAGTTCTGGAATATTTAATGAGTCTTATGCCTTGTGGGAGAAATGGTTTTAGCTCTTTATGATCCGCCGTAAACTTCCATAAATGGGTTAAAGTGACCACTAGTGGGATCCGATGTTCTTTTCTTTTGCTTATTATTGTTGTAACTAAAAAGGTGGCGCTGGGAATGGTCAATGCGTTCTGGATTTGTCCTTTGTGTGGTCCGGATGTTGTTGTTTTTGGTTTTAAAAAAACCCTGGTATGGTATGAAGTCACTTATGAGTTATCAAGGGGGCTTTCTGTGTCCCGAGGCAGAATCCGATGTTATCTGATAGATTGGCTGTTGTGTATACAACAGATTCCTTTATATGTTTAGGAGGAAGCTGTCATGCATGAGGTAAGTAGAGCGGTCTGTCTGTGGGTTTTATGTAGATGGATGTTTGCAATGAGTTCAGTGATACGTATAGTGTGTCCGGAAGTTTATTTCTGATGCGAGGGGTTTAATTTGAGTTGATCGTGGGGTGTGAATGAAAGGCCATTTGTAGTTCCTGTGGAATGAAGAAGATGTTGTTCCTCAGTTTCAGTCCAAATAATGAGGATATAACTTGTAAGCAAAAGTAGGGCCATGGGTTTACTGGGACACATTGCTTAGGAACTCTCCTCGATTTTGGCCATGGAAAAAGAGGTTTGCATATTGGGTGGGCAACACGTGAACCCATGGCCACCCCATCTGTTGTTGAGATAGAGGGTCCTGCCCAATAAGAATAAGTAGTTGTGGGTCCCAGGATAAATGTATGCAACTGTGAAATATGTCTGAGGCTGGTTCAGTTTTTAAGAAAATGAATGCAGCTGCAATCCCATCATTCTGTGGAAGGTTTGGTCTTTAAAGATTTCCACATCCATCGGGGCTAAAAATAGTTCATTTGAGAGTAGCGGTCCCACTGGCAGTAGTTTGTTTAATAGAGGTCTGTGGGTCTTGTAAAAAGCTGGGTGGTTAACGGGACAGAGGTTTGAGGATGTTTAACCCAGCCTGAGATATTTCGGTTAATGTTCAATACCTGAAATGATGCGGCCTCCCTGAGTTTCCAGCCTTATGAATTTTGGGGAGCAGTAAAAAAGCAGACCCCATTTTTGGTGTCTGGATTAAGGTGAGGATGTGGTTACTAATCCTGGGGGTAGGGCTTTTTACAATTTTGGTGAGTTCCCCGGTAGGGATCTGTAAGGATCCCTTAATTTTGGGCAGGTGGTAGATTGTTCGATAACTGCTTTGTGCCGGCCTGTACGTAATCGGTGTGTTCATTATGAATCTGGCCCCCCTTGGTATGCAGGGATTATGTATTTAGTGATGGCCGAACTGCCCGCAAGGCGGACGTTCGGCCGCGAACAAGGCCTGTTCGCCCTCCTTCTAGCCGGCGGACAGTACGGGTGGTTCGAACACGCCGTGTCCGCGACGAGAAGGAGCCCTATATTCTTCCTCCGGTGGGATATTAGCAGCGAGATCCCGACCGCAGGAAGAAATTTCAATGAAGGACAGGCGGTTAGGAAATTCCGGCTCTAAACACGGATGTGACGTCAGTGTATGTACATCCGGGTTTTCCGATTCAAATTCCCCGCCTAATCCCCCGCGGGGAAATTGAATGTGTCCGCGAACAGGGAGGAAGGCGGACTTTTTAGAGCCAGCTCCGCCCGTTCGAGGCCACGGACACGGGCCGAAAGGTCGGATCCACTATTTATATAATATACTTTATTTTCCTTTACAGATCATGATTGCTTTTTGTTCCAGTGTTGAAAGGTTTTGACAGGAAGTTCTCTTTGTGTAGAATTTATCCGTCACTTTTTGTCTGAATTGCGCTAATTGTATGTGTCAAGAGTGGGGTCATTCTGGGTTTGGTGGTCCATGGCAATTTGTTTGGTGGTTGTGCGTTGTGCTTAATTCAAAAGGACCCTGGACATGCTGCCAGGGAAAGCATGGACCCCAAATTAGCAGTGACATGGAGGAATTCTTCAGGAAACTGCGGCTAAAAGAATACTTCCATGACAAGACTGCCCATGACACAACTACAACAAAAATTAATGGCAACAACGCAACAACAAAAAAATCTGCATGGCAATGGACATTTTAATTGCTGAGTGCATGTGTGTCAAGACAAAACTGTTACTTTGTTCAAATATTTATGACCATGTTATTTTGTGTATAAATGTAAGTTTCAAGAACCAGGATTGTATTAGCCTGAAGAAGGGATCTGCGATATCCCGAAAGCTTGCTTCTCTAATGACTTCAGTTAGCCAATAAACGGTATCACTTGAACTCCAAACTCTCTCTATTTATCGATGGCTAACACGGTACAACACTCTACTATTACTTTTTAAATAGAAACTTATGTTCATGCTTGAATCATAAGAAGAGCCTTGAAAACCCATCCTTTAATAGCAATAAACCTGTGTTCTCTTAACTTTATTGAGGATGTGGCACTAAGATTTACCTGTTTGATTCATTCCTACATTCCCCCTCTTGGCTTATACTCGAGTAAATACAATTTTCCGGTTTTTGTAGATAAAACTAGGTACCTTGGCTTATATTTGGGTCAGCTTATACTCAAGTATACAGGGTAACAAAACATTATATTTGAGTAGTTCCACTGTTATGAATCTGATCCAACAGATCCATTAGAAGATCATTTTTGGTGTAATAATATATTTAACTGTCTTGGCCACTGTGTAGGCTTCTAGGAGTGCCCCAGATTTCTATTTAGAATTCTCAGAATGCCCCTAAAAGACACTGCATTGGGAGAAAAGATTTATTTATGAATTCAGGAATGGATCCTCTGGATCATAGGCTAATCACACAGACCAGATGCTAGATGTGACATCTGTATTTACTTTGAATTCCTTATATAGAGTGACAAGACATGAGCATTCCATTCCCACTGCTGGAACGGTGACATAAGTGAGGCTGCAGCAGCCTCGTCTAGGCCAAGCCACCAAGGAGCCTATCTGCCACTCGACACTAATGACCACAGTATAAATCCCGTCATTGCTATACTAGAAACTTCGGAATGAGGTCTCAGTTTATTTTCCCAAAAGAGTATGAGAAAGTATAGCTGCAGCCATCTGGCCAATCCCATAAAGGACTGCAAATAGTTGAGTATTTCCTGTGTCTGTGGTCCTTTTCCCCCAGGACTGGAAGCCTTCCACATTCCTGGGAACAGCAAATAGAGGAAGGACTTTGAAATGGTATTCTAAAGACAACATCTGTGGAGCATGCAGCGTACACTCTCATACTACATCGTTTGGTGCCTATGGATTGTATCAGATTTTAAGGAAGAGTTATTCATATGTGTATAAAATGCAACATGACAACTCCTAAGTAAGATGTTTATCATCTGAAAATAACATTTATTTACTCTATGTAGCAAGTTTCTGCAAATCCCTGTGCTTGATGTGTAGTGAGATATGTCAATTCAAGACACATGGTGTTCTGGAGCTTCATAGTTATGGGTCCTCCATCTTACTCCTAGGGTTAAATGCTAGTTGATGACCAGGGGGTCCAAGAGAAGGAATTAACATACCTGATCCTTTGCATTCTTCTTCTGTAAGACTAGACCTCCACTAGTAGTTGTGTCATCATCCACACCATCACCCTTTTATGGAGGCAACCCAAAGGAGGCATTCATGTGGACTTATAAAAAGCACTTAAGCCAGGAAGATGAGATATTAGGGCCCTTTCACACTATGTACACTATGGCTGCCATGATGTTTTTTCTGCTAACAGATGCTCTAGCAAACATACTACCGCATCCATTAACCACATGGTTACCAGCAGAAACCCAACTGTTCTGCACTTGAATGGGAGACGCTAGCGCTACATCTGAAAAAACTGCATAGGGCAGGGCATTTATGGTAGAATGTGGCATTGGGTGTTACCGTAAACACAAATGCAGGGCCATTGTGAAAGGCAAACAGGTCTCCTATGTCCCTACCAGTACTGTACTACATCTGCAGAGCAGCTAGTGTCAAAGGAGCCTAAGGCATCTACTGGTAGCAACGGTCGAAAAATTCGCAAATTCAAATTTTAAGTCCAAATCTTGACTTTTAAATTGCGTCTGCGCACAATCACACCCATCCATGCTCGATCGCTTAGGGCTTGTTTCCACATACGTCGTATACGCTTAGCGGGGACCCCAACGTAGCAGATACACTTACCTGCTCAGCGGAGGATCTGTCTTCACGGCGCCGAGCCGCTCCGCTGCTGCAAGACTCAACGTAGTCGAATACGTTGAGTCTTTGCACTGGCGGATGTGTAGACAGATCATCCGCCGTGCAGGCAATGTCTATCTGCTACGTCGGGAGCCCGCTAAGCGTATACGGAGAGGGTCCCAACGTATGTGGAAACACTTAAATGGAAACCAAGCAATTATATTTAATGGGAGCGATCTTAAGCGGTGGCACGATAAAAAACGCATCCATCCACAGCCGATCGCTCTAGTGGAATCAAGCACTAACCCAGAACACATTATCCATCAAGATTTAGGAGCGGAAACCTAGTTTATGCTCTAAGGCCATCTAATTCTTTATAAAAAGCCAACCAGATGCAACCACTAAAGAGAGGAGAAGACCTTTCCCCCGTTATGGTCGTGAACTCCATACCAACAATTAGATCACCTTAACTTTTCTCAAAAAAATTTCACTAATTCTATCCCTAGCTTATTAATCTTCCTCTTTTTCTCAACTTTATTCATTTCCCTTTTTCACTTTCCCATAATTCATTCCTTAGCTTTGTCTCTAAGCTCCCTCCTGCTTTAGGAACATTGATAGTTACTAGACGTGATGAGTTCACAAAAGAGATGTGGGTGTACTGAACAAAAGAGCTAAATATGTCTTCATTTCACCAGATTTTATCACATTCAAAGGATCACTGTACCAAAATTATATCAGCAAATTGTATGTATGTGTACAGCAAGTTTATCATTAATAATTGAATTTGTTGTTCTCAGGCCAACAAGTTGTCACTTCATTTTACCCAACATGTTCAACAAAAAAGTATGGAAAACTTAAGTAAAGGTAAGTATGTAAGGCTTTAAATTAACCTACCCACCCTTTATCTTGTTCTTCTCAAGGACCGTGGTTAACTCAAGCACGCTCTATCCACCTTCTAGTGATATTTATTCAGTTCTCCATCTTCTCCAAATCAGGAGCCATGGTCTAGCTCAAGCATGCTCTTCCTGCCTTCTCCAACGAAGGGACAAATAGCCAGTTCAGGTAGGTTCTTTCCACCTTCTCCACCTCACTGTGGTCCTGCTTAGCTGGAGTTTTCTGCTTTTCCATCTGAGGAACTAAATCCAGCTTGGGTCAATTCTCTTTTTCCTTTCTCTCTTTAGCACTACTGTGCAGCTAAAGTAGGCTTCTACCATTTTCAGGGGCCAGATCAGACAAGCTTCTTGCCTTACTATTGGCCAGTAACCATGCCTTTCTCAACTACAGGCCAGTGGTGAAATAAGGCAAATTGAAGGGGTTCAGGTACAAAGCATTTGTAGCTAATAATTAAAACTTTCCCTAAACTGTTAAACTAAAACAAGTAAATTGTTTCTAAAACATAGTACACAAAGGAACAGGGTATGACACAGGAGGGGTGGAGGACCCTGCCCGGACAGGCTTACCATCTAATAGGTTTGGGAACAGAGTATATAATAGGTGGGGGTGGAACTGGCATGGTTGTGATGTTAGGGGTGAGAAGACCAGCAAGCCAGACTGAAGAGGGGGGTTTTCAGGGCTTTTTAAAAAGTGTAGGAGCAAGTCTAATGGGGGAGAAAGAGTGTTCCAGAGAGTAGGAGCGGCCCAAGGTACCTGGCAATTATCCCGTTTTGGGATTTATTGGAAAATGGGGATAATAGTCAATAATCGGGATACGAGTTATAAAAAACATGACTTTCCCAGCCAAATCCCAATTTCAATAAATCCTGGGATTCAGGAGGGAGGGGGTGTTACTCCTAAATTACAAGCCCGCGTCTGCAGATTATGGGCAGGGTGGGAAGTTATGACTCCTCCCTAATAAATTACCCTGATTTCAAAATCCAGGTAACAATGCAGGATTTATTGAAATCAGGATTTGGCCGGGAAAGTCACATTAGCCGGCTGCTAAATAGGAGGGAGGAGAGGAAACTCCAGATACCAGAAGTCAAGTGCGTGATGTCGCTTCCTGTATTTGGAAGTCCAGCACTTCATTATTCTGAATACTTGAAGTCACTTTCTGACAGTTTTACCTTATTCAAAAAGGGATAAGTTGACAGGTATGGTGGTGTCACTTGCCCAGGGGTGGGTGTGATTAGCACCGTGTGACACTGTATCCCAGAAGAGAGGTGAGAGCAAACTTTTCAAACATTTTTACAAAAGCTGAGAGCCTTGCAAGTTAGCATCTTCAGCTGCACACTCCTTGTCTTGCCTCCTCCCCTTGTAAATGCTACACTCCCAAGGCTTCTACCCATATTGTGCATTCTCAGGGGTGATACAACATTAAATACAACATTGAAATACAACCTGACACCCATATTATTTGCAGCATACTATATACATTACTATGGGGTGACCCCATGGGTTTGCGATGCCAGGTGACACCACACTAAATTTACAGGAGGCCCACTCAATGGTTCTTGAATGTTTTGTTTTTTTAATTAAAATCCCAATTACAAATGTTAAAACATATAAGAACAGCATTCGTTTTGGGGAGGATGCAGACATTAAATGATTCTCTTTTTCTTTCGCAGTCTGGGAGCATGTAGGAATGAATGTATACATATTGATATATAGTCTTTCTCTTTTTATACTCTTTCACTCAAACTGCATTTTTTAGTTATTATTTGGCCCTTAAAGTTTCAATTAAATAGATTGAAAGTGAAGTCTGGAGGCCTCTCAATAAGCTAAGCTGTCACTAATAGAGAAAAAAAAAATCTGGTGAAAACGTGCTGCAGAAATTGCCAAGAGAGCTCAACATCTGTAACCAAGTTGCCTTGCGCCAAAAATTGTGTCATCAGCGATTTTTTTTTCTTCACACCCACATTTCTGGAAAGGATATTGTCTTTGGCTTGGCTGGGGTTTGCTCCATGCGGTGGTCTCAGTTCAGCATGAAGCACAGCTGATGTCTTCTGAATCTGTTATGTATCTCGGCCTTGTTGCTTGCTGTTGGAGATGATTAAAAAGCAAGTAAAAAAAAATAAAACAAACAAGCAATAAAAAGAAATAATATATTCAAAGGATGTCCTTTTGGGGTATATCAGGGTTGCCGTCAGAACTCAAAAATGTCAGGGCCCCATGACAAGACTTGAGAAGCGGGGGGGGGGGGGG
>CM070033.1:16983225-16993597 GCA_036250615.1 Ptychadena robeensis
CCCAGAGCATACCATACCCGCTTTTAGCATAGGGTCTGGTTTGCTATGGAAGATTGGGGCCACGAACAGCATGGGGTCCCCCCCTTCTCCAAAGCATACCAGACCCACAGCTGGCATAAGATGTGGAATTCCTGGTAAAGGGGGAAAATGAAAAGTGTGATGTCAACCCCCCCAGAGCATACCAGACACCCTTCTGCCATAGGGTCTGCCTGGAGGAGGGTGTCACAAAGGGGAGGGCACCCACCATCCCTGTCCAACCAGACCAATGCCATACCTCAACAAGACCTTACCTTAACAAGGGATCTCTTACCCACAACCATGCCCCAGTGTTGTAGGGGATCATTTAGTATCCAGAATTGCCCTTTAACAATAAGACCCCCGAATCCAAACCCTCACTCTATGGAATGAGAAGAGAGGTCTCCTGGACCTCTTACCCATTCCCAGGAAAGAATAAGGGTAAGAGGTAAATCAAAAAGGGGTCATCGGCCAAGGGTGCCAAACAGTCTAGGACCGCCCCTGATGTACACTGTTATTTTTATATGGTCTTTGTTGTGGTTTTTTTAAATAAAATGTACAGCTATATAAAGAAAACTATGGATCACAGTAACCCCAGGCATCTTATATTTTCAGAGGTCAGATGGCAGCCGTCATGTTTCCTCCAAGAAAGATTTGCCTGAGAGAAATATTACATTTGCTGTAATTATTACTAGCGCTGTATAAGGTTTCCATAATTGCCACGCAACCATGGCATAAGTATCCTGTATCCCAGAAATTCCATCTCCCCTTTCCTTTCCAATGTAATTATTTTATGGCTTTATCTCATAAATCTCCGCAGATTCTGGGATCAAATTGTCGGAATTCTCTGCTACTAGTGTTTCACTATTTGAAAATCCTTCTTAGTAGTCTTGCAGTATAGGTACCCATACACGGGCTGATTGGCCAAATCGCTGCTCTGGCCCGGGACGGGAGTGTCCTCTGATGGCGGCCCTGCCCCGATGTTCTTTGATGGACCAAGCCTCTTTGACCACTGGTATCTCAGCCTGTGTTGGCATTAGTTGTGCCAGCTGCCAGTGTTGGCACAGTTTTGTAGTTAGCTTATACAATGCTAACCAGGGGCATTGACAGACCCTGGTACCTGGGTTACATGCCCAAGTTATGCCAGTGAGTGCCCTGGGCACCAAACTGAGCAGAATATACATTTGGAACATTATCCAGAAATGCCTCTTAGGACTTTAGAAAGGCCCACGATCCAGCCCACACATTAGAACATCACTGAGTAGCCAGCTCTGGTCTTATGACTCTCTCTGGTTGGGTCACTCACTGGCACTCTATTAGGCCAGAGGTGGCACAGAAGACTTAGTGTGTCAGTGCCACATGTTAGTTGCATTGAGGACTCTCTGTCTAGGTTCAGATAACCTTTCTGTGGACACCTATGGTGGTGCCTCTGCTGTAGGGTTTCCACTCTCAATCCAAAGGATATGTAGCCAGCTCTGGTCTTATGACTCTCTCTGGTTGGGTCACTCACTGGCACTCTTTAAGCAGCCAGCAGAAAACTATAGTGTGTCAGTGCCAAAGCCATATGTTAGTCACATTGAAGACTAGCAAATAGAGATGGTCGAATTTTTCGACTTGCTAACTTTGTGAGCTGATTGCAAAGCCCCTTGCTGGAGGTGTAGAGAAGGGTTGTGGGAACATTTGAAAAAAAGAAGTTTTGCTCTAGCACATGTAGCTTTTGCATAAATTAAGTTCAAAGTTAAAGTCGAAATTCCGATTTTCAAAATTTTTACTTGACTTTGATCTTAATTTGTGCAAAAACTATTTGTGTTAGAGACATACTTTTTTTTTTGTAGTATACCCCCAACCCAAGTTTAGTGATGATACCATGTTCAGGGGCTTTGCAATTAACTCGAAATTGGCGAAATGGTCGAATTTTTTCTCTACTAGCAAAGCGGCTTTCTGTCTAAGTCGCATGTTGGAATATTTTCTGTGGACACCTATGGTGGTTGTTCCTCATTTAGGGTTTCACTCTCAATAAATGCTCCACCCACTATCCTGAAACAAGGGGTTTTCCCTAAACGTTTGGGATTTGTGATGGCATGAATGTGCTAGCTATTCTTGGGTGGAGGGCTTTTGATTCCTTTAGGGTAAGGCCCCACTGAGACATTTTAGGAGCGGATGCGGCGTGGTATTTCAGCCGCGGCCACACCGCTCCCATTACCCCCAGTGAGCAAGACTCCACTGCCGCAGATTGCCTGTGATGTAGTGCAGACAAGGTGTCCATACTGCACCACGGGCAATCTGCAGCTCAAATGCATGTCCGTGCCGGCCGTGGTTTTGCCACGGGTTTTAGCCCATTGACAGTCAATAGACGGTCAATGGACAAAAAAATGTGGTGAAAACCTGCGGGGAAACCATGAGTGTACGCCAGGGGAAACTGGACAGAAAAACACATGCTTTCCACACGTGTTCTTCTGTCCTCCCGTAGTGGAGCCTAAAGGTGGGTTTACACGTGTAGATCTTTTCGTTCGATCAACAAAGAACGAATGTTTTTTTTGGTTGATTGAACAAAAATCTGGAATGGCCAATTTGTTTGATGGATACGTTTGGTTCGACCTTGAACAAAATTTTTTTGAAAGGTCATCAAACATGTTTTAATGTAAATTAAGTTATGTGTCCTTGTAATTTTAAATGTATCTTCATTCGATATCGGCGATGAACGAACAAAAAATCTAATGTTACATTCAATAAATGAACAAACGATGTTTGACAATAAAAAAAAATCAGATTGGCAGTTGATTGAAGAAAACATCTACATGTGTAAACTCACCTTTAAGCCGGGAACACACAGCTCAATATATAAGCCGTTCGAGGTTCCTGGCAGCAGCTCGATGACGTCATCGCGCTGATGCTTAACATTGAAGGAGCTGAAGACGCAGCACTGCTGTGTCTCCAGCTTGGACGATGATTTGTATGAAGACTCTGCGGTCCCCATGTAAAACAATGGACATCAACTGTGATTTACAGTCATTTCCGATATCCCTGATTTTGACAGGGATGGTCGCATTAGATATGGGCCAGATAGATGGCTGTGAGCACTAGAGATGGTCGAATTTTCATTTCGACGATTTTAAGTTATTTGCAAAGCCCTGAACATGGTATCATCAGCAAACTTGCTGAAGATGTACAGGGTTGGGGGTATACAACAAAAAAAGTATGTTTCTAACACATATAGTTTTTGCACAAATTAAGTTCAATGTCAAGTCAAAATTGCAAAAATCGGAATTTCGACTTAGTTTTTTAAGCTAATTTATGCAAAAACTATATGTGCTAGAGCAAAGCTTTTTTTTTTCAAATGTTCCCACAACCCTTCTCTACATCCCCAGCAATTTTGGCGAGGACACCATTTTCAGAGGCTTTGCAAGCAGCTCACAAAGTTAGCAAGTTGAAAAATTCGACCATCTCTAGTGAGAACGCACTGTGCTCAATCACCCATTGATCTGGCCCATATCTATGCGTGTGTTCCCAGCTTAAATCCCTTCTCACCATCACCGAATACTAATGGTTGTTCCTCCACTCTAAATCTGAAAGATTTGTGGCTTCCTAGGATAAAATGACCCCCGATGAGGTCATGCAGCTGCTGCTATCCCATGTGCCACCTACAGATGGCAGCCACGAGGCAAACTTCTCCACTTTCCAAGTTCTTTATCTTTTCCTAAACTTTTCTCGGTTTTGTCCTGACCTGGGACTTTCCCAGACACATGGCACTGGGACCTTTAACCTGGAACTGCCCATAGAATGGACTTACCATCACCCCAGCACCCTAAACCCTGCACAATCCCTATCCTCAATCTTTAAGGAACCTGGACAAAGAGGAGAGCCATCCCATCTGCCTCCATTGAGGTTATCTAGGAATGTGATGTGACCTGAATGTGACCTCACTGGGAGTCCCTGAGTGGCACCACCGAGAAGGAGGAGGGGGGTTCTCCATCCTGGGACTATTCAGGACCGATCAGCCAGGCTTGCAGAGTGATCAGAGAGGGAGGAGGGGAAGGCAGCCTGAGATCTGCCGGAAATGTCTGTACACTTGTGAGTTTCCTCTGTGCTGCAGTCTGCGCAGATCGCAGGGACAATGCGGCTGGGTGACAGCTCCTGCGCTCCCCTCGGACACTCCGCGATCGCCAACGCCTAGGATCCGGATCGGCCGATCGCTCGTCTGAAAAACTTTGCAAAGTTCATTGTTCTGCACAGGGATCGCCGGGAGAGGCTCTGACAATGGGGCTGCCGACTCTGGAGTTCAGTGATTCATACTTGGATAGTCCGGACTTCAGGGAAAGGCTGAAATGTCATGAAATTGAGTTGGATAGGACCAACAAGTTTATTAAAGAGCTGATCAAGGATGGGAACATGCTGGTCGGGGCTCTGAGAAGTAAGTAGATGACATGTTTCTGCAAGTCCACCTCTATGGCTTTACTTCCAGCTATGTAGACCCTCCAGGGGGGGTTCTGCAAGAGTTGTATAAAGGATATCAATATCCAAAATATTTATCTGTTGCTGTGTTTTTACATCTATTGGGATCATTAATACATATACATAATACATTAAAATATTTATCTGCTGGTAATTGTTCTCATGATGGACGACATATGATACTATGATGGTTGATATGGAGTATTGGTCTCTAAAGCCCCCCATACACGCATAGAGCCAATTTGCAATGCGTGCGCACCGGGTTGCTCACCTGGAGGGACCGATCAATGTGGGCCAAAATTGCGATTGGCCAGAGAATCGACATGTCGGTTTTTCTCTGGCTGATCGCATTACTATGGATGGTGACCCTGGTACCAAACTATCGGCGGGCACACAAAGGGTGTGCTCCGATTCTCTCAACAACTGGCTGCAGCGTGATGACGCTTTCACACTGCAATCGGCTGTTGAGGATCGTGCAGGGATCGCTGCGTGTATGGCCGGCTTAAGTTTGAAAATGTTGGTTGTTGAGGTTTTTGGTTGACAATATTGGTTCAGAATGATGTATGAACCGGCGTTATGGAATATTCGCAGTAATGTTTCAGGGGCGGTTTGTCAAGATAACCAAAGGAGTCCCCGTGAGACCTCATTGCAATCAGGAATGCTGTTCTTATAGGGACTTGTGGTGCCACTCCTGCCATGCACACATGTTTATTATTTCTTGCCTTGGACTTTGTGGTATCCACACTAATCAAGGAAAGAGGTGTGATGGAGCCCTGAGGCAGAGTTGAAGAAACTGTTGCTATTACATGAAAAGTTTTGGCAATGGATAGTGTTGGTCCATTGGCGTATGCAATCAATAACTTGGCTGGAGCAAATTGTAGAGTATGTGCCAGTATGAGCGCCCAGCTACATGGGCAGTTTAATGTGTTGCCACTCATGGGCTGACTGACAAGCAATCGTCTAGCACAGTGGTTCCCAAACTGGGGGGCGCAAAGGTATTCCAGGGGGGCGCTTGCCCTCATTCTTAACCTGTGTTTGAATGGGGAGGGGGGGGGGCTTGATAAAATATAAAAGAAGGGGCCCTGCAAGGAAAGTTTGGGAACCACTGGTCTAGCAGAACATAATTCCAATATATGGTTGCTGTCATCCAATCAATATGTATACTTGCATGTTCCAGTGCTTGAATGGCGGACCACTAATCAGATCACTATGACAGGAAAAAGTTAGGCTGATTTTTTACTAGGTGACCATCTATAGCTGGAGGTACTGACTGCAATCTAAGGCCACCTACAGACACAAGGATTGTCCATCTGTCTGTCCAAACCTGAACATATTGAATGACAATCTTCTCATATCTGTGGGTTCCTTCTTGTCATTTTGCAGGACAGTCCCAGATTTTTGACATTTCCTGATGGATCATGTACAGGAGGAGCTCTTCCTTTAACTTCTGGATAAAGTTACTTCTTGTCACCACTCTTAAATCCAGTATAGTCCAAATGTCTCCTCAATTGAGGATAGACTGATGGATAGAATAAAGCCCCTGATACATGGGTCGATACCCTTACAAACGATGACCCACTTGAAAGCAGCATGGTGATGTCAGCAAGATGCGCTTGAGCGTTCACCAATTGAACAGAAATCTATGCGCACCACTTTGTGCAATAGATTTCCGTACGATTACCGACGGTCCTTAAAGCGATGGAGATCGAACAGGGTTTAGCAACATGTTAGTTCCCTGTTCGATCGAGTTGTCTTCGAGCGGGATCGTTTGATGCTGTTCAAAGACAGGGTGGCTGCAATCAATGACTTGCGAATGCACACTTTGAGACGTCAATGATTGAGCTGGTCATTGATTGTACGGGTATCGACCCGTCTATGGGGGGCTTTACCCTCTTGGTTTGTCGTACTGTTTACAGATGTCACCAAACAGCAGATATCAAGAGGGGATCCTCCAATGGCGATACATGTTCTGAGATTGTCTCTTTCAAGGAGAGTAAAGTCCTACACAGATTGATTTTTTATATCGATACATATCGGTATTTTCTGTTCCTTTGATCCCCATCCAATGTATCAAGCAGAAATTGATTCCCTGAGGTAGTGTGCACTGCGATCGTTTTACGATCGATCGTCAATATTGCAATTAGCATGTTACGATCGTACAGAAATCGCAGGGGGAATCGCAACGTGTATGGCTAGCTTAAGAGTAGTGAAATTTCCCCTGCTGGCATAACTTTAGTACATTCATAAATGGATATTTGGTCATTGTTTGTTTGTCCTCCATGTCCCCCAAGCTTGGTCCTTCCTCCCCCAACTCGTACAATTTCATTGGCATCACAGTGAAGGGCCAAGTAAAATGAATATTTTTAATATATCTATGTGTAATGCAATTGAGGGAGTGATATAAATTCCCTTTTTACTTAAACCTTTACAAAACTTTAAGCCAGTGGTTCCTAAACTGGGGGGGGGGGGGGGGGGGGTTGAAGGGGCAGCTGGGGGGCTGAGGGAGGGACAGGCAGGAAGCCAACCATGGATGGACTAGCTGCAGATAGTGAGTACTTGTAATGTGTGTATGTGACTCTATGTCAATGATAAATGTTTCTGTATGATTGGTGTGTGTGAATTTAATGCATGTCTCTGCATTATTGGTGTGAAAACCAAGTAAAGTTGTATAAGTTCGAGGGCCATTTCACTCAGTACACGATGCTGCAACACAAACATGGCTAGTGTGAAACGACCCTCAACATGAAACTGTATACTTTGAATGAGAAGGGGCGGGTCAATAGTGTTTCTTCCTAGAAAAGAGGCGCCAGGGAAAGTTTGGGAACCACTGCCTTGAGCTTGGTAGATTGAAGAACTGAAAAGTTTCTCTTAACTAGTCCAGGTGATTCCATGGACATTCACTTTTGCCAGTGTCACCATCTGCGCTTGGATTATACAAGAGGGAATATATGAAGTATGGACCCCTGGCTCACTTGGGAAATCTCTCCATCCATTAAAAAAGTTTGGGCTAGCAAGCCAATATATTAGTGAGCTACTAGGGAATCATGGGCTTAGCAGATGTTGTGCCCAAACGACATAGAATTTGCTTTGCTGGGCACATGGATGGGCATATAGTAACGAGGGCTGTCTGAGTACAGTGAGCTGAATGTGGACAGCGGCGGTCACTCTGCAGGATGCTGCTGCTCTGTAATGGGAAGTTTATGTCTCCGTAACCTGATACGGTTTTCCAAATGCTTACAGCCTGAAGGCACCGTCTCCCAGGCTGGGAATGACATTCCGAGCAATTCACTGAAAAAAAGAGTCCTTTTTGTCTGAACTGAGCTGGAAAACTTTTTCTGTGCAATCATCGTTTTTGGATTATTTGAAAGTAAGGGGAATGCAAGGCTCAGGCCCCGCTCACATGAGTGTGTTGAGTTATGTTTGTATATTTTACATGCGTTGTGTTGAAAAGCTCATTCATTTTAAATGACTTATTAGTTTTAAATATAAATGTTACATATAGGTTTAACTGCTATCTAAAGCAGGAAACACACGCATAGATATGGGCCAGATCGATTGGCACTTCGAGCGCTTTGCGCGCTCAGGGCCATCTATTTGGCCCATATCTAATGCGACTATCCCTGTTTTTCAGCGGGATCAATCCAATCAATCCTGCTGGAAAACAGGGATATTGTACATGACGGTAAATGACAGTGGATGTCCATTGCTTTGCATGGGGACCGCGGGTCCCCATATAGTGCAGCAGCACGATGGCGTCATCCCATGTGTTCCCTGCTTAGGGCTTCATTAGAGGGATGACCCCTCATTTCCTGTTTTGTTGACCAACTTTTATCAGGGAAACTGACAAAGGTTCTGGAAATCATTTACGTTAGCATAAGTTGCTGGTAGAGTTTTTTCACTTCCTGTCCTGGGTTGACAACTTTTTTAATGGGAAGTAGAGATGGTCGAATTTTTTTTTTTTAAATTCGACCATTTCGACGGTTTCGACTTAATTGCAAAGCCCCTGAGCATGATATCATCACCAAACTTGCTGGAGATGTAGAGAAGGGGGTATAATACAAAAAAGAAAGTATGGCTCTAACACAAATAGTTTTTTCACAAATTAAGTTCAAAGTCAAGTAGAAATTTCGAAAATCGGAATTTTGACTTTAACTTTGAACTTCATTTATGCAAAAACGACATATGCTAGAGCAAAGCTTTTTCTTTTCAAATGTTCCTTCAACCCTTCTCTACATCTCCAGCAATTTTGGTGATGATACCATGTTCAGGGGCTTAGCAATGAGCTCACAAAGATAGCAAGTCGAAAAATTCGAACATCTCTAATGGGAAGTGAAGTATCCTCCCAACAGATTCTTTACAGTAAAAGCCAAAACATCCTCCCCCATTCTATCACATTCTATTCTATCCAAAACTATTGAAGAATGGGTTAGGAAAGCAAGGACGTGACAGCTCTGTAATGGTGCCATGGGTACATATTCTCTCAGTGAATTTCTGACAATGTTCCTATAGCGCTCATTTCCTTCAAGTCCAGGTGACAACTACAGTGCTTATGGTATGGGCATTAGAGAAAGTGGAAGGGGAGGGCAAAGCTCCTCAATGAGACTCCTACAGATATATAAACCTGACCTTAACATACACGGCCCAATTTGCACCCGATTTTCTTTCCCAAAAATCAGGTGGCCCCACCTGGCCAGGTAGGCCAGGAATCAGATGCATGTCGGATTGCAAGGTGATCCGACATGCCGGTAAATTCCTGGCCGACCCTTTGTGTGCCGGCCATTAGTATTGGCTGGCACACAAAGGGTGCCCCACGATCAGCTGAGAGGCTGGCTGCAGCGGGATGACGTCATCCCGCTGAAGTCGATACCTCATCTCTCGAGGCAGAATCACCTAGTGTATAAGCATTTCCAAAAAGTGCACATTGTATCCAATGAAAATGGATGACGGGGTGAATCAGGCCTATCAGAGACCACTAAACCCATTTGGTTGGAGTTATGCTTTAAATAAACACATGCACATTTTATTGAGGTCCTATTCTATTAAGTAATCATGATTTTATGTTGTGTCATGAGTGCATTTTACCCCTCATTGTTAAGTTCCAGCAAGCTGAGCCAATGATGTGAGAAGACAGCAGAGGAGAACCGGAGGGTGTCAGGAGTGATGCTGATCTGTATGCTATCAGTCCCCAGAGCAAAGAAACAATCGCCCTGTTATTGGTTTTGGGAAATTTCTTAAAGAGACCTGTCACCCGACAAAACATCAACTATATGAGCATGTTCCATAATATCTGCTTGTGAAAGCCTCCCCTATGGAGACGTTAGGAAGTATGGGTGCTGCCATATATTGGATGTGAATTCCGCCACCTCAGCAGACTCACGGCTTTCTCCTAGAAGCTACTGAATTATTTTGGAAAATTAGAAACACCAGAAGCAAGCATTACAAATATTTGGATCTTTATCAAGTTATCATCGACTGAACAGAGAATCAATTAAATGGAGAGTCGACTGAGGGTCCCCATCCAAAGTTATGGCACTCAAACAGGGTTTGGTTCCCTGTTTGACCGAGCTTTCTTCAGCTTGATGCAATCGATTCAAGAACAATAAATCACAGTGAACGTGCACAGCGATTGATTTTTTTGCATAGATTAATTTCAAATTCAAAGTTAGAAATAGCATTTTGACTTTGACCTTAACTTATGCAAAAATGACATATGATAAAACAAAATTTTCTTTGTGAAAGTTTGGTGATGATACCATATTAAGGGGCCTTGCAATTAACTGATAAAGTTGAACTGGTGGCAAACTCATCTCATCCTTTGGTCTGAAATATCATTTATATTCTGATGACACCCAAATCTACCCATCCACCCCGGCCTTTACTCCCTCTGTCCTGGACAACATCTCTC
>CM070033.1:17024447-17039257 GCA_036250615.1 Ptychadena robeensis
GCTCGATAATGTTCCTAAATAGAAAAGGGGGGCCCTGCAGGAAAAGTTTGGAACCACTGCTCTAGGCATTATCTCCACTTATTGCAGGGAAAAGGCAGAGAGGATCCAGAGAGCCTTGACACCAAGGTGACAAAGGGCCGGATTTAAAGACTAAATAGGCCCACGTCTGGTCTGTAATAATAATCTCCTTATCTTCATATTCCTATGCTTGCCCTTTTAGCATCCAAGACATTCAACCAGGACATGGCATACCTCCTACGCCTCTCCTTTTACATTCATTATTTACTGTATCTACAGCATCTGTGACACCTATTTTAAAAGCATTTTCGGAGCGTGAAATTCATTCTGCATGCAGGAACAATTAATATGGGAGAATATGCCAGAGGCTGACGCCTAATTGAGCTAAAAGCAGTCTTAATGTTACAAAGCTCGGAACTGAAAATAAATCTAGCACGGAATTTCACAGAAGAAGAAGAGACAAACTTATTTTATTGCAGGAGACGTGTGACACCCCCCCCCCCTCCGTACAGTATCATTAGACACCATGTCCTCATTCAGTCTGCAGTGAAATTTCATTAGTTAGAATAAAGTGCCTTACCGGAATGGAGCCTGCTGCTGCTGCTGCGAAATCTTGTGTGCCTGCTTATGCAGTCATTGGTACTTATATTATCTATGCCATTATTGAGGAGAGTGCCTCAAAAGGAAGAAGGTTCGGGTAAGAGAGAGGTTCGCTAATGGTATATATATCTCAAGGGGTCCTTTTGACAATTTATAACAGCAATTTAAACTTTTTCTAAACTATACAATCCAGGTAAGCAGATATAAAAGCGGACCTACCACCAGAAACTCGTGTTTGCGTAAATGGCACTTGAAGTGCTGATGATAGGGAGAATGGAAAAATGATCAATTTAAGAAGGTCCCTCACAGTCCCTCATCTCTCCCTGGCTCTGGTGTTGCGCGGCATGGTGCCACCAGAAGAGCCCCACATCTCTGAGCGCAGTGACAGCTGGGTAAGTCCCTAAACTTAGTTCTGAACACACACTACTTTTCCCTTAGAAAACATTATAAACACCCCCAGTGGCCACTTGCAATGTTGCAGCCTGAGTTAACCACCTGAGGCATGGCAGATAAATATGGAATCTCTCATATGATGAGATATGGTGATGTGCAGCATGTCGCCCGAAGAAGAGCATCTCTGATCGCAGTGACAGCTGGGTAAATCCCTAATCTCAGCTCTGCATTGAAATGTACACAGCCTACTTTTCCCATAGAAAACCATTATAAACACCCCAGTGGCCACGTGCAATATTGAAGCCTGAGTTAACCCCCTGAGGCCTGGCAGATAAATATGGAATCTCTCATTTGATTCGAAGGAACAGCAGGCAAGTATACATTTTTAGGATTGTGGAGCGCTACACCACCACCATATCCTTGCCCCAACCTAATTTTACATATATATTTTTTTGACTTTAAGTATAAATCAGCTTTAAAGCTGAACTCCAGCTATACTCTGCTCTACCGAAATTGCATTTAGTCATTTTCTTAAGCTGTGTGCATCAGAACACTAAAGAACCCTGCATCCCCTGGCACTTTTATCCCCAGACTGGCTGTTTCAATCCATTTCATTAATAAGGATTTTAATCCTTTTACCATGGAGGAGCACCTAATGCGCAAATCGGCACTTGTGCATTCACATATTAGGAACGCGATGCATGGTAGTTCCGGGTACTGATGTAAAAAATCTTGCATTTTCGAGATATAGCACTATGTGCCGATATTCACAATCAAAAATTAGCAATTCGAATATTCGCGATCAACACTCTGGATAAGGTAAACCATCCCAAGTATGTCTAGGACAGTGGTTCCCAAATAGAGATGGGCGAACACCAGCCCGGAGTGTCCGCGAACAGGGCGGGTCGAACTTTTAAAGATGTCTGCCGTCTGCCCTGTTCGCGAACACATTCAAATTCCCCGC
Organism: Ptychadena robeensis; assembly: GCA_036250615.1. Taxonomy (NCBI): domain Eukaryota; kingdom Metazoa; phylum Chordata; class Amphibia; order Anura; family Ptychadenidae; genus Ptychadena; species Ptychadena robeensis. The sequence goes on from CM070033.1 coordinate 17,026,423, forward strand.
CTCTAGGCGGGGAATTTAAATCGGAAAACCGGATGTGACGTCAGTGACATCACAGCCGGTCCATGGAACGCATCCTGGAACGCATCGTTCCTGGTTGTGGGAGCCGGATGTGACGTCACTGACGTCACTTCCTACTCTGAGCCGGAATCTTCACTACAAGACCGGCTTCATGCCCGGTCTTGTAGTGAAGAGATTCTTCCTCCGGCACGATCTCGCAGGTTCTGATCCTGCCGGAGGAAGAATTTAGATCTTCTTCTGGCCGGCGAACAGGACGGGTCGAACACCCGTACTGTCCGCCGGCGAGAGGATCGGCGAACATGCCGAGTTCGCGGCCGAACTGTTCTCTGGCGAACAGTTCGGTCCATCCCTATTCCCAAACTTTCCTTGCAGGGCCCCCCTTTTCTATTCAGGAATATTATTGAGCCCCCCTTCCCTATTTAAACGCATGTTCGGAATGAGGGCCCGCGCCCCCCTTCCCTATTCAAACACATGTTCGGAATGAGGGCCCGCGCCCCCTGGAATACCTTCGCGCCCCCCAGTTTGGGAACCACTGGTCTAGGGATTACCACTTTTGGTATTCAAAATCTACTCCGCCGGGTTAACCTCTTCAGACTGAAATGAAATCTGCTGTCCAAGTGCATTCAAAATACAAACTATATGAGCACTGTAATTCATTGGAAATCTTACAAAAACAATATAGCAAATTATGAAACTGGGAAATGCTCATGCTGAATTTGATGCCAGCAACACATTTCAGAATTTGGGGCAAGGGTATGTTTTTTTTGTGTTTTGCCGCCTCTTCTTTAAATAATACTCTGGGGATGTGTGGAAACTTCTGATGTAGTTTGAAAATATTCCATTCTTGCCAGATATTGCTAAATATTGGTGGGAATCGGCACATATCCATTAAATTCAGTGAAAAGCCCAATTCCACTAAACCCTAAATCAGACATTGATAAAGAAATACGTAAAAGTCTTTATGCAGCATGGTGTAGTTTCCAAGAATGTTCCTTTCTGATCCCTTTAAGGTCATCAACCTTTACTATCAAAGAGCCCTTTGGCCCCCAATAGTGATGGCCAAAAAGTTCGCCCGGCGAACATAACATGTTCGCAGTTCGCAATGCCGGCGAACATTATGGGTGTTCTACCCGCCCCCTATACCTTAACATGGAGACAAAGTGCGACCCCTCATCCTATAGTCAGGTGGTACAGTACAGCCAATAATGCATTTTTCCTCCTGGAGGACACCCCCCCCCCTATAAAAAGAAACAGCCCGGCGGCAATTTTACAATTATCCCGTGTCTCCAGTACTAGATAGATAGGGAGAGCTGAGTCTCCAGTACTAGATAGATAGGGAGAGTTGCTGCTGATTGAGGGATGGCTTAGATACTTTACTATTACACTCCATCTAGTGACTTGCAGCTATAGCTAAGGTGTTCTGTTACATGTAGTTCATCATTACTGAGCCATAAAAGTCTCCTCTGGGGGTGGGATATGCTTTATTATGCATTGCAGAGAGATCTGATTACATGTGATGCGCTGCAGAATGTACTGTCCGGTAAAGGCCCCCATACACTCCCCGATTTTCCGTCCAATCGATTAAAAACGATAGATTTTTTGCATCGGTCTTCCAAAAATCGGTCAATGCCCACATGGTTCGACCGAGTAACTTTGATCGAACTTTTGGTAATAATCGGTCAGACTGTGATCGGACATGTTGGAAAATTTTTCTCGATCGAATCTAAATTGTATTCAATCGGCTACTATTTCTTATGACCCAACCAATTTAGGTCCGATCTAACTAATTACCATATTTTTACTTCCTGTTTCAAACATTGTGGTGTGTGTGTGAAATCATCTGCCAGGTTGTGCTAGGATGTAGATATGTTTTAACATTCTCCTGTTTTTCTGTGTGCCTCAAGCCCTGCCATAGACCGGCCACAACCCTTCCACTTCCGATCAAACATAAAATCGTCCGATGGAAAATGTTCGATCAAAGTAGGTCAAATCGGACAATAATTGGTTGCTTTATTTGGGGATATAATGAAATACAGTCCGATCGATCAAAGATCCTCGTATCGAAAAACATCGATTGTTTTTAATCGATCGGACGGAAAATCGGGGCATGTATGGGGGCCTTAACTTGTGGTAAAACCTATAATCTACATGAGATTTCCAGCCATTAGACCTGAAGAAAACAGCATTTTGAAAAATCCATATTTTGGGGGAGAAGTTTAGCCATTGATCCCCCTCTGGCATGACACTGTCCAGGTGGTTGCACCTTATGACTTTTTGATTGATATTTTGGCTACAGATATGACCTGTAAGTTTGAGAAGTTCGCCCTCCATTAAAGTCAATAGAGGTTCGCCGTTGGCATGTTCGCGGCGGGTATTATTGGCCATCACTAGCCCCCAATTTCATGAGCTGCATAACATAATATATTCACACTTGGTGTGTACTGTGCAACACGCATGTTAGTACTTTCACACGTGTTGCTGCTAAACAATGCACGTTGTTTAACCATGAAATGACGGATATCCTCCCAGTCAATAGCCAAGCTTCATTGACTTGCATGCATTGCGAATGTTTGATCGCATTGCGAGTTTTAGATAGATTATGGCAGAAAATTATGCGAATTCGAATATTGCCTAGTCGCTCATCACTATTAATTATCCTACAGGAGTCCTATGGAGAACATTAAATAGGGGATTATCAGCTAGAACTTTTTCTACGCCTCTGTATGTTGTGTGGTGCTGTAGTATTCACCCCCTGGCATTTCAATGTGCCCAGTAAATCTCGCTGTATAAATTAAGGCTTCTCGGGTTGTACTTCTGGCTGTGAGTCATCAGCTTCTGTAATCCAGGTCAGAGGAGGAGGAACGTTGGCACAGTCATCATAGAAGACAAGTTTAACTGATTGGACTTCAGGTGAAACTCCAGCTACTGGCTTGGAGTGGATGTAAACATGCTTTTTGAAACAGTGGAGGATATTGCTTATTACTATTTTGAATGCAATACCAGTCCTTATTGGTGTGGTAAGGCGTAATATTACCAAGTTTCATAAAGGCCCCCATACACGGGTCGGATTCCGACCGGATTCCGGCACGATCGATTCGCGTGCACGTGTGCATCGTGTGCAGCCCACCTTGTCCGATCGATCGCATCCGATTGATCAGGGGCTCAGAATCGGATCCGACAGAGAACCAACATGTTGGTTCCATCAGATTGATTCTGCACACATCAGGGGGAGTTGCCATTTGTGAGGTGGAGTCGGAGATGGAATCGGACACAGAATCGTCCCGGAATCCCTTGGACAAGGTGGTATGCAGCGATCGGATTCTCTTAATTGGCCGATCGATCACACCTCCGATTCCCGGCAGAATCGTCCGAATCGATCGGATGGGTGATCGAGCGGCCATGGAATCCGACTGTGTATGGCTGGCTTAAGACAGCGTTCTTTATTCAGGCTATTCCCCCTTAGCATTTGGTATTTACCCTCAGTTATAACTCAGTTACAATATATTGATTAGTTATTAACAGGATAACTTAAAACTGTGCAGATATAACAGAAAAGACAGCTTTAAGCTAGGCACACACGGGTAGATTTAAAAAAAAAGATTAAAATACAATAAATCAACGTGCGCGGTCACAGTGATTGATTGTACTCTAATCTGCTTACAATCCTACAAGTGTGTGCTGTCCTTCGAGCGGGCTCTATTGAACATGCTCGAAGGACATGTTGGAAAACCTGGTTCAAGCTCCAATACTTTACATGAAGAAGAATCTTCATGTAAAGTATAGGAAAAGCCGACTCTGCCTTTTTCACACAGCCTGGGCTCAGGCAGAGCTGACAGCCGAAGAGGGCTGTGTGAAGGGGGCGGAGTCAGCATTCTTCATCTGGCTGCTGTACGGGGAGAGAGGCTGGATAGATTTCTGTTCAGCTTCCAGCGTGTTTGGACTCACACGCTGGAAGCCGGAGAGAACTCTGCTAGCCGGAGGTCTTCATTGAACGGTGATCGATGTGCCCATGTGGTGCACATTGATTTCCGTTCAATTGATCCCCGATCAATCACAGCATGGTGACGTCACCACACTGTGATTGATCGGGGGTCGATTGCACGGGAATTTACCCGTGTATGGCTAGCTTTACTTAGATACAATAAGTATAACATATACACACTAGGTACGATTTATCATGGCCATATATGTACACACACAAAGTTGTTGGCCTATTTGTTAACAATATAGACAAAGGAGCCAAAGATTGTATGATGGCCCCACTTCCTCTCAGCATGCTGGCAGCTCTCTCTGTCTCACCAAGATCCCGACAGATCACACAACGCTGTGGAAACATGCCCTTACACTTATGTAAAAAAACAAAAGATTTGACAGACAGAAAGAATACCTTCTTTTTAGTAAATATCATTTGGCCAAATGTGACCATGTACCAAAAGTCATGTGACCATGTACCATTGGAGCAGCAAATTTTGCAACCACAGTACTAATTTACATTGCCCAATTAGTGTGGTGTACATGTTTTAATATTGGTTCATCTTCAGCATCACATAGGACTTCATGCCGTCCGCAAAGACAACATTCATCACACAAGAAATCCCTATTAAAGGCAGAAGGTAGATTCATAGCAATTATGTTAATAGAAGGATGGATGTTGTGTAGGACTAATGGATTCATAGCTAAGCTAATTATGATTTTTTTTTTTAGTTTCTTCACTGTGAGAGTTGTACAAAGCACTCTTCCTTGTTCCGACAGATTACTGGCAACACTCCCAGTTTCTGTATAGGCAGACAGTGCATGCAGTAAGTGGCACTGTGTTTATACAACGCTTCAGTCCCAGGGTGCACACGTGGGTTTGTATTGCTATGTATATGAAGCATGGATTGGGCTCCAGGCTCTGAATGTTCAGCGAGAACATTCAGAGTTCCCAATTCTTTGCTCAGATGGAGGAGAAGACTGCGTCCTCATGTTCTAGTTCTTAGTAGCGCAGACAGGCACATCTGTATAGCTTATTATTGGCTTTTCCAAAAGGTCTGTGAGCTGCTCTGGCACCCAAATCAAGGATGAGCAAGTCAGCTTCCCTAAAGCTTGTTGTTTCAGGATTCAAAAACCATTTTTTCCCCTGCAAACACAAGTTAATTAAAATATTTATTATGTATTTCTATCTATTCTATCTATGTATTTCTATCTATCTATCTATCTATCTATCTATCTATCTATCTATCTATCTATCTATCTATCTATCTATCTATCTATCTATCTATCTATCTATCTATCTATCTATCTATCTATCTATCTATCTATCTATCTATCTATCTATCTATCTATCTATCCGCTTCAATTACATTGGTGTTATGGTTAACGAAAATTTCATGCTGCGATTTGTTTCTGCAAGGATCATGTTTTGATACGAAGCATTGTTTACTTAATTTGGTGCTTCAAGCATAAACAAATGCAAATGAATTGAGTTTTCATACAAAAGATTTAAAAAAAAGAACAAAACGTTCTAAAAGTTAAAGTAAGGTAATTAGGTATAAGTTAGGAGGTGCAAATGCAGTTTCTGAATGATAATTTACAAATAGAAGCTACAATGGTAGATATAGCCTGGCTGCCATATTGATGGTTCAGTCCTGCACATTCCACAGGGAGAATGCGGATCTCTTTAATCCTTAAAGCTCTGTGACTCCTGAGTGCTCGATACAATGCACATTGAATGCAAATAGGAGAACTGCTAGTTAAGGTAGTCATACACACATCAATTTTTGCTGGATCAATCTTCGATTTAACTGACTTGTGCGATTGAGTCAGTTTAACATAATTTGATCGTACCAGCAGTGTGATCAATTAAAAAAAAATGCTTTATTCCGTTCTTCAGCCCTGTGCACATGCTCCATAATAGTGTTGAGTGTAAATATTCTAATCTCGAATTTTTATTGTGAATATCGGCATGTTGAGAATTCACACAGATCTCAGATATAGTGCTATATCTTCGTAACTTTGAGTACTTGAGATTCTGGAGGAAGTACCATGCATTACGTTTGCAATATTCACATGTAAAAATTTAAATTTTCATATATAAAGCGAACATAAACTCAAAAAAAAAAAACACCCAAAAAGTGAATTACATTTTTACTTACCGCTAAACTGTCCTAATAGTTTTAAGTCAAAAAATTATACTTACTTATCCTGCTGCCGTCTTTAGGAGCCTCCATTTTGGATTCTGTGTAGCTTCCATGCTTGAATGGGTTAAAGCTGCAGTAATGCCAACGGCCACTAGGGGCCGCCAGATATAATGTCTGAAGTGAAGCTGCCTGAAGGTCACAGACACTGTGCTGGTGAGAGGAATTGGAACAGACAGGGAGGAGTCAGGGGGGAAATACACAGATACCTCCTCACAGGTAATGATTTTTTTATATTTTATTTACAGATTCCATTAATGGGGGGGGGGGGTGGCTAGTTAAGTACAAAAGTGTTACTTCTATTACTTCTATGTGTTATCTCATATGGTGATTACACTGCAGCTGCTATTTTACATTCTGCCACAAGATATCGTCAGAAGTACTGATTTTCAAAGTATATAATGACAGGAGATCAACCCAAACCCAACTAAATACCTAGAAAAACGATTTACCCCTGCTGTGTAGTAATAATCTAACATAAGCAATTAGCAGTTACCTATAGCAACCAATAAGCTAACATCTGCCCTGAGCTCTGGATACATCCAGTTGCTATGGGTTACCAGGTTAAGTCAAATCGTTCTATTGACAGGGTGACTAGGCCGAGGTATCTGTCATTAGGTTAAACCCATATATTTTGCTTTGCGTTCCTTCTAACCAGACGGCCGCCCGATTCCACGTTCTAGCAATTATCCGTCTCGGCCTAGGCCTGAAGCCTGACAGAAATCCCTAAAATCACGGATTGTAAGAAAGAAAAAGAATGCTTCCTGTCTCGCTATGTTTGTTTTCTCTGCTCTATTAGGAAAGATCTGTGTTACTATAGAAGACTAGTTCAGCAGCTGCGAGGCATGTGTTACTTCATGGAGAGGGCCTCGTACTTGGAGGATTCGGCGGGGGGTCGCGCCGTTCCTATTAGGCTTCATACACACCAGAGTCGGCCTCGGGGCATGTTGACACCCGAGCGGTTTTCCTCAGCGTGTAGAGACGAGTTGAGGGAAGCATTTGGTTTTCTCTGTTTCTTTACACTTTTCCTGTGTGCGTTACATACATGTTTATGGGTTGGCATTGAAATGCATTAAATTCAGCTGTGGAGTATACTCAGATTTATGGCGTTTTCAAAGAGAACCTGTCTTTGAATTATGAATTCTAACAAATAATCCTAGAGCATTATATTTGGGTTTCACTCATGTTAGATGCCTGATAAAGACAAAAGACTTTAGGCTTTTGATGGGTGCCGCCATTTTGTGTTGGGCCAGCACAGACAGTAATTAGACCAGGGTTGGGAAAACTTTTTTTGATTCATGGGCCATAATAGTTTTTTAAATTTGACAGAAGGGCCGAAGCAACAGCCTGTAAGGGCCTACTGGCATGAACATTCTATTGCAGGCAAACTACGGCCAAAAGGAGCCCAAACAATCATCCTCTAGGCATTATCTCCTTTTTTTCCAGGGAATGAGCGGAGGGAAGCTAGGGCGAATTTACAGCAATGTGGCAAAGGGCCAAATTAAAAGATTAAAGGGCTGGTTTTACCCCCTAGGCTTTCGTTTGCCCACGGCTGAATCAGACCAGAAAAGGAGTGGGTTATGGCATGCTTAACCTTCTGAGCGTTTCGCCGAGGTCCAGATTTCTGTACCAAAAGCGTTACGCTGTTTCATTGAAAAGACGTGTTGTAGGCCCTGTAACTGACCAAATCTTCCAAAAACAAGGTCTAGTAGACAATCCTGAATATATAAAGTTTCAAACGCGTAGTATTTTTTAAAAAATCACATTCATTATCAAATTTAATAGAAAACACAAAATCTGCTCACACTCGAATTCATTTTTTAATACACCAAGACTGACAGGCGTCTTTATTAGCCCGCTCCAGGAACATGTCGCCCGCGACATTTTGCCGGCAGATTACCTTCAGCTTTGCCCCATGGCTTAGGGCTCGCTTCCCCTGCTGCTTGGGAGGATTGCACCCCGTTGACCAATTCAGAAAAACTGCGTCTGTATAGCATTCATACTACCTGCGGCCAACGAGCGCTGTTTTTTTTTCCGCGGCTTGGTGTCTCTGGCGGCAATGTGCAGCGCTGCAATGAAGACCGCACATTGGCAGCATCCCCGCCACTTCATATTATCTCAGCGGACGCACACTTCAAATTGGCACAGTGTCAAATCTGCGCTATCAATTTGAAGTGTAAGGGGAAGTGGACTCTCTGCGTCTTTTTCCTTCCCCGCAGCAGACATACGTCCACCCCGGGAAAAAAACGCTGTGGACGCGCCCCGTACAAAAGTATTTAATTTGTATGCCCCTTTTTTCTTATTTTGAACTTGATTGGATATAGAAAAATCACTCGCAATCAAATCAACATGAAAGGAAACTCATAATAAGCAAATACAGTTTTTTATTTGTAAATGTGTTTTTTATCTTTTGAATGAATTAGAGCGAAAGAATCGCTCCAATCAATGTCAGAATGAAGGAGAAACCATACAGGACAAAAAAAAATAGATATATTTTTTTTCATCACATTTTGAACTTCCCGCCCCTCCCCTTCCCGATGACGTCATCGCGCTCCCCCCCCCCCTCCCGCCGGCGGGATTAGGGACACCATTAAATGAAGTTCAGACATCGGGGACGGGAGAGATCAGCAGTCTCTGGGGCTTGCCTGCAAGCATGTAATGCAGTACAGCAGACCGATTTAATTCGGGCTAACCAGTTAAGCCCTTTATTTAGCCCGAGTTTATTAAACTCGCTTAACTCGGCTAAACACTCAGCAGGTTAAAGGAAGGAGGCTGTGCTAGGGATTAACTATAGTGCGCACCTTACTATCCAGTAAATAATGTCTGAGACTACCCTTGCCGAAGTTTTTTACCGTACTTATTTTTTTGGTTCAGTAGCGTTAGCATGCCTGGTTCCCACCATGTGAACCCAACATAAGCAGATTTTTTCAGTTTGTAGTCAATATGGATTGAACAATGGAAGCTGCAGTTTATTTTTTCTTTCCATTACTAGGCCCCCATACACATGCCATATTTCCTTAGATTATCCCTTTTTTTTTAACAAAAAACTGGTATATAGTGACTTTCTAATCCTCTTCCCTGTGTATAATCTAAAGAGGACCAGGCACGACTAGTTTGTTGGTAGATCTAAAGGATATCTGACAGAGAGATCTAAGTGTATTGGCCAGCTTACCCATACTGGGTGGAGGATGTCACCTGGTTAAGAACAGAGCTTTATGCCTGGCATACACATGCCGATAAGTTGGCCGATTTTTCACCTTACCGACGGGCGTGCGACATGTCCGATAATCTCTGGCCGATAGAAGCCGATGGCTTAGCTTCCTTAGCGTCTTCATTGAAGCTAATGGCCGGCACACAAAGGGTGCCGGCCGACTGAAGAGTCCCATAATGCACCAGGGGTGGCAATATGATGACGTCATCACGTTTGTTAATTTCTTGCATATCGGAGCTCGTCTGTCTGACCCTTCGTGGTGTTATGCGCATTACTTTACTTCCTTAATGATATACAGCATGTAGGAAGTCAGAATTGGGCCAATCTTTACATGTAGGTTATCAGGCACAGCTTCCTTCTCCAGCAAGGGGAACAGTAACCTATACAGGCCTTTTCTTGCTCCCTTGGCTCTCATCTAGGTTGCCGCTGTCATCCTTCAATGTAAAATCTAACTGTACAATGCAAGGGGAAAAATGGAGCGCTCCTGGCTCCCCCACTTTTCCAAACTAGAAGAGAGATAGCACTGGGATGAAGGTTTAGGTGAATGATTAATTAATTGTCATGTTTTTACATAGTTGTGTCCTGATGAATAAGGTTTCTCCTCCTTATGATGATCAGGATGATAGTGTCATCAACCAGTGGAGCACAACATCAGCAATACGATTGTTTTAACACCCCCTGCCTCTTTACACCCTGCCTCTCACGTTATGTAATACTTATTTTTTTGCACACTGTAGACTCGAGTTAGTACAATGAAAATTGTAACAGCGTTGTAAATAAACATGTACATCTAGCCACCCTTGTATGTATGACCATGAAAGGCACCTAATAGTGTAATGCAATGATGGTACATTTTCGGTTCTCCTCTTTTGATATTACCATGTGTTTGTTTCACTATGCATCATATGGCTAATATAACACAGGTGGTGATCCGAGCTCAGCGCGTCCACGAAACACATTTCCGTATTGAGCGAAAAATCCAGACTTCTGTGGAACATATAACTAAAGCAAAACCATCCATGTTCTGATTGTCTCCTTTTTTTGGGGGCTAATGGAATACAAACCAAATTTCTTTAATCCATTTTGTAATAGCCAGAGTTGGGTTTTCCATTCAACTATTTAGCAAACATTTCTGTGTTTAGAATCAAGACATTCGTCTAATGGATACCTGCTGGGCTAGACCTGCTTTGGCTCATTGGTGTTTCAGCAAATGAGAAATTGAACTTAGATCCTCATTTACACATATCACAATTTGCCCTTATTATGTATCCGGTTTATAAAGTTCAAACTCCAGATAAAAGAGGAATTATGTGGGCCAGGGGAACATGTCGCATATTTTTCAATGCACTATATACCATATTTTCCATACTAAAATCAATAGATTGTGACAGACTGGTCATCTGTCACTGTGAAATTAGACTGTTAAGTGTCCTAGAAGGATTCCCCAATAATATTGCCCACAACTTTTAGTTTGCCTGAGTGTTTGTATTCTTAAATGGTTCCTGGACCTGGATATAAGGATGGAACTAGATTGGCCTTCTATTCCCCAGGTCCACTGAAACAGTTTAACATACCCTGGTTTTCAAGGTGATTGAAGCTGGGTCATGACCCAATAGCTCCAGAGTGCAGTGTGGCAGAGGTTCCAGACCAAGTAATAGACCGTGGGCTTCTGAGTGTAGACAGGGTGCCTCACAGGAAGTGGGGCCGCAGAGACCTGTTTCTACTGGAGACGTGGCAACAGGGGGCTCACAGAGAGTGGGAGGCCCACACCTGTTCCTGCTGGAAGCTGAAGCCGAGGCCAATTTATGTTGAACGTGCGAAGCCAGGAGGCTTAGTAGCATTTTTCAGGACTTTTTTGTGTTGGATATTACACTAACCCCTGCAAGGGAAAGTTAATGTTTGACTGCGTGCTTCCAAAAACGGGGCAGGAGCCTAAAACTATACCATTTGTGTGGATTGATGTTTGAGAACACCCATTTAAAGCTGAACCCCCCAGAAGTACATATAAACCAAATTTTTCCCATAAAATCATAGGAAGCATATCTGTTGCCTTATGGTCCCAAACATGTACCCAGGAGTCCTGGAATTTTGGTTACATTCCCTCTAGCTAAGAAAAAGGTCACTGCCAACAGGGAGATTTAAGCTGCAATATCACTTGCGGTACACATCCTCTAAACACCACACTCAACCTGCGGTTGAATTTTTTAGAATAAGTTTGGTGTATTAACAGGATCATTCGCATGTCAACAAAAATTCACTCAGACTCATTGCCCTCCTCCCATATGTAAATTATATGGTTCATGGTAAGTTGTAAAATGTATCTCTCCATACGTTCATCAGAGATGGGTACTGCTAGGTATAGACACATTCACATTCTGCTGGACCTTCCTGCCTCAAGGCCATTTGGCTTGGATGAAGGAGCATAGTGTTAAATACTGCATGTATTACACTACTACCAATTCAATTTCTGTGGTGGTTACTTTATATGTGAATGACTGTGTGAAAAATAAGGATATTAGAATGCAATTTATGACTGTAAAACCTGTGCAAATGTTAAGCCCCCTAAAGAATATCTTATGAAAAAATTCTCTAGTACAATCTTTTTTTTTATTTAAAATTATTTTTTACATTTCGGAAAATTTTTTTAGGGGAGAGGAGAATAGAGAGAATCCCATTTATAGGATTAACTGTGATTACCTTGGGCTATTACAGGGGTTAAATGCAATACATTTTTATGTCAAACTAATTATGATTAATCGAATGATGTTTAAATGAATGGTCATATGTTTGCAAAAATATGATAAAACAATAACACACAAAATCTTTATGACATCTCCGGACTTTTGGTATTACATAGGCATATGTGCACCTAGTGAATGGCCGAACATCAGCTGCCTCTGTGTTCGACCAGCAAATCGAACTTCCTGCAAATACCCGCTGCGAACATGGCGAACCTCCATTGACTTGGATTGTAATTGAAAGTTGAACTTCTCAACTCCAGGTCATATTGCCTAGCAAAATAACCATAAAAAAGTTTAAAGGGGGCAACCACTGGACAAGTGTCTGCCAGAGTGGGGGTCCAATGGCTTAACCTCTGCCCAAAAATATGGATTTTTTAAATGCCGTATTCCTTCAGGTCTATTGCCCGAAAATCAAAAACCGAAAGATTTTGCCAAAATTTACCGGACAGTACTGTTTTGCAGTGCATCACCATTAGTCAGATCTCTCTCCTGCAATGATGCATAATACAAGCAACCCCACCCCAGAGAAGGACTTGTGTGGCTCATAATTATGAACTACATGTACAGAATACTGAGCTATAGCTACAGATCACTGAATTGAGTAGAATCGCAAAGTAGGCTCAGCATCCCTCATTAGCAGCAGCTCTCCCTATCTTCTAGTCTGCAGACACTGGAAAAAAAAAAAACTT
>CM070033.1:17039282-17054034 GCA_036250615.1 Ptychadena robeensis
GTTATCATATATGCCCTGCAGTTTACACTTTTGCCGATGCAGTGCAAGTGTCTTCGATTCATATGGGTTATGGACAAGGTTAACAGAGGAGCGTTACTGCTAGCGTGTTCATTACTATTCAAAAACGCATCGCAGCTGCAGTGCTCAAGGTGTGAAATGGCCCTTACTCAGTCTGCTGTCCAAGAAAAAATGTATCAGTTAGGCCATGTGTCCACTCACTTCCAGTGGCCGATTTGTTTGTGGATTTCCATCGTTTTGTGGGCAATTTGCCCGCAGCTTAGCCCCCCCAAATGTTTCAGATATGTGAGTGCAGGGAAGTTTTTTTGCCTGTAAGGGACATGATTAACAAACATGGTAGCGTATCCGCTACCATTTCAGTTATCGGCTAACTTTGTGTGAAAGGGCCCTCCGTAAGAGCGTTATCCAGTACAAATAAAAAGTAAGGTTCATGCAGACCACGTACGTCTGTTCATGGCAGGCTTCAAATTCTAATCTCAAATACCCACGATGCACCTTCAGCCAAAGGTCATGTTATCCTTGGCACATTTTTCTAGGAAAGAGAAATGCATGAATGCCAGAAAAATGAATCCAATCAGATGATAAAACTCAAATATGCTTCTTCATGCTGGAGAACTTTTTCTAGGAGAACTTGCCATCCGAAGCCAACTTTGCCTAAGAAGAATCAAAGCTTTGGAGACTTTAGAAGAGCAAATAACCTTTATTATCCAAATGAGCATGATACACCTTGCAATAAAAGGAATACTCCATGGAATAGTGGAATACTGTATCATGGTATTGAGTTAACATCACTCTTTTCCAAACTGAAGCTGCAACTCAAAAGATGATGCAAAACATACTCTTCTTGGCCCTGATATTCTAATGTTCACAAGAAGAATCTTCTTGTGCCAAAGCAACCCCCCCCCCCATAAGCTTTTACGTTATCTTTGCCCATGGGTAAAGGGGACATTCTAGAGCTCTGGGGTCCTGGCACTATTTCCCCACTTTTTCATCTGAAACATTTCTTTGAAGCCAAAACTTTAAATTTCTGAAACATTGAACTCAACATAAAACCATTCTCATGAACATATCACCATTTCAGATTCCTACCGTCTGTGAAAGCCAGTCTGTGAAAACATCGTGTCACCCAATGCTTATAATAAAATGGGGGAAGAAAAGGATTTCTGAAGCGTGGAATAATAAACATTGCAGAGAACAACTTTGTAGACACTCCGAGACATTAAAAAGAACCCCTTTTTAACATTGTTCAAACATTACGTTAACGAAGTATAGAACTAAACTCCAATGACCACAATGAACACGTCATGTTCCGGGGGGGAAAAAATGAATAGCTTTTCTACTGATTATCCGTAACCGAGTTTCAATGGACGACAATCAATTCTTTGTTGTGAAATATTCAAAGAAAATGGGTTTCATTTGTTCAATGGAAGAGCGGCATGTAACGCTACAATTCAATTTGAAGGCTTTATCCAAGGAGTATGGTGTTGTTCTCGTCTTGCCTTTGCTCTGTAATGTCTGAGACAGGAACAGAAACATAATAATGTAAAGTTTTTGAATCCATCGGCAAGTGAATACACGCCAAATTATAAAATACATGTGCTGTAAAAAAACTAGACTAGATATAGATAGTATAGACAGGGGTGCACATAAGTGATACACTGGTACTCAGAAGGGTCCAAAAACTAGCTATGCGTTACTGCATTATTGTTACAAAGCTCATATAAGTACTAACAACTTGGAGGCAAATATATACAATTATGTGACTTGGATAACTGCAGGGAAACATGAATAACTATGAAAGGTTGCAGTTAGGGGTGTGAAATTGGGAATGAAAATGAATAATCCCTCCCCTCAAACAAATTTCCCTTCTAAGGGTGTTGGAGATCTGGGGATGAAAGTCAGAGTAGGCATATGTAAGAGTAAAATCTGACAAGAGAAAAGCACTGTGTGACAGCTGGAATACGACTATGAAAAGGATGACATTTGGACTGCTGGTAGTCTCAATGGTTAGTTACTAAGCCAGAAAATGTCAGGGTTGTACTACTGACGTATGAGATCTGGGGGTTCAAACAATGTTGTACTGTTAGAGTTACATTTGTCCCAAAGCATTGAGACAGCTAATCGGAGGATCAATCAGGAACATGGAGATCCATCTGCAGCAGAACCTACCATGCAGTAGCTGATGCAGAGGACAGTGAGGGGGCTAGTGAGTAAGACCACCCTACATATGGGGTGAGTATCAAACACCCTCTCCTGGTACTCATCTGAGGAGCTCACTAAAAAAGTTATGTGCACCCCTGAGTATAGACATCATGTCCAAACTGGAATCAGAACCCTCCAACATGGCAATCAGAGCTTTCTTAAAGGGCAGCCAATGGGTTAGTTGCAATTTGCATCTTTGAAGCCCAAATCACATGCTTAAGAAAATTTGGCAATTGATGACTGGAGGTGTCAATAATCAAAAGCAATAAAAA
Source organism: Ptychadena robeensis (assembly GCA_036250615.1). Taxonomy (NCBI): domain Eukaryota; kingdom Metazoa; phylum Chordata; class Amphibia; order Anura; family Ptychadenidae; genus Ptychadena; species Ptychadena robeensis. Next base: position 17,041,775 of record CM070033.1, read on the forward strand.
CCCAAAAGAATTAAAAATGATATAGCAGGTGATGTGGAAGCATCTGTTTTACTTTCTTAAGGCCCCCATACACTGGTCCGTTTTCCAGCGGATTCCGGGACGATCGATTCTGGGCACGTGCACGCGAAACGATCGTTCCGGAATCGCGTGAAGCCCACCTTGTCCAATCGATCACGTCCGATCGTTCGGGGGCCCAGAATCGGATCGGACAGAGAACCAACATGTTGGTCTTTCTGATCCGATTCTGCACACATCAGGGGGAGTTGCCATTTGGGAAGTAAGCGATCGGACACGGAATCGTGCAGGAATCCGTGGGACAAGGTGGTATGTAGCGATCGGACACACTTAATTGGCCGATCGATCGGACCTCCGATTCCCGCTGACATCGCCGGAATCGATCGGATAGGTGATCGATCGGCCATGGAATCCGACAATGTATGGCTAGCTTTAGGCTCTTAATTTTGGTATTCCTGAGAGCAAACCATAGCCAGTGGGCACAGGACTAGATAAATGATTGATATGTCTCCGATATCGTTGGTTTATTGCTCCAAAATCATAAAACAACTCAATCAATTAGCTGGTCATCTACTGATGAACAACCAATAGCCATGCTCCTTGGCACTGCTCCTCTACATTTACTGTAAGAATGCACAAAACTTTGACAGAATTGTTATATTGAAGTGTAGGGAGCACTCCCATTGCCTAGTGGTTGCTAGTTATTATTACTTGCTGAGTGTTATTTTACAAGGAATGGTCAATCATTGTCCAGTCTATATATTCAATAATATTATTTTTATTAAATGTAAGTTCTATTCTATTGCAAGGCTTCAGAGTATGGAAGAGCATGTGACCCCACCAATCCCCATGTGACAGTGCTGAGAGCTACATTGACTTGTATGTGGAGAGAGGAAAAATATACACATTCACAAAAGTCATTTGACTTATCAACTAACAATGTGATATTCAGTGGGAGTGGGGCTTAATGTAGCTTGAGATAGACTGATGAATGGACTAAATTTGAGAATTGATCTAAAATTCTATTATGCAAATAAATATCGGCTGTCAGCCCAACATGGTACAATGGTACTACCATGCAGTGAGATCGATTGAAGATCAATTGATACTTTTCCTTAGGTATGTGCGCATGGTCTATAGCAGTGGTTCCCAACCTTTTTTTTCCTTAAGACCCCCTTGCCTGTGTTCAAGACAAGCCAGGCCCCTGACACCCAACTCCTACCCGCATAGGGAAACATGTAACATTATGTGACGTGTGAAAACTTGCTTGCTAAAGGAAAGTACAGAGCAAGGTATTTCCGACGTGGCGAATACCATGCCCTTAACTCTGAAACAGTACCCCAATAGCGGGCAAACTGCGGGCAGACACTATGAACATGTCACGCCCAGTTTGTGGGGCTGCCTAGTGTAGACCCAGTCTTAGTCTACACTACACTAAGTCAGACAGTGACATTTTCAAAATTCAATTTCACCATTGCTAGAAAAAAGTGGCAAAATGTCCAAAATATAGTGCTGCTGCCTGTTTACATTTCACCAGCCGAGTCCTGCTCCACTTTCAGCAAGTATTTTTCACACCGAGCTGGACTCAGCTTACCAAGGATAGGGGAGCAAGGAGCTGTGCACAGGGTGTCCCTCCGATGCCACTGATGGTGCACCCCCTGAAATCTCTAGGGAGTGGACCTCAGGTTGGGAACCACAGCTCTATAGTATAACTGGATACAAATAAATTCAAAATTTGTCAGATACTTGTACCATCGACTGAAACTTTCCAACATGTCTGATCACTTTTTGGTCGATTTTATGTTCGATGTGATGGGAGAGGTTTGTAGTTGACAACATTCATGAAAATGAGCTCCAATAATACTGCAACTTATGGATTCTAAAGTACTTAGATGGCAAGAGAGCATGGAACTTTAAGTTAACATTGCTCGGTAGTGTTTCTTTAGGCATCACCATAAAGTTTTTTTTTATCCAGGTCATGGTATATCTACAACAGTAGGTCAAATCCACTAGAGTTTCCTTAAGATTTCTGGGAGGCAACTGTGACAGTTCTCATTTACGTCATTTTGTTTTCTTGAAGAAGTTTCACTAGTGGTCCCACTGGCTATCTAAATTCAGAATGAAGTCTTCTGATTTGAGTTAGCCAGTTGCATGATTAGTGAACCAAATCCAGTTGTTTTGATTTACTACTTCAGATGTATAATTCCATAGCTTCATCTCAGAATGGCATTGGTCCAGGAAGCTCCCAGAATCCTTCGCTCAATGGCTTGTTCTAATAAACCTTACAACGTTTTGGTACATTTAGAAGATGAAAACCAGATTTTTGTCAGAAGCCTCACAATGGGATTCATGTGATATGATTTACCTTGGATTTAGGTAAGAGATTCTTTTGTGTATACAGCAATCCGGTACAGTGGGTTAGCGGGATACTGACTATCTGATTAGGAAAATTGTAAACATCTGCTCCACGGTTAAATACGCTCAGTCATAAAACAAGATGACAAGATGTAACAAAAATAAACATTCCTTCAGAAGAAAATCACGTAGTCACAAATCATGACTTTGTTAGCTGTTTGCGGTATGGATATGGATGTGGTAATACAAGGCTTAAAGGAATTGTCCACCATTGTGAACATGAGTAGTGAAATATTTATCAAGGTTCAATAGCTGAGTTACGTAAAAGCTTTAAAGATTATCTACACTACTGACAACACAATGTAACTGAGGACTACTATAACGTGAAACCTCTCAAAGTAGATCTCTTGAATGTCCAGAAAAAATGAAAGCTAACAATGTTATATGGGAGTAAGGACGTTACCAGTACCCCCCCCCCCCCCCACACCTATTGTATACTCTGTTCCAAAATCTATTAAGCTGGCCATACACTTTTAGATCTGTCAGATATCCTTTAGATCTACCAACAACTATGTCAGATATCCTTTAGATCAGGGCTAGTCAAATATAAAATTGAAAGGTCCACTTACCAAATTTCTATTCAGTCTGAGGTCCGGAAAAGTGAAAGTCAAATTTCAAACTCCAAAAAAAGGCAATCTGCAAACTTTCAAACTATGCATGCTTATACCTCTCGTCACCTTCTGATAGGCGGAGAGCGGCATCTGATGTGCCGATCCGCACGCCTACAACGTCACACATGGAGTATGGAGGGGAGGAATGAGCTGGGGTCAAGTAGCAGCCCCCGGTCCACATGTGGTATTTGGGTCCGGAATCCAACTGGGGTCGTCGCCTATTGAGTACCGCCGGCTTTAGATCTACCAACAACTATGTAGTATTGGGTTCCTCTGGTCCTCTCGCGTTGAACGTCAGGTAGAACTTAATGGTTTAGAAAGTCCCTGCATATCACATGGTTTTGTTAAAACAAAAGGAATCTGACAGAGAAATCTAAAGGTGGGTATAGGGAGCTTCGGCTGAGCCACACATGGTTCAATTTTAAAAGACCGCCCCCAGAAACCGCTCAACATCGAACGATTTTCGATGAAAAAACGATTGATTGACATTAATCGAGTACTGGTCCCACATAGTACAATCAGACGATCGTTGACGATTTTGTAAAATCGACGATTGAAAGGTATCGGGCATGTTGGAAATTTGTTGCTCGATTGGTTGATTTGTTTTGGCTCATTTTGTGTCTCGATTTTTTGGCTACTTCCATTGAAACTAAATCGTAAGAGGCCTTCATCGAACGATTTGGATTACTTTGATTAACTTTTCAGTCGAATTGAACCATGATCGTACTCACCGCATGTGGTGTACATCGATTAACTTAAAATCGAGGTTCGAGTTTTTTGGATCGAATACAAATCTCCGCCCCCTCAATTGACATCAAAATTGCACCATGTTTGTCTAGCTTTAGATTGTAGGCCCAACAGGCAGGGTCCGGCTCCTACTTCCTCCTGTGTCCTTTCCTGTACCTGTGTGGGTATGTTGAGTTTTACTCACTCTAATTTAGATTACGCAGCTCTGTACATGTTGGCGCTTTTTGAAGTATCCTACATGATAATACATAAGCGGTTACTGAATAATTCTTCTGGTGGCCTGTAGTTCTTGACGGCACGTATGATGCTTTCAGCCTGAGCATCTGTCCATGTTTTTTTTCAATTTCCACACTCACCTGACCATGTGTCAACCTGACCTTGTCCTGTCCCTAGCACTAAATAGGAACCCCTATCTAAACACTCCTATAAACCTAAAGGGCAGAACCAATGTCAACCAATGTTCCACCTTACTCAACAAACCTTCCAAGACGACCAGAGAAGGAAACAGCATATTCCTGGTATGGGGGGGGGATGGACTGAACTGTTCGCCGAGAACATTCGGTGGCGAACGAGGCATGTCGCACCTATCCTCTGTCGCGTCGGACACAGTACGGGTGTATCGACCTCGCCCCTTCGCCGACGAAAGAAGAGTCTAAATTCGTTCTTCCTCGGGCGGCAGGATGCGAACTGCCGACAGTCGTTGTCTTCGAGGATAATCTTTTCACTAGCATAGACCTGGGCATGCAGTCCGGTCTTGTAGTGAAAAATCCGGCTTGGAGCGAAGTCTAACGTCAGTGACGCTCACACCTGCGGCCGCGGAACGCAGGACATATGTTTCCAGGTTGGTGCGGTCCCAAGGACCGGATGTGACGCGGCACTGACGTCCCATCCGGTTTTTCCGATTCAAATTCCCCGCCTAGAGGCGGTGAATTTGAATTTTCCGCGCACAGGGCGGACGGTGGCTTATTTAAAAAGTCGACCCGCCCGTTCCGCGGACATAAATGGCGATGTTCGGCCCATCTCTAATGTCCGGTATGTTTTAATTAATTCTGAGCTAAATGAACAAAAGCATTCGTTGTATTATAATATCAATTTTGTAGTCATAGATGGAGTCAAACAACTTAATGTAAGGACGGGCGCTTTCACATTAACCATTTGCAAACTGCTGGTACTGCCTTAAGCCTGATACGTTTTCCGCATTTCTAATACGACCAAACGCTTACAGAAAGTGACTTCGCAGATGTTTCTTTTGGGTATTTGTATCATGGCTGGTCTAACTAGGAGGGACGGGGTCGTTGTCTCCGGCTCCTGAAATCCAGCTAGCGCATCTCTATAGCAAGTGGGATGGTAAATTAGGAGGGAGATTAACACCGCTTCCCGAAGTCTAGGCCAGCACAGCACAAAAAACATAAATTTCACAGCCAAGAGGGGAGGGTTGACAGATATGGGTACCAAGTTGCCGTCAGGATTCATCGACATGTAATACTGCTACTGCCTTTCTGCACATTCTTTCGCCACTTGACCATTGTCAACCTATGCACTGCAGTTGGCCCTGCTGTCAATGCAAGCCTCTTCCAAATCAGTCTAGTGGCAGGTCAATGTCGGTATGCATAAGGTTTTTTTGGGCCAGCAACTACAGTTTTGTGAAACAATTCCTCATTCAACTAATTTGTGGCTTTTACAATCTCCTCAACTATCTATTTCCTCATCTCGGTTCTTGTCATAACTCAGAAAAGAAAACCTTTTCGTCTTCATTTTCCTAACATAATCTCAGATATAATTTTTAGAACATATGATGCTATCGCTGGGTCTTTAGGCTTCTGCAATGTGATCATAACCATAGGTACTGGCCGCAAATATGATACTGAGACTTATATTGAAATCTAGTGAACTGAAGGGTCGGGTGAGACTGAGTAGACAGGGGCGAAAAGATGGTGGACATTGAAAGCATTGATCTAGGCTCGGTCTTAAGGTGGGGCATATACGGGTAGAATGTTTCATCATTACCAAATCAATCCGCCGAACGCGTGAGAAGTGGACACTTTGTTCGGAAATCGATGCGGCCACGGTCTAACAGTTAACTAACATGTTGGTAAATCCGCTGTTCGGTTGCCATTACTTAAAATGGTCGACCAACTCCCTCTTCAAAGTATCAAAACAGGAATAATTGCACAAAGTGGTGCGCACTGATTTGCCATTCAATGCTTCAAAACGCAGGCGTGGTCCGTCATCATGCTGGCGCTTGAGGGTTCATCGACTGAACGGATATCAACTCGTGTAATGTGAGAGCTAAAAAGTTTTGAGTTCTGTTTGGTAGATTCCTCCCTTATTTCAGGAGGTGCAAACAAAAATCTGAAGGACCTATAGATTTAAAAATCGTCACCACTGAAAAGATTGCCCTGTATCCCCTCCCTATCTGTGTTTTTGGAGAAGGAAAGGTGATTGGACTTTAGACAGATAAACTTCTGATGAGGTTTTTCTAACCTTCCTCTTTAAACCAAATACAGAGGGGGGGGGGGCAAATCCAAACTTGGCAAAAGTATGTCTACATGTAGAGTAGCGACCTCCTACGGCCCCGCCCATAGCACCTTACAATCTTACCATAGCAATTTCTGTACATTCAACTTTTGTTCTAAAAATCTACCCACCAAAACCATGTAATATGAGGGAGCTTTCTACCCTTCGCCAATCACATGTATTCTATCAGGAGGACCCCGTGCACACATACTACAGTGATATATAACCTTCCAATCACTATGTATTCTAATATCAGGGAGGCCATTATACTACATACGTTGTTGTTAGATCTAATGGAATTGTATGGGGAGTGTTCTGACGGTTGTATTGGGGGGGGCATAATCTAACAGCTATCGCTCCACATAGTAGGAGAGCATTGCTGACTGTCTCCAATGTGGCTGGCACACTGTGCGTGGCCGTACTTAAACAAACTGTGTGTTGCTAGGCTGGATAATTTCTGGTCATATAAAACCCAACTAATGGCACCCTATCCGCTTGCTAAGGCCTACTAACCGCCCTTGCTCTGCTTGATCAACTCAGCACATATAACACTTTGCCATAAAATGTATCAGCTCTGAATACTAGCTTTATAACTCACACCATCCTAAAACTCACTATTCCCTGTAAGTTACATAACACCAGCCTTTAAACTTCTGTAGCAATTGGGGGCAGTATATTTCTGCGTCCTCCATACGATTATCATCAGCTGGCGGTGTCTCACCGACGGGCTGGCATTTCTCATTTCTAGCTGCTGTCTCCATAGGAGGCTTCATGAAGCACTAGGCCGCAGTGTGTGTCGATTAACGTATCATCGTCGGTAAACTGTTGTGCTATCCCATTATTAGGCTGACTCATCGCTAAATTAGGTTAAATGACAACTACTGGATAATTAGCAGTAACAAGGCAACTCTGATTGTTGACACAGGCACGGGTGAACGAAAGACAAAACACTGAAACTGAACAGGTAAACCACAGTGCTAACACTGAAGATAAAACATAAATAGGTCTCTTTTAGTGCATCGCCATCTCTATTTAAATAACACAATAACTGACATATGACAAATCCAATGTTCAAGTGGTTATTACATACATTCAAGCATCAGAATTAGCTTTGGGTCACTGTATCATCAGATTTTCTGGAAAGCATGGTCTTCTCCCCAAGGAAGCAGTGTAACGGGTTGCAGTGTAAGGGTGGGCGGAAGCATACCGTCTTGTGGGCCACTTAGGGGCCCCACACCTGTAATCGAGCGGCGTCTATTTTGCAGCAAGACCGCATGTGCATCGCGTCGCTCGGCGGCACGTCGGTCGGGCAGCAAAAGTGCGCCCCGTGGTATAGTAGGTGCCTCACATGGGGCAAAAGATCTCTCTGTTCTCCGCTTCCGTCCAACTAACAGCCGCCACACACAGGGTGGCACGCCGATACTGTGAGCGATTTATCAAAGGCCGGCAATGTAACGGGAATGTAGTAGATTTGAAACCTGATAGGGAGGATTTTGGTGCAAGGGGCAACAATGAAAGGTCTGTAGCTACGGCCACATTTTATGGAATTAATGCTTTGGCCGTACCATGGATGATGTGCCCGACTGGCTTTCTATGCCATGACAAATATGGGCATACTTTGTTCATTTTAGTGTATCGTTTCTTGGATATAGATTGTGGGCGTCCTGCCTGTGATTAGGGCCAATTCCCCTATAACCCCCAGCGCCACATTTAAGCTTCTAACCTGTGACTATCTATAACTACTGGACTCGCTCTGGACGTTTGGCCATCTCCCTCCCCTTTTCACACTAGATGTCAGATTTGCTGGCATTGTGAAACTCCTGTGGGTGGATGGTGCGGCGATGTCAATTCCTGGTTAGTCTCCCTACTTTCTTACTATTGAGTGAGCACATAGGTCAGCAATATTCTATTCAGCAAAATAATACGGGCCTATTTTGGGGTGTCTATACTATTTTTGTGAAAACTGCCTTGTGGGGCAGACTCGACCCCCCTTTTATTCCCTTTATGTATTTTTTTTGGTGATGCTGTACGTAGCTTTCTAGTATATGTGGCAAGATGAAAGCCTTACTACCTAGAAAAACTTCAAGCCGTGCTACAAATTTTTTTGTCAAAAAACACATCTGAAGTCCGCCCAAAAGCATTTGGGAAAAGGTGTTATGATCGACATGAACACCAATGTTGTACCTTTTTGGGCCATAATTCCCAAAGGGCGATATGTTTGAACGCAAAAACAATACTGCACATCACCAGAAAAGGATGCAGCCAACCCATGCGTCGTGTAAAGCATATCGGGAGTGGTAGGGGCATTGTTGCATCATGGGGCTTTGGGGGCAATGGCTTAGTTCTGCAGAACTAAAAGGAAGCTGCGGGGCGCTTAGTTAAGATAGTTAGGGTAATTGATGAACAATTTCGCAATACGTTTGTCTAATGCAATATTGGGCAAAAATACGGTAAAAAAAAAAAAAAAAAAAACAGTTAGCAGGGCTTCTGCTATAAGCCAAAGAGCTGAACCCATGAGAGAGAACCTTCATGCTTGGCATGCATGAGCCACAAGGTCCACCAAGCTATACATTGCTCAAATCAGTCCAAGGAATGGCATATTCATCAGCGCAGAAGAAGTATTGCAAGTTTGAAGAATGGCGGGCCAGGCCAGAGCGCTGCAGACCCTGAATCTGATGAAAACGGGCTGTGCATGATGCCTGAAGAGTGCTGCTGGCACAAGACGTATGTGCGCTCCTGCTAGCAATGTGATTTAGTAAGTGTTTTCTGCAAGAGTCACATTTGCCCATGGCATGATAGACCTGCATACAGCACAAATGTACCATGCCTGCATTATCCTCATACAGCGGCTCAAACTGTCCATGGCTGATATGATCTCATACCGGGTCAATATTATGCCACATGCTGAGTTAGACTCGATAGCCTATGAGGGATGGGAAGCGTGGTCGAACAAGAAAACGGGCATATAAACAAGATTTTTTCGGCCGAGAAAATTGAACATAAATATATTATGGCACGTGATGAATGGAATTATTTTATTATTCTCCAAATATGTATGTGTAATCAGCATCTATTGTAATTGTATTTATTGTATTACATCCAAGACTGGGGTGCAACTCATGGGATTCGGGGGGCCAAACATATTCCTGTTCGCTGGCGGGGCTGCAACATGGTGGCATAGGTCTTTGCAGCTAACAGCAGGCCTCTGACTATCTCCATGCTGCCGGCCTTCTTGGCGAGTGATTGCGCTCACTGCTTCTGCAGCACTGTGAAAGAATCTGGTCCTATGTTTGGAAAGCACTTCCATCCAAACATAATCACGAACATAGGCTGTAGCCATGTAGGAAAGAGTAGAGTAAGCTTAGATGCATATCCAGTAGGTGCAAACGCTTCAGTTTTCAATTGCAGACACCGGCCATAATAGCTGCTGTATGATGTATGCACGACACAAGCATCAGCTTAGATGCATTTGAAGCAGAGAGCTGAACGGCTGATACTGACTGATTAGCAGCAGGCACCAACAATGATTTCCTGATTTAAATCTGCTCATCCCGCATTCATAAGTCTCAGAGGGGCGCAGGTCTGGGGCCAGGGGCTAGGAAATATGAGAAATTGTTACTCTTCTCTTCTTGGTTTTAAAATATGTTTTGCTGGAGTTTTTTGTTGTTGGCCCCCTCCCCACAGAACTTCAGTAAACCAAGCTTCAGATGGAGATTGTTGCATCCATTTGTTATGCAATATCAAATTAAATGTTCAATTATAAAAGTCGTTCTGTCTGATGCTATTGTTTGAATAGAGCAAAAAAAAAACAATCCTATTATTTTTATTACTATGTCAACGTTGCTATCATTTTTATGTATGGGGGCCGCAGTAACATTGTCCATAGTTATTATTTATTGTTTCTATAAGTAACATACAAAAAAAAGCAGAATGAGCTTTCAGTGCTGGAAAACGAAAAAGATTGAGTGTTACTGGAGCTTTCTTATAAATTTTTCCGAAATTCACAGTTTTTTATTCACCTTTTTCTTTGTTCCAGAGCTTTGGGCACAAATTCTCCAGAAATTTTAGGCAGTCTTCTAGCTCATACCCAAATGTGGGCTAGTGCGATAGACATCATCGGCCGCAACAATGTGCGGGCATGCTCGATATAGACTCAAACCGTCAAAAAGATTCTTGCTAGTGGCTGTAATGAGAGTTCCTTTCAACACAAAGGTGCTTCACACAATAGTACATTGTTTAAGGGAGCGGGTAGGCGGGGGGGGGAAGGGTGTGGCAGTGCCACACATTATTTTATTTTTCATATTTTTTCATTGCCCCTTCAGGTCCCTAACAGATTTCCTTGTTTTCACTGTGTAGTAGCATTTTAGCAGATCACATTAAAGGTTGGAAAAAGTCTGAGAAATGATTTATCTTGTCTTATTCTTTGTAGCAGCACAGCGAACCTGACAGTTTAAAGCAATCTTTTTCAGCCCTACTGTTACATTGCCAGCCATAGTTACTATTCAATATGGTTTAAAGCGCCTACTCCACATTATACTTCTATTTACATTTCCGTTTGGCAGCCTAAGATTTCGCCATAGACTACAAGCATCATGGGTTGGTAATTTTATTCCATGTACTATGGCCCGGCAGGAGTGCAGTAGATTCTGACCTTAAAAGTGGAGGATACATGCGCGGAGTAAAGCACGGTTATTCTCCTTTTCTGCTCTGTCCCATTACAGACGCTAGGATACAAGGCTTTATAGCATGCCTGGGACTAAGAATTATTATTGTAGCTGTGGTAAGAAATCCAGGCGGGCAGGTCGTCAGCTAATAGAGTAAGGGAAAACTAACATTGACATTCCAGGGATCAAGGCATAAAGCTAACAAACTGATCTCGCGATAGCATGGGGGGGGAAGAATAAATCTACAGGAGGGAGTAAAAAAAGGTTGGCAACATAGTATACCAACACGCGGGCTTGTAACATATCATACAAACACATGCAGAGAAGTCAGTCTTAGCAATAGGTCCGAAGGAGAAAAAGTAGAAACCATCGAGTGGGGCTGGCTGGGAGCAGGTGAGGGGATGTTATATCATATAACTGATATGGACATATAAAGGGGGGGCAGAGACTAAACAAGCAGCCCAGACAGCTCGATGTATTCCCCTAATTGTTAGTGGCTAAAACTGTATTGATCCTTGTGTTAGGGAGATTTGTTTGGGATCGGCCTATCTAGCTTCATTCTAGGGCTATGGGTAAATAAATATGTGTTAAGCCGGACGATTAGTATCGGGCGCATTCGGCCGGGGTCCATAGTTGCGGGTGATCAGACGGCGTGCGTGTGGCTCTCGCGGCCTACCATATACATAAAGGTGGTTGCGTGCTAACTATAGCGCTTGAGGGATTAGCGAGGCAAATTAGAGGCTCGGCAGGTCGGATTGGGGCAAGCGATCTGGCGTGCCGCTGGTTGTTTTTCTGCGTCATCCTGTTGTATTCAGTTAGTGGGGGGGGGGTGAGGGGGTGGGGGGGTTCTGTGGAGTGGAGTCTCCTCCGCCCTCCAAGTTTAATGGGGCTACAAATCTGACAAGAAATCTTTTTTTCTTTTTTGTTGTTGTGGAGTGCACAGTTCTGTAGGCATGGTGATGTCACTTGGGAGTCTGCTAGGCAAGTCCGGATCATAGCTTCAGATACCTCTATGGGCGGGAGGGGGGGGAGGACCTCAGCTTTAAACTAATAGGTGGGGCTGTGTTCTGATACTACGGTTTCTATGATTATAGCTAGTTGATGGTGTCAATATGTGTGGACTCGGCTACTAGATGGGCCAATAGTCAGATTACAGTCCTGACAGGTAATATGCATAACAGGGCGAGCTATCACGGGCATCTACATAGATATCGCTCCCGTTGGGTCAGGGCACAGCATTTTCTCTAAATTGGCATATTCATATTCTTTATATGGCGTCAATAGATACAAA
>CM070033.1:17069283-17087940 GCA_036250615.1 Ptychadena robeensis
GGGGAATGGCTATATATGATAAACATGTGTTGCACAGACGGTAAACTAGAGATGGTCGACAATTTCTGGTTGATTTCGAATATTAATTGCAAAGCCCCTGAACATGGTATCAACCACAAAAAAACCCCCCTTGATGGAGAGTAGAGATAGAGAAGGGTTGGGGCATAATACAAAAAAAGAGACAGTCTCTAGCACATAAGGTTGCACAAATTAAGTAAAGTCAAAGTCAAAATTTCGTAAAATCAGAATTTGACTTTGTTATTAACTCTCATGTATGCAAAACAAAAAAAAAACAATCATTGCAGAGACAAAAAAGTTACGAAAGACGGAAAAAATCGACCATCTCTACTGTAAACACAGACACTGGGCCAGTGTTGTAGATGCAGCATGACTAGTGCTTTAGCTGGACTTTAACCACTGTGAGTGGTATAGAAATGAAGACATTACCAGATATTCCTCTAACTTCCTGTTGTGTCTTCAGTGCAGGAAGCAAGTTCCTAGTTTTAGCCAACTCAACTGTCTCTGGCCTTCTTTAAAAATGTTAAGGTCCTTTTGGCAGGAAGGGCGTCTTCACTATTGTACTCTTGTGCAGGGGAATACATATTAGCATGGCCACATCTTTTTGTTAGATAGAAGTTCTACAGATAATAGTGCTGTACATGTTAAACTTTCACCGTTGACCAAGTTGAAGTAGGCCATGACAAACCAAGTTTAAGAATGCTCCATCCTATGTGTCAGTGTAACACCCATCTTCCATTGCAGAGCTTTTAATGTACGGCGACATCCACCACACCTTTGTGTTGTGCGGTGTTGACATGAAAGAGTCAGGTATACGTTGTCAGCTAATTCCAAGTCAACATGCTGCTTTATTTTGCTGCAAGTCTATATTCAAATTGATAAATAATTAATATTAAAGCAGTTTTATTATTTTTATTATTATTATTATCATTTATGTATATAGCGCCAGCATATTACGCAGCTCTGTACAATACATTAGAGTGAAGATACAACACAATATAACACACAGGTACAGGTAATGACACAGGAGGAATAGGGCACCCTACCCGGTCGGGCTTACAATCTAATAGTTTTATTCTGGTCAAGTAACTAATTTCTTTTTTTTTAAGTTTCAAGTACCTGGGTGGGAGACCCTAAGGGTCCCCATACACCTTTAGATTTCTCTGTCAGATTTCCTTCAGATCTCCTTTTGTTTTACCAAAACCATGTAATATGAGGGACTTTCTAAACCATCAAGTCCACCTGTGTTCAATCGCAGAGGACCCGGAACTACATAGTTGTTGGTAGATCTAAAGGAAATCTGACAGAGAGATCTGAAGGTGTATGGCCAGCTTAAGTGTTACCTGTGATGTTATTGCTGTATTCAGGAGTGGAGCATTTGGAGTCACATGACCCCAGTAAGCCAAACAAATGGGAAGAGTAAGACCTATAATGGAATCTAAGCATGCTCAGATTGATGTTCTATCTTGCACACAGGATATCAGGTTGTAGAACGTGGACACAGGAAATGAGGGAGACTAACCAACTGGTTTCTTTCTACAATAAAATACCAAAAGAAATCTTAAGGGGCCCCTTAGCTCATGTTGGAGCAAAGCCTTATAAGTTTCTGTCTTTTGGGAAGTATAGGCAAGATACAAGAAAAAATTCTCACATTTTTGTGTATATACCAAGCGGCTATAAATATGCGGGATACCATCTTTTTTTGTTTGAACAGGACTGGTGGTCATTCTCAAATTATTATGGGTTTAGCGATATGACAGTTAACGCAAACATTTGTTTATGTTTCAATTTAAAAAATAAATTGTGCTATCTTTAGATCGGCATGTCATAACAGAAGGAATATAGGGATGCAAGTTTTTCCTCCCACACTGGAGCTAAAGAAAACAAAGATGAAAAAGAGACACTGATTTTTTTTCCCATGACCCCTTTGGTTCAAGCGGTTCCAAGGACTTGATGTTTAGAAATGTCTAGATAACGGCCTCAATTTTTCAAATTATCTCTCTGGGATACTCCACTGACAGGAATTTGATCTGTGCCCTAAACGAGCTTGTGGCAAGTTCTAGTGTCACCGGGGCATGGTGCTGGAAAGATAACTGGGGTTGGGGGCAGCGCGGTTTTGATTCTCGCTGCAGTTTATCTGTGCGCTAATGTCCGCTGTAGACATGTTGTTCTGGGAATTGCCTATAAACAGCTCTCAGTAAATGAGATTGTAATAATGTGATTATTTAACTATATAGTTTTAAAGAGTCTTGTGTTTGGATATTAAAATCGAAGAAGTAATTAGGATAACTATATTTATGTTTATATTTGTTTTGGTAGATCAAGACACCAGAACCTGCAAAAAAGAAAAAAGCTTTTCAAAATTTAAAAATAAAACCATTAATTGTCCTTCTTTTTCACCAAATATCACCAGATACTGAGCCAATCAAGCACAACAGATTGTGGTACCTGATTGGCTCAGTTTCAGTCTGCATACAATTTGCATGCTCATGTCAAAAGTTTGGCATCTCATTGACCATGGCCAGTAGGTATGACAAGTTCTCCTAGGAAAAGTTCTCCTGCAAGAGAACTCATGGAAAAGCACTTGATCAGTTATAATAAATGAATTTCTACTTCTCTAAAGGGCTGATCCTGTTTTGGCCTACACATGAAGCAGAAATGAGGCATGATCAAATGATCCTGACCAGTGGAAAAGGTTAGATGAACACGATCAGCTGATCAAATTGATCACATGCTTCTCCGTGAGTTCTCTTACAAAACGTTTCTCACCCCTAATCATCTTTCATTAGGGTGAATTGTTATCATTTAATTTACCTAGACTAATGTAAGTGATTAAGACTTACTAAAAAGTTCTAATTTGAAATAAAATTTCTGGTTTTGTTGTCGGTGTAGGGTTTTACTGGTGACTTCTTCGTTTCATAGCTAATCCAGTTCCTACATCTGGAGAAGACAACCTGGCCAATAAATAATAATTGCTGGGTAGTGGGTTAGGGTTACCAAACTTTGAATTTAAGTACACATATAGTGATGGGTGGTGCAAATGCAACAGGGATACTTGTACTGAGTGGTGCAAATACGGCAGAGATACTTGCGATGAGTGGTGCAAATATGGCGCAGTGCAAATACGGCAGAGATACTTGGGGTGGGTGGTACAAATATGGCAGAGATACTTGTACTGAGTGGTGCAAATACGACAGAGATACTTCAGGGTGGGTGGTACAAATACAGCAGAGATACTTGAGATGGGTGGTGCAAATACGTAGAGATACTTGGGGTGAGTGGTGCAAACACGGCAGAAATACTTGTGATGAGTGGTGCAAATATGTCAGTGTTTGACATGGGTTTTTGAGATGGGCAATGCAAATACAGCAGAGATACTTGTACTAAGTGGTGCAAATATGACAGAGATACTTGGGGTGGGTGCTGCAAATACGGCATAGATACTTGGGGTTTGGTGGTGCAAATAGGGCAAAGATATTTGAGATGAGTGGTGGAAATACAGCATAGATACTTGTACTGAGTGGTGCAAATATGGCAGAGATACTTGGATTGGATGGTTCAAACACAGCAAAAATCCCTGGGATGGACAGTGCCATTACAACAGGGATTCTGTAGTTTATGCATCCACTTTAGAGTGACCTAAGGTGTTCCTCTTTCTATATCATGTTAAGTTGACCATTCATGACCAGTGATCAGTTAAGTTTCCTAATTATTGGGTAATCAAGAAACCTGGACGATAAACCTAAATTTAACAGTAAGGTTGACTTCCCCAAATGCATGCCATGCCTAATTTTTGTGCCCCCCTTACGTCTTCATCTGATCCACCTTAAATCCATTTTCTATCCCTTGGAAATTGTAGATACTCAAATAAATCTCTTGTCAGAGGTCCTTGCCAGCTCCATTGTTGAGTATGGGGGACTGTTGATCCAATTCTGTAGCCCATGATGACCCCTGATGACCCTCACTCTCCCGCCCTGTTGATGTCACTCCTCACTCTTCTCTCTAAAAGGCCCCAGCAGTGTTCAGAAATGTTGCTAATAGGTTTTTTATTGTCTGTTCGTTAGGGCGGGGTGAGTGGATACCATTGAGTACCTGAATTGTTAATGGAGTTGTCCATCAGGTTGTTATATGATGTTGAGCTGCTCGATATAAAAATGCTTTGGCAGGTGATAAAGCCCCCCAAATGTTCATCAGTCTACTCCTCTGTTTGTGCAAAAGTTCTGTCTTTTATTATTCCAACCTCTTTACGTTCCGTATCCTTCTCTTTATATGTACAATCTGTGATAAATCCCAGCCTACTTGTTCATCATTTTCTGCCATTTAAACGGTCATGACTTATAAAGTTAATCATATAACTGGCTCTGCGTTCACAATCTGCTGTGTGGGCAAAGCTTTCCCAGCTTGAGATGTTCGGCTTGAAAATAAATTGAGTGCAGGAAGTGTAGCAGCTGCGGCGATCACAAGTGCACGGTGGGGGATGCCTGCGGTTCTGCTGCATGTTGCTGTCAGTTGGATATCTTATATCTGAAATTTGCTATTCCTTTATCCTTCAGAGTATTAAACTGTTTCATTAAATATTCAAGTGTTTACTAATACATCTTAGAGGTAGAAGACGGTGTATATATATTGTGAAAATTAGTTTACTAATTAAAGGATAATCCAGTGAAGATGGATGCCATTGTTACACTTTTATGTCAGTCTGCTCAGATGTATATATTATATATATATTATATAATATATTGTGACCCCCATTTCTCCTATTACTGTTGCTCTCAACCAGAATTCCATGGGTTCCTTTAGATATAAACAATTGCCTTCCTTTAGATACATTACCATTGGGTAACATGATAATTCTAGCTATTATCATGGGGCCATTTCTCCCTCTTATGACCAATGTAGGGGCAATTTGTCCCACTTATGACCAATGTCGGGCCCATTTGTCCCTCTTGTGATCAATGTAAGGGCCATTTGTCCCACTTGTGATCAATGCAAGGACAATTTGTCCCACTTTTGACCAATGTAGGGGCAATTTGCCCCACTTATAACCAATGTAGAGGGCATTTGTCCCACTGTTCGAATGTAAGGGGTAATCTTTACACTGATCACTAATGTAAGGTGTAATCTTCCTATGGACCATCGACATAGGAAGCATTAAGCTAACCATACATGGCTTGATTCCCCTGTGATCAGTGTATGATCAATCGCAATGTGCTTATGCAACAATCATTCCGCACCACCTTGGAGATTCGATCCCTGACCTACTTTGGATGGAGACCAAGGGTAATGGTGATCAAACAGGGAAATGCCAACATGTTTATGTTTTTTTCCTTTGAGCGGGATCGATCGCTCAAGGTGGGCCGAGTTCGATTCCTGAATGTTTGATCTGCTTGAACACGCACAGTGAGGACACGACTCTAGTCCTTCTTATGACCAATGTAAGAGACATTCTACTCACTGATTATGAATGCAAGGAACATTCTTCCCACCCACCAACAATGTAAGGGATACACTTCCTACTAACCAACAAGCTGCATGCATCTGCTGGTATTAGCCTAAAGAAGTGGTCTGAAACATCCTGAAAGCCTTCTCTAATGACTTCAGTTAGTAAATAATGGGGATCACTTCAACTCCAAACTCTCTGTGAACTTGATTTAACGATAAACTGCGCAATATTTTCTTTTCCTGTAATGTTTCCACAACCCTTCCCTACATCTCCAGCAAATTTGGTCATGGGCAATAAAGGAGAGCAAGGTGTTCTGACCCATTGGTTGGGTGATGGTGTACTTTGTAACTAGCCACAATTGTTTGACCATCTCTACTCTGGACCATACCACTCTGCTGGACATGACATATTTTACTGTATGCTAAGAAGTATATCACATACCCCACACTGCTGCATTTAAAGTCAAATCTATATAATAAAACTTTATATATATATATATATGGTAGGGTTAAAATGATAGAGTTTGACTTTAATTACTGAACAGCTGCATAATTCTTTTATGTTGCCAACAAATGATGTGATGGAACACATTGGCTTCTATTAAGTAATTTCATCAACCCTTCTTAATACAGCTTGCTACTTTTCAAATTGTGCTGCTTTGTTAATCCATTCCCTCAAAACGTCTTTTAAAAATGATTTTTTCATAAGTTCTGTAAGTAAATCTTTCATTTTTTTCCCCCAGCGCTAAGATGTAACATATGGTAAGAATAAAAGAGCATATGGAACGTGACACCTAAGTCACAGAGAGTAATGTAAATGTTCCCTTTTCCTTGGAATCATTTTTGTTGGTGTCCCTGTGGGTTTGCCCATGCATGCTCTTAGCATGTCAGGCTTGTGCCTGGATTATCCCATTGCTCTCTTCAGGGGTCCTCTGCACCAGATCTCATTTGCAGCGTCAGCTAATGTGCTGGCAAGACAAAGCATTTGGAACAATTTATCTTTACTGACATTTAAAGCTCAACTGCACCTTTGTCATCATTGTGAATTTGAAAATGCAGAACTTTGATATGGTTTTAAGTAGAAGTTGTGGCTAACTTTTCTCTGTAAATTAGTATCTAGAATGGAAAGGATGAGAATATTTTCCTAGGTGGCATTATCTTGAAGTAGAAGACTCCTCCCCCCACAGGCATTCAAAGTGTTCCCATATTTATTTAGTTTTATAGTCAAAGTATGCTTATAAAAAAATAGGCACAGGTTCACTTTCATGCCTCCCTCACGAACAAAAAAACTTTACAGAAATATTTTGCCCAGTAGCCACTTTGTGCACCAAATGCCTTTGCATAATGAGTTACCTTGTAGGAAGTAATGGTAGCATTATCTCTGCCTCTAGCATGAGAGCAGAGGTATGGGAGTGATCATTATAGTAATATCCCAGAAAAATTTAAGTAGATACGAAACAGTGGTAGAAAGTCTGTAATAGTTGGACTTCTAACGATTGTACCGCCACAGCTGATCAGTTCTTTCCTTTTTTTTTTTTTTTTTAAAAGCATCATTACCACTTTCTGCCTCAAGAGGGCGTCTAGAAACCAGAAAACAACATGTTAATGTAAAGATCAAATGAAAGTTACAAACATATCCGATCACTGCTCAATCGGTGTTATGTTCAATATCGTTAATCGTGGTAAATCTTACCAGATGGGCAGGAATCAATTCCTGCTCGATAGACGTAAACAGATGGAACATAAATATATCTAACCATGTATGGCTCTCTTAACGTTTGGCCATACGTGTTAGATTTCTTTCAGTTGATCAACTTAAAAAAATATATTTTAGGTTTTATTTAATTTATTATTTTAAAATCGATTCCCTTTAACCTGAATCGATCGACCAAAAGTAATGGACGTTAAACAGAGAATTGATGAAGCAGTGATCGAACATGTTGCTAAATTTCATTTGATCCTTTGAGTATCTGACTGGTTTCTTTCTTTCATTTTTTTTATGCTTAATGTTTTATTAAATAATAAAATGTGTTAAACAATAAACCTTTAAACAGGGATATAACAATATATCCACGTCATGAACTTTGTGGCAATATAAAATTATAATAGTAAATGTAACATCAAATTATACAATAAATGTATGCAAGCATACAATTCTCTTTTGAAGTTGATTGAATGGGAAAATGTAACCATGTATGCCCCATAACTCTGTCCCCTGAATCTCTGTTGATCACATGGTCTACTCAGGTTAATCATGAATTGAAAGGGTTCTTCTTCTGGTTCTGGGATGTGTTCACTCTCTAAAGGTGGCCTTCCCAGGTAGAGATGGTCAAAAAAAATTTGACATTTCAACTTTGAAATTAAATTATGCAGAAAGTTTGTCAGTTTAAATGATACCCATACTGAAGCAACTCAATAGTGTAGAAAAAATTAGCCCCTCCCCCCAAGAAAAAGTGCACAATACTGACCTTTCTGTACAATTTTAAAACCTACATACTTACTGTTCCCTCTTCCTTGCTCCAGGCGCCTCCACACTTATCGAGTCCAGTCTTCTTTTTCTTTTTTGCTCCATCTTGAAAAAGGGAGGATCGGAACCAGTAAGTATGGCTGCCACCAACCCTGCATCAACCCCCCTCCCCCCTTTTGACTCTGCAGTGGTCTGCCTGGCAGAAGGAGACTGGGGAAGGTAGACTCACTGTAAGGTTTACCATGCCAAGTCCTCTTGCGTCCCAGCATGTCACACCACAGTGTGACTGGAGGGCCAGAGAGTTGCCGGATTTAGATGTGTTTCTCTGTCAAGGTAAAATTTTAATTTTTTTTTCTTCTTTTGATCTCCCCCTATTATTGCCTTTTCTAGTGGTGATAATAGTGAAAATAAAGTGATATGGAAAAACTACATGTGCTAGAACAATACTTTTTTATATATTCATAGCAGCCTTTTCTACATCTCTCAGGGTGGATAAAAATCAATGATTTTTTTAAGAAAAATTTTTAAAAAATCAGATTTTTTTGATTTAAATCAGATTTTTTTGATTTAAATCAGATTTTTTTGATTTAAATAGATTTTTTTTTAAAATAAAGTGCTTTTTAGAGGAAAATATGTTACCCTCCCAAGGTTATTTTGTGATATAATAAAGATTAGCGTTTAATTATGTAGAATAAGGCTGTATATGTTTAATTTTTGGGTAAATAAATTCCATGAATCCATTCACAGTGTCATGCTCCTCCAGAGGTGTTTGTAAGATTTTATAATCAATAAAACTACTCTCTCAGATCTATAATGGCCAACATCCCAAAAACAACAGACAGGAGTTGATGATTCACCCAAAATGGGGGGGACTTGAAGGGCAACTCACTATGTAAAAGCAATACATTTATTATACACAGTGCAAACAATGAAGTAATGGCCATCTTATCAATCAAAAACAATGCCCAATGTTGTGGATGTACACATCTGTACACGTGCTGTTAGACAATTAAAATAGTCCAAATGGAGCAAATTTCACCCCAAAGCGCATTTTGTTGAAGACTTCTTCAGGGGGTACGATATGTAATTTCATCGGCCAAATTTACATAAAGAGCCAACACAAGGGGATCAGTCATACTGAATAACCAAATCGTCATAAAAGTGGACACAGACCCTCAGGGGTTACTCACGTCCATAGATCAATATAGGGGGAAAGACATGATTTCTCAAGGTGGTGTCCCCACTGCACCGAAACCAGTGAGGAATGGACAGACCGACACATAAATGCCGTGGGTATCTGCGTACAACAGTCAAAATATGAATGATTAATAGTGATGAGTGGCATAGGCAACATTCGTATTCGCGGCATGCCGCAAATTTTTGGGAAAACATTCGGAAAACATTCGGAAAATATTCACATTTGGCAATATTCTTCTTATTGCGAATATCGTCAGTTTGATGCGAATTTTGCGAATTTTATATATTCGCGAATATATGTTTAACTTTCATTGAGGGGCGTGGACGCCATCTAAGTGATTTTCGCGTATTTTCAAATGTGACGATTTTCGCAATATTCTGAATATTCGCATCACCCCAATATTGTATTTAAAAACTGTTGATGGTCGCAGGGAGTGTCGCTAAGCTCTTGTTGCAGCCTTCCCATTCGTCCACTTGCATTGAGAGGCGCGTGTAATGGAAAAAAAATACCGAATATCCGGAATTGCGAATATTCTGCAATATATTCACCATCTTCACGAATTTCCGAATTGCCGATATTCGCGATTAATATTCAGAATCCGAATATTCGTGATCATCACTAATGATTAACCTAAACTGGGGATGAAAAAAACGAATATGAAAATGTTGTTGTTCTAAAAATCTTCATCTACTTGCATTTTTAAGTTATACCGGCAAAAATGATTGATTTAAATCAGTTTGTTTTAAATCGAGCCTTACTGACTAGTGATTTAAATTGTGATTTAAATCATGATTTAAATCGGTTTGATTTAAATCAAATCCACCCTGACATCTCTAGCAAGTTTGCTGATGATACCATGTTTATGGGCTTTGCAATTAACTTACAGTAAGAAATCAGTTGATTCCCAGGTACATACTAGCAAATTAATGGAGCAAACTTGTAGCCAAGGATACACTAATAATAAACCATATACTGTTTAACTTAATGTGGAAAACTCAATTCCAAGCGGAACTCCTCAAAGGTCTTATTTTCGTATTACTAAATTATCCTGACAAGAGCAAACTGACATCAATCATAAAGGTATTTGAATATTCTCATAACTTCTCCCAAGTGTCAGGCCACAGGTGGTATCCGGGTGAAGCACTAGTTAATTATGTGATGTTTCCAGGGAGCTATATGTAGTGCCATAACGGCCCTCCCACCAGCCGAGATCTGGTTACCTTGCACGGAAAAGCAGTATGAAAAATAAGGAATGCAGTGATAAATATACAACAATACTGAAAATATCTGCATATTGGTGAGGGGTAGAAAAGGGGAACCCTAAAAAGGCAAAATAAAAGTAGTTTGCAGCAACCTAGGTAATGGTTTTGTCTTATATCTGAGATCTTGTGGTATACTTCGGTCCAGGTCCAGGTAAGGGGCTCCTCTTACTATTAACGAGTTATGGGTATATACCCACTTGATTTGACCAATATTGACCAATTGGGACCTTAAACTCCATACTGATGAATTTTGATTCTCTTGCAATGACAATGTGAACATGCATAATATGTCCTGAAAAAGCAACTTGTAGGTCGCGAAACGCGTCAACAACGATTTGCATGTATCACCTTTTTATGCTTGATGCTGTATGTGCAAAACGATTTGAGTAACTTGTACAAACATTTCCTCTTTTTGACCAAATAATCTTTATTGGTTAATAAATTACACGGTATGCTTATGACTACCACACACTAGTACTTCTTTGTTTGCCTCAAAATCCTGTTGCCGTCAATCCCACTAGGTGTATAGGACTTGCCGAGCAAATTGGTGCAATTTCTGTTCTGTTTGGATCTTTATGTAATTTTATGTGATGTTGGCAAACACTTGACCTCACACTTATATTGACACGTAAATAAGGGGTTCTTTCATGTCTTATACTTGTTGACTCCCAGGTTGTTTTGACAGAAAAAATGAAGGAATTAGAGGATAAAAACAAGAGACACAAAAAAATATATATGTCAGTGTTTTTTTTTCTCTTTTGCTCAGGGAGGACGGGAGCGTAACTGGAGATTTATGTGAAGAGTTTAAGGAAAACAATTACTTATAATTTTGGTTGTTGGAGCAGTTGAGTGTGGGCTCAACTTTTTCGCCAACAATCGAAGTTTTATGGAGCTGAATATATCATTGTAGAGTTCGCTTGCATTAGATCGGTCACTCTCGTTTGTCTCTGGGTGACCAAGGGAGGTTGAACCACTATGGTCTTCCTATCCTTGGTGTTAAACGATGTCTGTCAAGGTTTAGAATTTTCCTGGAAAAAAGGAGGATTCATGCAAGGCACCCATATTCGTAGGTGATCTTTTATTTTTAGGTTAAAATAACTTTCTACATCAACGCGTTTCATGGTCTACAGTGCCCACTACTTCAGGATGAGTTATTTGTTAGTCTTGAAGTCCATGTGGAGTTTTTAAAGCTGGGAATACACGGGTCGATTTTTTCCCAGATCTCTGCACAGCCGAGCGCTGTGCACGCTTGCGGCACTGAGCTATGCAGAAATCTGGGAAAAAATCTACCCACGAATGACGTTTTTCGAACATGTTGGTAAACCTTGTTCAATATCCTATACTTTAAATGGGGACCCGTGGTTTCCCATTCAAAGTATAGGACGGGCTGACAGCTGGCTTCCGGCATCGGGGGAAGCCGGACAGTAGCGCAATGACGTCATCACGCTTCTGCCCAGATCTCTATCGGCTCAAATATCAAGCCGTGTATTCCAGCCTTATGGCAGAGACCGATCTGTTTGCGATTAGCCAGCAGTCTAAAAGTAGTTTGTCAGCATTGGAGAGAAAAGTTTGATTTAATATTAACTTACGTGATCTAGTACTTGTGGTTGTGAAAAGTTTTTTTGTGTTTAGCTCAGCCAAGTTAAGCTATACGCAGGTGTTCTTTGATTCTTTTGAGTACTTCTACAATTAAAAAGTTCAGCTTCATTTGGCCATCACTGGACAGCTGCGGTTTCATAGTCCTTTGCCTGATGTAGGTCTCAGAGATGTTATGCTTTCCTGCAGACAGGTCATGGGTCTCCTACCTCATGGAGGAATGGATTGTTTCCTCGCCAGCAGAGCTTTGGTCAGAGGTCACCTTCTAAGTGCAAGCACAGCCACACAAGATCACCATACTATCCATTTTCTTCTCTAGTATGGGAGGTCCACATTGTGTGAACTCAATTTTCAGAGTCATGTGTCAACGTGCATTTTTGTGTGATACAAAGTGCCAAAATACAGAAAAAATTACTTTTGTTCTTAAAAGGAGTTCTCTGTAAATAGAGTTCACCCAGACTTAAATGAACTTCAGTTTAAAAATAACTACCCATCTATTTCTTTTAAAAAAAGTAAATAACACAATCAAGCCTTCTTAAAACAAAAGGTATTTACACGGCCCAATCCAGCACAAATCCCAAAAGTTTAGGTAGAAACCCTCATTTTAGGACAGTGGGCGGGGCCATGCAAATTGTTCCTTTACGCCCCATCAGCCAAATGCACATCCAGAAACCGCTGGTGTACAGTGCAAATATAACCATGTGGTACAGATCCATTTATTCCAAACTGCATACCGCTGGTTCAGGCTCCTTGGCCATCATCAGTGCAGTGCATGGAAACCATGGCTCTAGGTGGGGGGACTTGGAAGCCGAACAAAGAGAAGTAGCCATGAAGGTGCTTTAAAAAAGTAAAGTAAGCTTCTGTGGAGTTGTAGATGCATGTTAAACATTTCCGATGATGACCGTAATGGTGTTTAGGAAAGGCAAGTAGGAAAGGGTTGTACAACATGTCGGAGAACTCAATCATATGAGCAATACAGGGAGTGAGAGAGGCAAGAATGATTGGCAAGTGGGGGGTATTTTTGAGGAATAATTTTATTATTGGAAGACAAACCATGTCTCAATGAAACCAAAAAACTCATTAAATATCAAAGACTGAATATTTTTGGAAGTAGTTTTTAGTTTGTTATTTTGTTTTTAGTTGTAGCTATTTTAGGGGAGAATCTGTGTGTGAAGGGGGCTAGTACTGTGATAATTATTAGGCAACTTAACAAAAACAAATTATACCCATGTCAATTATTTATTTTACCAGTGAAACCAAATAACATCTCACATTCACAAATAAATTGCTGACATTCAAAAACAAAAAAAAACAAATCAGTGACCAAGTAGCCACCTTTCGTTGCGGAGGACACTCAAAAGCATGACTCCTGGTTATGTCAGTGTTTGGATCTGTCACCATCAACATTGCGTGCAGCAGCAAACCACAGCTCCCAGACACTGTTCAGGAGAGGTGTAATGTTTCCTCCTTGTAAATCACACATTGATGATGGACACAGGTTCTCAATGGGGTTCAGATCAGGTGAACAAGGAAGGCCAGTCATTAGTTGTGGGGTGTGGAGTACTGGAAGCGGTGTGGTGGAGCATTGCCTGCATGAATCATGTTTTTCTTGAAGGATGCAGACTTCTTCCTGTACCACTGCGTGAAGAAGGTGTCTTCCAGAAACTGGCAGTAGGACTGGGACGTTGTAGCTTGACTCCATCCTCAACCCGAAAAGGCCCCACAAGCTCATCTTTGATGATACCACCCAAACAGTACTCCCACCCTCCACCTTGCTGGCGTCTGAGTCGGACTGGAGCTCTCTGCCCTTACCAATCAGCCAAGGCCCATCCATCGGCCCATCAAGACTCACTCTCATTAATCAGTCCATAAAACCTTAGAAAAATCAGTCTGAGATATTCTGGCCCAGTCTTGACGTTTCAGCTTGTGTGTCGTGTCAGGTGGTGGTCGTCTTTCAGCCTTCTGTCTCTGAGTATGCAAACCGTTGTGGCTTTTGGGCACTCCAGTGATGTTGCAGCTCTGAAATATGGCCAAACTGGTGGCAAGTGGCATCTTGGCAGCTGCACGCTTGACTTTTCTCAGTTCATGGGCAGTATTTGCGCCTTTTGTGTTCCACACGCTTCTACGACCCTGTTGACTATTTTGAATGAAACGCTTGATTGTTCGATGATCACGCTTCAGAAGCTTTGCAATTTTAAGAGTGCTGCATCCCTCTGCAGGATATCTCACTATTTTGATTTCTAGCCGTGTCAAGTCCTTCCTTTGACCTATTTTGCCAAAAGGAAAAGGAAGTTGCCTAATAATTATGCACACCTAATATAGGGTGTTGCTGTCATAGACCACACCCCTTTCCTTACAGAGATGCACATCACCTAATATGCTTAATTGGTAGTAGGCTTTCGAGCCTAACAGCTTGGAGTAAGACAAACATGCATAGAGAGGATGATGTGGTCAAAATACTAATTGCCTAATTAATTTCTGACTCCCTGTAGGGATGCTTTCAAGGGTATAAAAATAACAGAATGCGTGACCCAAACCTCCCCATTTACACATTCACTGATTCCAGAGAGCAATTACGGATTTTAATGTCCATAGTGGCCAATGTATCTTGAAGGCACTTTTGCCACCACAACTCTTCAGTTGTCCCCCATCAAGCCACACTACACTGGTTCGAAGACAGGTGAACTACCTGCATCGGCAACTTGAATTAAAGAGTATCTGTACCTAAGATGGCATGGCCATTTTAGCAAACAGCATCTTATAGTTCATGGACACTGCTAACTGCCCTAAAAGAGACACATAGCACTGCCAGAATGCCATTTCCACTGGGAAAACAGCCCAATATAACCTGAAACGAAAGAAACCCGACCAGTTATCCTTTGAATTCCTTGCTTCACCTACAGAAATTACTGGCTCTGCCCCACTTCTACCTAGTATCCAATCAAGTATTGTGGATACACTCACACCGCTAACATGTCATATTCCCATTTACACCTCTTGTTGTCCAGGATCCTTCCTAACCCCAGAAAGGCCCATCATTATATCCTTTTCTTATGGAACCTTACTGGATCATTTGATGTTTCATTTCTGATTTTTGTGTAGGCTAAAAAAAAAGGACCAGGCAGTCAGAGAAGTCATGTGCTTCTCCATAAGTTAATGTATATAAAATAACCCAGGGGGGTTCATGGGCTGAATCTAAATGGATTGACCAGTTCAGTGAAGAAGAGGACCCCGTAGTCTACTATAGAAGGAGATGGTCAAATTGTTTTTCAAAAATTTTAAGTTAATTGCAAAGCCCCAGAGCATGGTATCATCACCAGACTTGCTGGAGATATAGAGAAGGGTTGGGTGTATTCTACAAAAAAAGTATTGCTCTAACACAAATACATTAGGTTCAAAGTAAAAATATTGAAAATTAATCAATTTTGGTGATGATACCATGCTCAGGGGCTTTAAAATCAGCTAACAAATTTAGCAAATTTACAAATTTAGTCAAAAAATTCGACCATCTCTATGCTTTAGCCAGCCTTAGGACTACAGAATAGATGAATATTACAAACAATACTTAAATGTACTCATTCAACTCCTATACTTAGGGCAGCAGCATTGGTCTTCTGGTATAGAAACCCTAGGGGTCGTATAGAAGGCAACTGAGGTAGTTTTGTGAAAACACTAAAGGTACCCATACACGTTGCGATTTTTCAACACCAGATTTTTGCTTTACTACTATTTTTAAAAGTCGGTCGGATGCACGATTTTTCGGCCTCCGATTAGTCGGCGACCGACCGGATGGTTGGATCAGGAATCTTTTAAAAGTCTCTTTTAAATGTGGCTGACCAACCGAAAATTACGGGCATCATCATTCGGGACCCGACCGCCTTTCGGCCGATTTTTCTAAAACAGCATTGGTCGGACTACATTTGCATGTAACAAATCCTGAACTATCGACCTTCCCGACCGACTGGATCGGTCGGAAGGGCTAAAATCGCACGAAAAATCGCAACGTGTATGGGTACCTTAAGATATCTTCTGTAATTAAAGACATTAAACGCCTACAGTGGATCTAGCCACCAAAGACCATGTAACCTTTCCCTTGACATCTGTGCTTTTATTTATGGTAAAATACAACTGTTACCCAGAATGATGTGCCCGATGATTCATGGGAAGTATGGATTTTAATCATAACTAACAGATTTCTTATTTTTATCTCGTCAGCAGTGTTTCTTAGGTCGTTTTTGCAGAAGCTAATGAGCAGCACTAGCTTGAGAGTTTCCTGTGTTTTTTCATCTTAATTTCATGAAATCTCTGTATTTTCATTTATAATATTTCTACAACCCCAGGGAAAAGGCTGTTCGTTGCAGTCTGGTAATATCAAGCATCGGTTTTTTGGACACATTCTGCTCTTTTCTCCCTGAATTGTATTTTAGTTTTTTTTTTCATTTTAACAAGAGATAAATTGGTCCAAGAAAGGTCACAGTCTGGATGATGGAGCGAGATGCACAAACATGGGACAAAAACGCTCGCACAGGAGAATAATAAATAGGGATGTAGTGAGAATCCTGACAGGCGCAATCCAGGGGGGTGAGCTACATTCAATTTCTTATAAGAATATAGTTAGGGATCATGGCCTCTGCGTGGCCATAAATGACAGCTGCTAGTATCAGGAGGCCATGGATGTCTCTCCATCACCAGATGTAGGCGTTCATGAAGAAATTGAGGACCAAATGTACCAAACCCAATCTCTTCCATTGTTATCCTTTTTAAGAACCAGATCTTGTCCTGCTCATCATCACCTACTTATCTGGTGGTCAGAGTCTGAGCTACCCTAAAGCATGTCTAAACCCAAAACATAATAGCCTACCTATTCATAGATGTGGTGGCTCCAGTCATATTCCAGTCTAGTTGGAGGTTGACAATGATGATAAAAATGTATTAAGTTTATGAAAAAACACCAGCCATTAGCCAGCCATACATAGGTTGATTTTGTGTTCAGACAGGGATCCGACATGTTGGTAAGTCCCTTTTTGAATACCAAAGTATCAGCCAGGGATCGAACGCCTAAAGCAGTACCAATGATCGATGAGTTTGGCATAAGCACACTGCGATCGTTTAACAATTGTTTGGGGATTTATGTATGTATGGCTGGCTAATAGTGGGTATATCACTCTCTCCTACCATCCATTGGAACTAAAAGATGTGTCAATCAACAGTCCAACATTGCTGTCTTGGTGAACTGTAGGACTATAGTGAGTTGGGTTGTAGGTAGCTGTTATTTTGATTAAGCATTTATACAGTGTGCACACACAGTGTGTGTATTCCATGTATGCCCCCATTCCTGCGTGTACAGTGTTGGTGTAGTTTATATGTACCTTCATTCTTGTGTGTACTTTGCCTTCCTCCAGACCAATTCTGGTACCCCTCTCCCCAGCTCTGCCTTCCCTTTAACCTCTGTATAACCTGCACTCACTATGCCTCTGTCCTCCAACTCTGGGAGTAGAAAACTATGGATCCTAGCAGGCACTCACTGTGACGCCATTGGAAAGCACCGCTGAGCAGCCAGGACTCATAGTTCTCTACTTCCAGAGTGGGAGGATGGAAGGGCAGTGAGTCCACTAATAGCAGATCTGCCACGGGCTAAAAATATTTGCTTGGTGGGCCAAAGTTTGAGACCTACGGTGTAGAGCCTGGCATTTTGGCGAGGGATTCAGATGTTCCCCCGCTGGCTGCTCAGTGAAGTCACCACACTGGGTGGTCTTTTGGTTCTTGAGACAACCTTTCAGCTGGACAATCCAGTCCTAAGCATTAACGTTATGCAAGCTGTCACAGTTGAAAAAGCACACAAGTGATTTTAAGAGAACTCAAGACTGCAGATGTGTGTATGGAGGGAGGGTAATAGGGACATTAAGATAACTTTAACTCTTATTTAAGGGCTACAGACTATTTTACAAACTTAAGAATAACATTTAGGAAAGTAGTAGATGAGGTTGACCATGAACTATTCAGAAGGCCTTTCGGGATCAGAATTCTTCCTCCCTAGTTAATAACCTAGTTCACCGTTCTGGATGGAATGAACTGAATGTCAGCATCTATCTCTGTGCTCAGAAACATGACGTCTTCCAGAGGTGTTACAGACATTGTAAAGCGTTCAATTTCAGATTTCGAGGAATTACCCTTTATTGGTAATTCTGTAGGTTGGGTTTCACGCTGGCTTCTCTTGGCACTGAACTTCATTTTTCGCATACATTGCAACGTGTCTGGTAGATAAGACGTTAAAATCAATCATGTATCATTTGAACCAGATGTTGTTTTGGCTCACCATGGAATCTTTTTAGTATTTTCTGTTTTCTCTCTCTCTCAAGAGGGAAGCACATTAGGATCGGAAAGTCAATATGTGTAGCAGATTTAAATCTTTATGACAAGTCGTGTATGATATATATTGTTCATGGATGGAGGCTGCGGGGATGTGGTATGGTCTTCTCCTGGGGGGGCTGGAAGTCACCATGGTGCCATGGCACTGAAACCATCTCGTAGATTAATAATAGAATAACCAGAATTTTATTGTTGCTGAATGTACTGTATATTCTGGCGTATAAGACTACTTTTGAACCCAGGAGAATCTTCTCAAAAGTCAGGGGTCGTCTTATACGCCGGAGCCAGATTAGTCTGCCTGACAT
>CM070033.1:17096251-17108158 GCA_036250615.1 Ptychadena robeensis
TTCATCTAATCGAGCATCGATTGAACCAAAATCGAACCGTGTGTGGCTAGCTTAAGGCAAGAGACAGTTTGGCCGGGGAGAAACTAGATGCTGATGTATGTACTCCAGTCATATTGCATTACCCTTCCTTGAGTTACATGGTGCTTACTGGTCTGGCCTGGCAGTCTCTCCAAGCTCGGGACCCTCTCCGGAGGGGCGCCCACCCTGGTCACCTGGGGAAAAGGACCCGCGAGGGTCAGGTAGTCACCCCTTAGCCCCTTTCGGGATGGGACAACCAAAAACACCCATGCCGTTTGGTGTGGTGTGCACTACTACTGTGTGCACTTAAAATTTTTGGGCACCGGGTGTAACAAAGTTTACGTTTGTGTACTTTGCACATGTCGAGGTTAAAAAAAAAAATTATGTTATCCTCACAGTCCTAATAACTGTTAATCTGCATTAGAATTCATTTTAGCTCTTAGTAGAGATACTCTTCAATATCTTTGCTCACAATATTTACCAAGGATTAGTCTTTAAAATACACATGCACATAGAATAATATTGCTGAATTTATCATGATGTGAATTGTGGCGTCCGGGCGCTCGCTAGACTGAGCAGCTCCCAGGGTCTTGATGTAGAATGTTTAGATGTTTGATTCCAAATGTATTAGGGCTTGTTTCCACTTGAAGCGGAAGCCCGCGGTCGTGCACGGCGCGGATACATGGTCCACGCGATTCCGCGGTCGCCCAGCACTGACCGCGGCCATAGGGGTGAATGGCCGCCGCTAAAAAACGCATGAGATGCAGTTCTTAGCGGCGGCAATCGCGCCGCCGGCTTCCACACAAGTGGAAACAAAGCCTTACTCCAGGTTGTTTTTTGGAGGTTTTGCATTAACAAAACATAGGCAGGTGGGAGGATCCTGTAGAAAGCAGTTACAGGTTAGACAAGGTTGTGTTGGTGAGATGAAACTGAAAGACAAACAGGGCAAGTAGTAACAGGTAGGGGACATAGCAGCGTAACAAGGCAGAAGAAGCTCCAAAACTCCCTCCAGAGCCTCACTGAGGGATTACTACAAAGGTGGAAATAACAATATGACAACAAAAATGTTCTGTAAGTAAGTTGATGGTATAGTGTAGTGTATGTTTTAGTGGAAGAACCCCATAAACCCTTTCATTGAGTATTAGTAAAACATTTTAAATACATTTTGTTTTAGAGATCTTTTGGAGTTTAACTCCAGACAATTTTTTGGGGTTTGGGTATTGAAGTGGGGTAACTAGTTAAACAGCTTGTTCTATAAAGACAGCGGTAGTCCCCTTTAAGGATCCCATATTTGTCTATAATCTTTCATGAGCCTGCCTATATATATATATCCCCCTACTACCATGATCCAACAGCATAGAGTGGCTACGGTTAATATGGAAGAGTTAACTGGGCAAGTGATCTTCATCCAGGCGAGAGGCCCTGACCAGTTAAAGCCAACATGCAGGCAGCCATAAAGCAGACTAGGAATCAGGTTTGTGTCAAGACTCAGCTACTGCGCGATTGTGGTTCCACACTGGTATCCCTGTACTATCATTGCAGTTGCAGTCCATCCTTTCCAGACCCAGGATCCCAACATTAATGAACACATGGAACCAGATACTCAATTTCATTCTTTTTGTTTTATTTTGTTTGCCTACATCCCTTAAGTAATGGCCGGTTTACATGGCTTGATTATTGCGCCGATCGAGTAAGGGGTCCCCATTCAAAGTAAAGATGATTGAACAAGGTTTTCAAAACATGTTGGAGCCCTGTTTGGCCAAACGGGATCGATTCATTCCACTCGAAGAAGCTCTGGGTGGCTCCGATTTTTTATAGATCATGGCGTTTCATTGTGCCCTAATCTATGAAAAAATCAAGCCGTGTAAGCCCACGGTGGTCCTGGTGGTATGCCCATACTAACTGCCACGTAGTTTTCAACAATGGGCAATGAAAGCATATACATCATACTATGTCCTCATAATGCCCTCTGTCCTCCTACCGCCAGGGAGGTTAAAGTTAGCCGACTGAGGGGTGATCTCATCCCCAACCAGGAAATGAAATCTTCCTGGAAAACACATGGCCCGGAGAGATCCATACTTGTAAACCTCTCTCAATGTGAGTAGCTTGTCTGTTGCTTTGCTTCATTTTGTTTTATCTTATAATATTCCACATTATTTAACCACTTGTTGTACGAGGTTGTGCGCCTCTGTCCTTGTTCTTATTTGTCTGGGGGGGGGGCACACTCCTCCATTTTGAGAGCTGCACACCTACACACAACTTAAACACGCATCCCTCATACTGACCCCATTTCACTCTGCAATCTTTGATCAGACCCCATACACCCACTGAGGGCCCTTCTGACCACTGATATCACTGTAGCTGTGTAATCACTGCTGAAGGTTGTGCGCAACTATCTATTATCTGACTAAGGGGTGATAACCTTTAAGACGGGTTATCATATTTTTCTGGAGATTCCCTCATGTGAGTTTTCTATTAAGTTTTTTTTTTTTACATGAACTTTTTTTTACTTTTAATATAAGCTAAAAATACATTTGCTGATCAGAGTTTTTAATGCTCTGACAAGCAGTATTACATTTTAAATTGCTAGCGGTTACTGCAGAGATTCGTGATCGAATAAAAAGAAAAATCTGACAGCAGGAGGGCAATTTTTCAGAAGTCATGTCTGCCCAGTCCTGCAGGATTGTGGCATCTGTGTCACATTTGCGAGAATTTGTGGTGGGTGATGAGAGGGAAGGAGTGTCTCTCTCTTCCCTGGGTGAGCTCTCCGGCAAAGTAGAGAGAGGTTGTCTCTGTTTTGGGGGGTGCTTGGTGTCGGCTGCAGTCCAGTCTTGCGGGATTGTGATGTCAGTGTCACATCTGCGAGAATTTGTGTGAGAGGTGAGAAGCGTGGTTGCACACTTCTCATCACTGCAGCTGGCAACCCCCCACAGCGAAGCTGTTTGGCAGAAGAGAGAGAGGCTTGTTTCTGTTGGAGTTCTGGAGGGGAGTGTTAAGGTAGGCACGTGGGGTTGATGTCAGCTGCAATGATGAGAGCTGTGCATCCGGAAGTGGCTTTGGTTCGTCAGTAGTTAAGATGCTGTATTTTTTTTTTTGTGTAGCAGTTTTCCAGGATGTAAACTGCCGACAGGTGAGTAATGTGGTTATTTCATGAATGAGTTTTCTTATTATTTTTACTTTAAAACCACTTTAATACGCGTTGGTCCCAAAAAGTTGAAAATCAAAGTTAAAAAGTACTTTTTATTTTGGTTATTAGCATTAAGACAAAAAAAAACATTTACAAAAAACAAGGGGGGGGGGGGGGGGGGGGGGGGGGGGGGGAGCATGCACAGGTCATGCACTGGTCAAGTAACTCTAAGGAATAGATAGATTTAAAATATACATAATTTTATTGAAAGAGATAACATGATAAGTATTTATACATAATAACACACAGTGATCGTCATATGAAAAACATCAAAAAACAGGACAAAAAATTGATACACCATGAACAAGCAATGTGTATACCCCCTGTATAACCAGAAAGGGGAAGAGGGGGGTTTCACATCGGGTCCAACGCGTTTCGTGGCTGGTAGTATGTTACATAGTTCCGGATGATTTGGGTCAGGCACTGATACTATTGAGCTGATGCGCCGCCACACACGTGGAGCCAACCTGGAGCAGAGCCAGCAGGGGAGTCCCCCCCAAAGACGTCCCGGTGAGGAGTCATGCCGTATCAAGCACCATTAGGCTGCTAAGATATATACTGAAAACACATCTTAAAAAACGTATTGGCTATACAGACCACAACAATCCTGCATCATGTGTTGAAGGGACAGGTGGAGCCCCACAGTCATCTCCCCAGGTCTCCTCTATACATCAGCTCAGTAGTATCAGTGCCTGACCCAAATCATCCGGAACTATGTAACATACTACCAGCCACCCATAGTACTGGCGTGCTCTGGTGATAAACCACCGCCTGCTTTTAAACAAATATACTGAATGCACTTTATGTCCCTAAAGAAGTCCGTTACGTTGCGGACGAAACGCGTTGGACCCGATGTGAAACCCCCCTCTTCCCCTTTCTGGTGATACAGGGGGTATACACATTGCTTGTTCATGGTGTATCAATTTTTTGTCCTGTTTTTTTAAAACATATGACGATCACTGTGTGTTATTATGTATAAATACTTATCATGTTATCTCTTTCAATAAAATTATGTATATTTTAAATCTATCTATTCCTTGATGGAGTTACTTGATGGATATGAGATATCCAGGTACCCTGAAAGCCTCACCTACCTTCTTCCCCCTTGGGATGTGTTATATGTCACACACACCCATTTAGAAGTCTAAATTCCCCTTCCCCCATTTCCCATTTATCTAAAAAATAAAACATTTCTTACACAAAAGAAAAAGACATTCCCAAGAATCCCACAACCATCACCATATAATGTGATTATAAAGCAAAAAGTACTCTTTTACTGACAGTAATGGATGCCAGGAGCGACTGCTTGCTTTGTGGTGGATCAGTCAACAATGAGCAGAAGTCGACATGCTGCAGAAATATATATAGAAATATATAGTTATAGCAAGCCAAAAGAAAGGTTAATATAGTAGAATAATAAAGGTCAACTTGATCACCACTTGATAGACCACTTGGTCCATTCCACCATACATAGACTTTTCGCCCGTAGAAGGTTGGGAGGCAGACAAAGCACAGTGGTACCCTATAATACCCCATAAGTAGTATGTATACAATATTCAGTGGTGTCTCCTGGTTCTGATAAGGGAAGCCAGACATCTGCTCTGTACGACTCCCTCCGATCCAGCTTCTGAAATTGAACTGATGTATGAAATGTCTGTTAGGTTAATAATCCAGCACAAGTTCTTACCCAGTCATGTTGCTTTTCAGATTACACTTTCATTACAAGTCCTTTTTATCAGCTCATGAATAGATGCACTTAACACGCTTTCCTTTCTTGCAGCTCAGTCCCTGAAAGAGTTTGCTCGCCTACTTATTACAGTGGAGGAGGAAAGGAGAAGATTGGTAAGAGCCTTGCATTATACCCTGAGATAATACCGGTGTATATGTACTGTGACCCATCACAACCATTTATTATAGAAAACCAGAACTTTATTTTCTGAATCCCATCACGTTATGTTCATTACACTCATCTAAAGCTACTTTACCTTAACTGGGAGCTCAGCTGTGGATCTGACTAGCACCCCAAAAAGCCACTGGGAAGAATTTAGTCTTAGGATATGGTCCTGTCAATTTGGACAATAAGGTGTAATCAATGAATGTTGATTGACAGGGGGTAAGTGCTTTTTTTTGGACCCCCCAGACAGTCTCATTCTGGCACTTTGACACCGAATTGTCAGGATCCAGAGCAGAAGGAGGGACCAGACAGGTAGCATGCACTGACAACCAGCCAGAGATATGTGAACCAAAAGGGGTTTATTGTGAACTTACAAAACAAACCAAACAGGTGCAAAAATAGTCCAGAGTTCAGATGTTCAAATGTCCAGGGTTCAGTGTCAGAGTGGAAAAAAAATGCTCAGCCAGCATGGGTGGGTGAGGCACACCTATATAGCCTTTATGCTACCAAGGCAGGTGACCTCAACCCAGCCCATACTTGCAGGGAGCCATCTACTGGTGACTGTGGACACAACCCAGGAAAGGGCAAGGACAGTGCCACCAGCAGGCAGTACCCAGTACAGTCGTGGTCCTTACACAAACCCCCCAACCCATGTACCCTGCATGTCCCAGGCACCAGCAATGTGAGGATGTAGAATTCCTATGCATGTCAGATGATACAGGCATAGGTGTGGGCTGCCCACCCATGTCCCCGATGGCGATGGTTGCCCGCACCTATGCCTAGCAGCCCCCGGCCAGCATCATTGGAGGACGGCCCAAGATCACCTGGAGCAAGTGCGCAACCCCAAGTGTGACTCAGGGTTACCAATTTTGCAGTAAAAAATTACCCTGAGAAACACTCTGGATAATCTGCATGAAATGGCCGGTTACAAACCCACAACATAAGGTGTTCCCTGAGCGTTTTTTGGGTGCTCGCCCCATATAGTTAACATGGGAGCATTTATAAACCCACAGGAGTGACCCTGTAAGGTTATTTGACATTCACTATGCCAGCCTACAAGCAATTCTTAATTGAAATTATTTATTTTTTTTATTATATAAACTGATTATCACTTCTTTATTACTATTGATTCTATGTTCTCTGTCTTCCTGCCTCAGTGCTGTCCTACACTTCCTGTAGAGGGAGTGTGGTTCAACAATACTGTATCAATATTAGGTGCCCAAATAGCTGGCCAATTCATCGAATATCATGCTGGACTACCTGCACCTCAGCACTTGCGCAAAATAAAATTGAAATAAATTCTGGAAAAAACAAAAAAAATATTAAGTGGTTAAAAATACTTGGCCTCCGCACCTCTCATACATACACCCCTGTATGTCATTGTGAAACTTGCAATTTCCACATCTTCACACCTAAAGGGTGTCAGATGTTCATTGCGGTGTGGCTACTTCCCCAGCCTTCCTATCACTTGCTTTAATCTTCATTCTCTAAATATATAGTGTTAACCTCAGACAGTAATATTGGAGCTAAACAGCATCCTTATATCATAGAATTACAAATATGTGCCTTAAGCCCCCCATACACGTTTAGATTTTCTGTTCAATGAACTTAAAAAGATCAATTTTGGGGGGTCAGGGAAATCTGTGATTGATTGTATGTTTGGCAATTGTAGTAACAGATATTTGATAAATTTTTTGGGGATAGACTTAAAGTGTAATAAATTTAAATACAACCAATTAAAATTTACCAGCTTGTCCGATCCTTTTCAATAAATTTTTTTCCAAATTTTAATTGTTTTAGGTTGATCTAACCATGTGGGCTGCCATAGATTTTCAATTGATCAACCAAAAAATTTGATTGAATTAAGTTGATTGGATGAAAAATCTATACGTGTATGGGGGCCTTAAATCCCTGTTGTTCTGGGTCCTTTCCTCATATGTCATAGTCTCTTCCTGTATATTAGCTTGTGTTGCCTTTCATCCTTTATTTAATGTATAGTGCTTCATTATACACTGCCAGGCCCAAAAAAGGTCACACACTCTAATATTTAATTGGACTACCTTTAGCTTTGATTACGGCATGCATTCGCTGTGGGATTGTTTCTATAAGCTTCTGCAATATCACAAGATTTAGTTCCATCCATTGTTGCATTAATGTTTCACCAAGATCTTACATTGACGAGTCTGACCACTGCGTAAAGCCAGCCATACACAGTCGGATTCCATGGCCGCTCGATCACCCATCCGATCGATTCCGACGATTCTGCCGGGAATCGGAGGTGTGATCGATCGGCCAATTAAGAGAATCCGATCGCTGCATACCACCTTGTCCAAGGGATTCCGGGACGATTCCGTGTCCGATTCCATCTGATGGAACCAACATGTTGGTTCTCTGTAGGATCCGATTCTGAGCCCCTGATCAATCGGATGCGATCGATCGGACAAGGTGGGCTGCACACGATTCCGGCACGATCGATTCGCGTGCACGCGCCCGGAATCGATCGTGCCGGAATCCGGTCGGAATCCGACCCGTGTATGGGGGCCTTAAAGCCTTCTCCATTCCACAGATTCTCAATGGGGTTAAGGACTGGACTGTGTGGTGGCCAATCCATGTGTGGCAATGATGGAACTCCATAACACCGGTAATGGTATGGGTGCACTATAGTTATTTCACCCAAGAAAGACATAGTGGTTGTCTACGATGATACTGAGAAGGTGCACACATTTCTCAGAAACGAATGGACTGAGTAGTATTTAGACCTTCTGCGGAAGGAAAAATTAAATAGTATTTCATTAACACAAATAACATTTAAAATCTGTATATATAATCTCAGGAACACATCTGGCAAAGGACAGAATGATAGCAAGCAAGAACGTTCTGTCCTGTGCTTGGTTATGTTTTTTTTTCCCAATAACTTTATTGAGAAAAGTATTTAGCAAGTACATGTGCTTGGTTATGTACACCAAGCCTATATGCTACTGTATACCCTGCGTACACTAAGCTTGTTTTCTATTATTGCCTTAGCCAGACCCCCACTGACACAAGCAATACCCCCATAGCTAAATTAGCTGTAAAGAAATAAAACAAAACCCCAAATGCTGTTAAAGCGGACCTACCACCATAAATTCATCTTTTAATTTATAGCACTAGAAGTGCCGATAATAGGGAGGAATGCATTAAAAAAAGCAAAAAAATGTAAGGAGTAATTAAACAAGATCACTCGCAGACCCTCCTCTCTCCCTGGTTCTGATGACAAGCTGCCCTGGAGCCCCCTGTAACACTCCGCAGAGGTAGATGGGTAAATCTCGGCTCTACAGTAAATCGAAATTCACAAATTTTTCCATAGAAAACCATTATAAACGCCCCCAGTGGCCACTCGCGATATTTTACAGACAGACAAAAAAGTACATTTTATTAAGTAGGAGGGGTAGATGAATAGATATAGATTTAAATATGTACCTTTAAATAGGTATTCCTTTATTTTAGTTGTCATCAGATATTCTAACATTTTAGTGTCAGCTTACACTCAGAGATAGCAGTGTTATCTTCACACAGCGTTGGCTATTTTTTCTGAATGCTCAGTCATACATTTAACTTATTTTACTGCTCTGGCAAATATGTTTGCAGTGACCCTGTGAGGTGCCCCCTGGTAAATTAAGTGACCTTATCATATTAGTATAGGTGCTGTGCTTGCTGGATAGCTCATGCTACTTAACTGATTGATGTGACTGGTTCCTTGGAATTGTGGAATTGCTCTTCAGCCTTCAATAGTCTTCTGGCTTGCACAGTTCAACAGGCTTCTCTCCTCAAATGAAAATTCTTAGGCACTGCACAATTTCAGTGTCTCACAGCATTCCTCATCTTCTCCCGAAAACATTTTGCATCATCCAACTGTTCCCTCCGCAGTATTTTGGCCCCACACTTTCTATTCATTGGATCTCAAACAAACATTGGTCACCCAGATAAAGCTAGTAGATAGATCGGTTTTTGAACAAACTGCAAATTTTATTAAACTAAAAGCTATACAGTACATATGAAAAACATTGATCCCAAGTGGGAGCACCTCCAGTGTTGTATTGGGTAGAATTGCCCAGTTTCGCCCCATGTCAGAGCTTCATCAGAACCAAAAAAGCCCCACCAAATCCTGGGTCTATGAAGAATGGCAGAGCACAGTTGTCAGGCTATTAGAACGGAAAGAGCGGGACTAAGTGATATATGTTGATGAACCTTACATAGGGAACAAAATAAAGACTAGTGATCATCAATGAGATGCTGTTATCAGATTGAAACTGAGCCAATCAGGCTGTTGTATTTGATTTGCTTAAGGTACCCATACACCTAGTGATTCTCTCTTGATAGATGAGGGATAGACTGCAGCGTAATGACATCATCACACTGCAGCCGGCCCCTCAGAGGATCGGCAGGTACTCTTTGTGTGCCGGACAGTAATGGGATCGGCTTGGAATTTACCAACATGTCTGATCACCTTGCGATCCAACATGCGGGAGATTCCTGGGCGTTCTCGCCAAGTGGGCGCACCGGATTTTCTGCAGAGTGATCACTGGGCGATCACTGAGGGAACGCACACATTGTTAGATCGGCTGAAAAATCGGGCAGTAGTCTGACAGTGTATGGCTACCTTTACTTTCAATCTGTATACATTTTGCATGCATAATGTCTTGAGTTGGTTGCAGAATTTTGACTAGTTCATTTTTCAGTTAATTACGATGCCTTTAAACATGGTATCTTGGTACCGAATTGGTACCACAATTGCTGGAGATGTAGGGAAGGGTTGTGGGAACATTACAAAGAAATGAATT
Organism: Ptychadena robeensis; assembly: GCA_036250615.1. Classification (NCBI taxonomy): domain Eukaryota; kingdom Metazoa; phylum Chordata; class Amphibia; order Anura; family Ptychadenidae; genus Ptychadena; species Ptychadena robeensis. The sequence goes on from CM070033.1 coordinate 17,106,171, forward strand.
TCTGCAAAAGCTACATGTGGTAGAAAAAAAACTTTTTTCAACTGGGAGTTAATTGCAAAGCACCTGAACTTGATATCATCACCAAAAGAAGATGTAGAAGAGGGTATTAGAGACTTAACCTGGAGCTGGGATCGGGCGTATTTACCTTTGCTCTATGAGCCCACAAGACCTGTTGATCAATTCCAGGCACCGCCTCTTCTGCATCATCGATGATGCTGAAAGGGGTGGGTGTGGCGCCGTGGATGTGGCATCAAATTCCCAGCGATGTGTAGAGGGGAGGAGAGAGGACAGGGAAAACCTGCAGTACAGTGTACTCTGCTTTGATCACCTGTACCACACAGGTTAAACAATTTTGACTTGACTTTGAACCTAATTTACGCAAAAACAACACATGCTTGTAACAAGTAACATTTTTTTTTTTAAATATCCGTACAACCCTTCTCTACATCTCCTGAGAGGATGCCATGTTTATGGGTTGTGCAATTAAATCTTGGCCCAAATATAAGCCAAATAAAAAACAATTCCAGTACATTATAGGTGCTAAATAACTTGCCTTATTCTTAAGTCTAAATGGTCACAAGTCAGCTAGTCCAAATAAAAAATAAAAAATTCAACCATCTTTACCAATGTCTAAATTTCAGCTTGTTGATCAAAGAACCAGGTTTAGAAAAGTATTGTAATAAAATAAAAGCAATTTGATAAGAAGGGAAGAAGGATAAAGGCAGAATATAAGCAGATTTAACTTCAGTTTCAAAAATACTTAGTGGAGACTGTCAAAGGAGAAAAAAAAAGCACCGTGAGGCTGCGCAGGCAGTTGTCGTATCTCGTGCAGTATGTAATTATGTACAGCCGTACCATGGAAAGTCAGCGACCTACAGGAAACTCTCTGCATTCTTGTGTTTTCTTTGGCTTGTGTTCAGTGGGTTATCTCCGCTAATAGTCCGCTTTCACTTCCACAGAGCTGCTGTCTTCAGTCCTTTACCATTGGTGGTAGGAACTGGGGACTGTGGGCTAATTGGGAAATGAGATAAATATTTTGCAATTTTTGTTGTGACCTCCTTATGGTAGCACTCAAAGACCTTCATATATTTTCTTTTACCTACTGTGTAGGTCAAAAAGTATAAGGGTAGGACTACATTATGCTCTTGGATGCACAAACATCAAGACCCCCCTGTTCGCTCTGTTAGGGCCATGTTATTGCGCGCGCTACATGTGCAGCCATAACGCTGTCATAACGCATAGAGCAATAAAGCAGTCAGTGGACATGTCATACGTCAAGCCTCCATTGCAATTGTCGATGTGGTGCTCCGCGACAATATTAACGTGATGGAGGTTAGGAATGGGGCTATAACAGGCTGTGTAGACAAGTCAAGTGTAGCCATAGCCTAAGTGTTCCAGTACTTCCATAAGCAATTTAGACCAAGCTTACTATTTGCACTCAGTTTGTTTGTTATACCATAACCATAAATTAACTTTCAAATCCCTTACTGATCATAGGCTATAGTAAATTAGATTGCAAGCTAGATCCTGCCACTTTCATCTCCACAACATCTCCAAGATACGTCCCTTACTATCTACTGAGACCACCAAAGTCCTGGTACATGCTCTCATCATTTCTTGTCTGGACTATGTGGGGATTCAGCCTCAAACGGGAGCTCTCAACCACTCCAAACCAGGTTTGACAGGTTCTCTTTATTTTTTTTAATAAGTCCAAACAGAAATGTCCATGGGTTATTCACACCAACACAAATGTCTTTGGAAATGCCAAGCCCCCTGGCTTGCACAAGGTCCAACACAGGCTCTTCCCTTTAGATCAGGGAAAAGCTATCACAGCCTGACTCCTAGAAGTCCCCAGCCTTGGCTACGCGCTCCCTGTGTGCCCCCTGTTACCTTTTGTGGAGACACACCTGCAATATTATTAGGGTCCTGCAGGTGTATCTTGGTGGAGTGGGAAGGCCCACCCAGTTCCTTCCATTCCCACTCCAGAA
>CM070033.1:17141644-17177883 GCA_036250615.1 Ptychadena robeensis
TCAGGGGCTTTGCAATCAGCTCACAAAGTTAGCAAGTCAAAAAATGTGACCATCTCTACTGACTACCAGTGTTGAAGCTGGGACCAGTTAGCAGTGAGTGGGATGGAGTATGAGCCTGATTTATTGAACCATGGACTCCACAAGTGGTCACCACAACGAGTTCTTGGAATCCTGGGAACTCCTGATGGATGAGACTGGTGAGAAGTTTCCTTATTTGGTCAGCGCAGCCAGAGGTCCACAGCTGGTATGGTGGATGAGCTCATCTCTGCGTAGGCCGAGCTCCTGGGTTCCTTTTTATCCCCATCCTGCCTGTTAAACATTATTTCCTTGGAGTGCCCCTTGACCTTGACTGACATTCAGCGTAGATCAAAGGAAGCAGAGGCGTATTTAAAGACTACTGAACGAAATGAAACGAAATGAGACTTTCCTTTTCAAGGGATACTTTGTGGCTTTTTAGCCGAGACGGGTGCCTAACATTCCTTAGCAGTAATTGGTGTTTTGCCATGAAACCTTCAATTAGAAAATATTGGGCAATTTGGGGTTTTCTAATAAGAAGCAATTACCCTGCGCATTGCACAGCTATAACTGAGGCTTTTACAGGGAAAATAATTCTATATAGAGAAATGAATGCCCTTTTACCTCATTTATAGACCATTGACTTTGATTATGTAGAAAATTGTCTCTATCAGACATTACCATTAACCTATCACTGTGTGTCTACAATGTGAGAGGACGTTCATTCCATACTTATAAACAGTTTTCAGTCTAGTGTTTAATGTAGAAACCAAATGCAAGTTTTTATACTTCCCAGGCTACCTGGGGAATGAATACAACTGCAGTTACCGTATTTCACACATAAGATGCATTGGATACTACAGTTGTGTTCAAAATTATTCAACCCCCACTGAAATTGAGTGTTTTGCCCATTTTGACATTGATTGTGATCATTTCAGTCATCTTGATTACAATGAAATGAAAGAGTCACTTGTGGGTCAGACAAATATAACATAACATTAATAATGAAATAACCAGAAATGTATTTTCTGTGCTCACATCATTATCAGTTTTATTCAACCCCCAAGTGACATTCATTCTTTGAACTTAGTACAACATTTTTTTCCAGTTATAACAGCTTTTAAACGTGAAGCGTAGCGTGACACAAGTGTCTTGCAGCGATCTACGGGGATCTTAGCCAATTCTTCATGGGCAAAAGCCTCCAGTTCAGTCACATTCTTAGGCTTGCGCTCTGCAGCTTCTATTATTAATGTTATGTTAATCTGACTTACAAGCGCCTCGCTGATTTCATTGTAATCAAGATGACTGAAATGATCAAAATCAATGTCAAAATGGCCAAAACACTCAATTTCAGTGGGGGTTGAATAATTTTGAACACAACTGTAAAATGAATACAAGATTTTTTTCCCTCTCTGCTTTAATAGATGGCACTTAGGAGGAGGGAGTGATCATAGCAGAGAAACACACCGTACCTAATGAGATCTTTGCAGACAGTGTTTCTCTGCTATGTGTCTTGCTCTCATCACTCCCTGCTCTCCCTCTAAGTTCTGTATATCAATATTCAGGAAGATATTCACTGGCAGTGATCAGAGACACAGAGTAGAGAAACACTGGCTGCAGCTTTCAGCAGTCATTGTTTCTCTGCAAATTCCTGGACAGTAGATGATATGGAGGGCCACAAGTGCAGCCCTCGGCATCACTACAGGGCCGCACATAACATTTTCAATATATACTGACTCGTATAAGCATTTTAATGAAAAATTACAGCAGGCAGAGCTAGAAGACATTTTTAATTTTTAAATAACAAAACTTGTTTTAAATTCCATCAAAGCCTTTGATAATATCTATGGGGCACATAAACTTTAATTTAAAGGTTATATGCCCCTATTCTGAGGTTATGTGCCACAATATTATACAATCATCCCCCGTTCGTTGGTGGAGCAATGGGAGGATAGGCACTCACCAGTCTGCTGATCCCCCGCCAACACGAGAGCAGAAGAGGTGAGGCGAGGGACTTGCTTTTACATATTCCTATCACGTAAGTTTATCGCCTCTCCTCCTCTTCCCACTCTAAGAAGTTCCTGGGTAAGGACCTGTCAGTGGGGGATCAGGTGGGGCGGACAGGTGAGTTCCTATGCCCTATGCAATAACAGTTAGGTATAGGGGGCCGCATGTGGAGGACCCAGGGGGGCTGCCAAAAAATGCCCAAAGGGCCGCAGGTTGGGCACCTGTGCTCTATAAAATAGGCACAGACATTTCCCCCTGACTTAGTGCCTCTTATAGATCTCCTTATTGTCAGTAAATTTGAAGAAGGTTGCGTTCAGGTTTTCAGACTTTAGTATTATCTAAATTGTATGCACTAGTGACGACTGCTCCTCCAATTCCTCGTTTTGCAGTTGTCCTAGAGGAAGTGAATAGATACCCAACAATAAGGGTATTTACTTCTATCTTGTTAAGGCAAAATTTTTAATGGTTCAAAAATGTCTACATAATGGCCACGGTGCAGCATCACTGGGCAGAGCCACCATCAGAAATTTTGGGGCCTCATACTAGGTAAATGTTATCCCCCCCCCCCACACAAGATGCTTACCTGCTCTGTAGCCATGGGGACTTAGACGTCGGCAACGAGGCTGCCGCCAGGAGGCAGCATGCAGGCCTGGGAACCCAATTGCCATGGCCATGGCACCGACACCGACCAGGTAGCAAACCGCTGGGCCCCCCTAGATGGTTGGGTCGGGCCCCCTGTACCGCCCTTCTTTTGGCCCTGTTACTGGGACATCTCATGTTGAACCTTAGGAGAGAGATAAGATACCAGTTTCTTATGGCATTCACTTGCCATGTACCCAGTCTTCAGGTCACGTGGTCTTGAGTTTGCAGGTATACATTATAAGCATAATAAGAAAGCCAGATATAGTAAAGATAAACACTTTTCCATTCTTTTTTGTCAGTCTGTTACTGAACTGCACATGACCCTCTGTAATCATCTCGGTTTAGTATCATGATACTTGTAAGATCAGAATCAAAGCTCGATAATAATATGAAACTAGGATTACTTATTAAACCGGGATACCGCAGTCTGGTTATCTCAGCTTAATAAATAATCCACAAAGTATTAAATGTAATGAGGCCTCCTCGATACTCTATTATCCACCATTGGACAGAGTCCTATCTTCAGTCTTTTCCACTAAACACGTTACCATTTCAACTAATTAAATAACACGGAAGATATAATTGGAATGACTCAAGCAAAGGTCAACAATTATGACTAAATCAATATTTATAATAAGCGCCAAAAACGTAATGTATTTCACATCAATTTGGTGATAATGAGATCTACTAATTGTTTAGAAGGATCTGAAAGCCGTGCAAAAGCTACAAGACCCTGGTGTAGAACTGAGGTGAGAAAACTATGGCCTGTGAGCCATATCCGGCCCGTTTACTCTTTTAATCCGGCCCTTGGTCTCCTTGTGTCAGCAGCAGTGTCAGCAATTAAGAAATATAAGCCATACACAGTCGGATTCCATGGCCGATTGATCACCTATCCGATCGATTCCGGCGATCTCAGCGGGAATCGGAGGTCCGATCGATCGGCCAATTAAGTGTGTCCGATCGCTACATACCACCTTGTCCCACGGATTCCTGGACGATTCTGTGTCCGATCGCTTACTCCACAAATGGCAACTCCCCCTGATGTGTGCTGAATCGGATCAGAAAGACCAACATATTGGTTCTCTGTCCGATCCGATTCTGGGCCCCCGAACGATCGGACGTGATCGGACGGACAAGGTGGGCTTCACGCGATTCCGGGACGATCGTTTCGCGTGCACGCGCCCGGAATCGATAGTCCCGGAATCTGATGGGAAACGGACCCGTGTATGGGGGCCTATAGATTTTGCTCTGTATGATGTATAGCATCAAGTAGCTGTTATGTTCTAAATAACTACCTACAAATGTGGGAGGTACAACTCACATCCTGGCCTTTCTTGCCTAAAGAAGGATAAATTATTCCAACTTAAAGGAGTAAAGGTATACATAGACTGGTTGATTATTTTGTGATTCGATCATATTGCACAATAAATAATTGATTGCCAGTTGAACATTAATCAAATGTACCGCTACACAGTGTTATATATTCACAGATCACCGCTTTCTGCCACAGAGGTCGCCTGGATAGCAAAAAAACATGTAAATGTAAATTTTGAATTAAAGTTCCCGACATGTCTGATCACTTCTTGATCGATTTTCTGTTAGATTTCAATCACTTTTTCTCGATCAAGCCAGGTTGGCAGAAATCAATTTCTGTCCAATCAACTTCAAAAGATCTACCTGTGAATGGCTACCCTAATAGTAGTGGGTACATTGGGCCTGGGTTCTCCATCACTTTACCAATAAAAGTAAAACATTTGCAGAAGATAGAAATAAGGGAACCTGACCACAGGCAGTTTATCAGAGTAGAGCTAGTACTGAAGGTGTCTCCACACACAGAGGGAACAGACGGATCGATATTTGATTTTCCTTGCAGCAGCATTATGATGGCATCACGCTGCTGTCAGATATCGGCGGAGCTGGGAAAACAGCTCTGCTCTCTCTCCAGCTCTGCCGATGCTTTGCATGGAGGCACGTGGTTTCCATGCAAAGCAGCGGACATCGATCTGGCCCATATCTACATGTCTGTACCCTGCTTAAGTATCCTCATACACCATTAGATTTCTCTGTCAGATTTCCTTTAGATCTCCTTTTGTTTTACCAAAACCATGTAATATGAGGGACTTTCTAAACCATCAAGTCTACCTGTGTTCAATCGCAGAGGACCCAGCACTACATAGTTGTTGGTAGATCTAAAAGATATCTGACAGAAAAATCTTAAGGTGTATGGCCGGCTTCTGCATCTAAAGTCTAAATTGAATTTCCCTGCAAGTCTCCAAGACAGTTTCATTGAATATAATTTGGTGGCCACAATTATTATATTGATCATCGTTGGTGTACAATAACATAGAGTTGAGACACAACACAAGATAACACACAGGAACAGGATATTACACAGGAAGAGTAGAGGACCTTGCCCGGACCGACGCAACACATTTTATCAGTCAAATCATCACACATAAAGTCTTTGTACCAATTGTGAGTTTCATAGAGAGGTTTAGCGTTTAGAATACTGTGCACATTAGAAAGGCTGTGCGAGGGGGTATTCACTAAATTGTCTAAATGAAAGTCGGTAAACATGGAGATTCAATCATTGGGTAGTGGATTAAAAAAGTTGAGACTTGAAAATAATAAATAAGATGATCATGTGCTTAGTAAATTTTAAGAGCTTCACAGAAACCCCACTGGCCTTGTGTTATGGGGGTTTCCACCACAAGTAAAGGCCCCCATACACATTTTAATTTCCCTATAATCGATGTCAGAGTGGATCGTAATTTATGATCGATGTACGATCGAACTACCTACCACATGGAGAAACCACTATTTGATCAATGTATGTTCGATCGATCGAAAGTATTATCGAAGGAAGTCGATTGTAAACACACCAAAATGTCTGCCACCAGACGGTTGGCAAGATGATCTCTACACAGGCAGGGTATGTAGGAACAGACATTTTTTTCTGTACTCGTGTAATGAGTTCTTCGGTTAGGGATGGTTGACAGACACCAGACAGTAATGAAATGTACAGGCGGATCATTCATTCACAACATCACTCCACACAGTTTATTATTACATGACTGAGGGTTCAATTACAGCTTTCTTGTAATGCCTCCTTGTTATTGAACCCTTATCAGAGTTGCCTTTATTTATATATCACATATACAGGATCCTCTCCAACAGTTATTATGTTTTTAAAACTAATTTTCATAGAAGTTAAATTGGGAAAAGAAGATATTAGAGGTCCTGTTAACCCAACTTAAGCCCCCCATACACGTCTAGATTTTCTGTTCAATCAACTTAAAAAGATACATTTCTTTGGGTCAGGGAAATTGGTGATTGATTGTAATTTATGCCAACTGTAGTAACAGATTTTTGATCGATTTTTTTGGATCGACTGAAAGCGGAATTGAATTTCAATACAACCGATTAAAATTTTCCAGCATGTCCGATAATTTTTTGATCAAAAATTTTCCCATTTTTAATAGTTTTAGGTTGATCTAACCATGTGGTCTGTGGCCATAGATTTTCAATCAATCAGCAAAATAATTTATTGAATTAAGTTGATTGAACGAAAAATCTAGACGTGTATGGGGGCCTTTAGTAAGACAGAAACTTTTAGTAGCCCCATACTTGAGCCCAAAGCCTTGAGCTTTAAACCCTGAACAAGATATCTATAAATATGTTCTGGTGTAGCAAACGTTGGTTGATGTTGTGTTCAAGACAGTTTCATTGAATATAATTTGGTGGCCACAATTATTATATTGATCATCGTTGGTGTACAATAACATAGAGTTGAGACACAACACAAGATAACACACAGGAATCAGCAAAATAATTTATTGAATTAAGTTGATTGAACGAAAAATCTAGACGTGTATGTGGGCCTTTAGTAAGACAGAAACTTTTAGTAGCCCCATACTTGAGCCCAAAGCCTTGAGCTTTAAACCCTGAAGAAGATATCTATAAATATGTTCTGGTGTAGCAAACGTTGGTGTTCACCTGTCATTCAGAATGGATTGCAATATTTATATACAATTCATTATAGGTGGAGTGCATTAAATGGGAGTTTTAGGTGTGTTTGGGTAAAACTGCATCGTATCTGTAAATAAATAAATTTTTTGCTTAGTGAGCAGTACATTGTACTGCATTGTACATTGTCAACTGTGGTTCTAAAAGCCACAAAAAAGGATGGGCCAACCAGAACCCTTCCTGCCGCCTGCTCACAGTTGATTCTCATTGTCAGAACACCACAAGGCACAGAAAGCATAGTAGGGTCTACCATGGGGCAGTCAAAGACAGAACCAGCCCAATTGTTGGTGACTTTCTGTCTAATGCTGTAGTGTAATTACACAAATAAGAGCAGGTACTGTCCCTTTAAATCCTTTGTCCCATGAAACTGGGGGCAGTCCAATCCAGTTAAGCACATCTGAGACATCATGCCTCGCTCCATCCACCAACGCCATCCTGGACCACAGATTGTCCAGGAGTAGGGAGATGCTTCAGTCCAAGTGTGGGGGGAGATCCCTCAGGAGACCATCCGCCACCTCATCAGGAGCATGTCTAGGCATTATAGGGAGGTCATACAGGCACATGAAGGCCACACACACACTTCTTGTTTTAAGGACATTACATCAAAGTTGGATCAGCCTGTAGTGTACACTATAGCTATGTAAAGAACAAAGTATTTAATAAGAATATTTCATTAATTCAGATCTATGATCAGGTCTTATTTTTGTGTTCCCTTAGTGTTTTGGAGTAGTGTATATATATTTTTGCATGAACTTTGCAATTAGATTAAATTAAATCCAAATTTCTGTCCAATAAGCTTAACTGGATCAAATTTTTACTTGACCTTTTAGTTGACCTTTAACAAGGTGTTTAGCAGTCCTTTGCAGAGAGTCCACTGCTTCCACAGCAAGATCAAAGATCCTTCTGTGCCTCTTGCTGGCCGAGGTCAGGCATGTTGTGGTTAAGAAGTGAACGGCATAACTTTGTATGCTTCGTATATTCCTTTTGATGTAACTGGAAAGTATTTAAACTGAAAGTTTTATTGGGCTGTAAAAGAATCACAGATAATTTAAAACATAGTATGACGATAAATCATTTCCCTTCACGAAGGGGTTACTTGTTTAGAGTTTTTCTTTAAGTGTTTTCCATTGTGATGATTAATAAGTGACCTCCAGACTCTAAAAGATTCAGGGAAGATTGGATTTCAAGAGCCGGAGGAAAATTCCCCATTGTTTTCGCATTGAGTGCAATAACAGAACGATATGCAGCAGAAGTGGATCCAACATTCAGCCGTGGAATGTCCTGAGCAGCCCAACCTCCATATTAAACAGCCTGTGTGGATGGGATTGAAGCAGCAGGTGCTTAAATCTTTATCTCTAAAACATCACATTTCAGGGTTCTAAAGAAGCGGAAAATGGAATCTGCTCCTCTATCACTCTGAAAGTTGCTAGATATATTTTTTTCTTAAGAAATCATTTATTTTCATGGATGGATATATTGCACCACATGCCTAGAGATTAGGTCACCCAACAAGTTCTCAGGAAGGAAACTTTGGCTTCTAGAAATGTTTCTGGATCAAACACTGACCATGCATGCAGTGTTATCACTAGGTTTGCTATGGTGTCGGTGTATGCTGGAAACCCACGGTGTCACCCCATAGTGGGGTGCTTAGGGGGTAATGTGGGTTTTAAATTGTGTGTTAATGTTGTATATATATATATATGTATATATATACCCTGTTTCCCCGATAATAAGGCATCCCCCTGAAATAAAGCCTGAAGATATGGTATTGTAACTCTGGACAGGGGGGATCAGAGGGGCAACCAAAATGAAACAGGAGGATCAGAAGGGGTTACTAAAATGGTAATCCCCCTCCCCCTCTGAGTCTCCTGTGCCATTTTGATTCCCCCCTCTGATCCCCCCTGTGTCATTTTAAGTGATCCCCCCACCCTGATACCCCAGTGCCATATTCTTCTTCATGGAAAAATAAGACATCCCCCGAAAATCAAACATCTGTCTTATTTTCGGGAAAACACGGTATATATATACACACACACACACACACACACACACACACACACACACACACACATATGTCCACGTATATATACAAACAACAGAAGCATATGGCAATTACAATTTATTTTAAGTCCTAACTTTGCTCAGCCTTGGACACACTCCAAAAATGAATCTCCCCTCTCAACTAAAGGGATGCCAAGGATACATGGATTCGGGTGCTGCAGGAATAGACAAAAGCCATTCACAATGGAAGGGGGGGAGGGGCAAACCAAAGACTGACACTGACTTTTGACGAAGATTGGAATCTTCTTGCTGATTTGCAAGTTGTTTAGCCATTGTTTTCAAAGAAACGCTCTAGTTGTAATGTTTGGTGTTACCCCTTCTTTAGTTGTGAAATGGGTGGACCCTCACATTGCTTGATATTAGAAAATGTAAGATTATAGCATGCAAAAAAGCATTTGCATTACACATACAAGTTGTGTTGCTTTTTGCCTTTAAATGGCACATTGAGGTATGGTATGGTGGCTGGTGGGTCAGTGGGTCCCTTTCTGTCCTTTCAGGCTTGCCAAAAGGGGTCTGGTATGCTTTGAAAGGGTGGGGGGGACCCCTCATTGTTCATTGCCCAATTTTCCATAGCATACCTGACCCTATGCTAAAATGGGTCTGGTGTGCTCTGGGAGGGACCCAAGGACCGCACATCATTTGTTGCCCCCCTCTTCCACAATATACCAAACCTTATGCTATAAGGGGTTTTGGTATGCTCTGGGGGGGGACCCCATGCCTTTTTTACATATAATTCCTTACATATAACCCCATTTTTTTTTCTATATAAAGTTTAATCATTGATCCTCCTCTGGCATGACACTGTCCAGGTGTTTGCGGACTTTTGACACTTATTTCAATGGTATTGGGGTTACAAATATGACCTGAAGATTTGAGAATTTGGCCATTAAAGTGAATGTGGTTTGCCATCAACATGCAAACGGCAGGTATTTGTGGAAAAGTTTGCAGATGGTCTGCTAACACCTGTGGCCGATGTTGGGCCATCACTAATTACCTGTCTTTGTATTTGGTTTACTGCACAGATCGGGAAAACATAGAGAAAGGACACCTATAAGAAAGAATAGACATCTGAGGAGCGGAACTAGGTGAGACAACTGTGTCACAGTTCCAGTTCTGTTCCTTTATATCTGAGGAATAGAGCATTCAGCATAAGAGCTCCCTCTGCTAGATGCTCGAAGTATTCCCCTTCCTTGTCAGGTGCTCATCCTTACAGCTTTATTTAAGGAACCCTTTGGCAACAGGAAGTTGCCTGAGCAAGAAGGTCCTCCATGTCTTTGCCTCCATGTTCGTTTGTTTGTGATCTATTCTTCTGACCCTTGCCTTGTTCTGCGGATTGTCCTGTCCTTATCCCTTGGCGCTTCAAATCGGTATTCGTCAGTTATCAACTGCACAGGTGTGTCCGTGGACCGCAGCCTGGGAACTGTCTGCAGCAAAGTTCATCTGTCCAAAATCCATCCTCTAGTAAATACCAGGCGGTTCCGGGCCTCAGATTGCACCTTTGGCAACTGTGCAGGGGGTCCAGTGAGTCTACTCCTTTATATCATTGGTCTCACCACCCGTGTTACCCCTGCTCTGAACACCATGTCTCTATTGTAAATGTTTGTGGGCCAAAAACTGACCATAGATGGTAGAATGAGACTGTTAAGTCTTCTTACCAACAATTCTGCAGGGTAAAGGCTCGGCTGATCGGATGCAAAATGATAAATTGTTGAGTGTTTAGACCTCATTTGTTTTCCTTAAAGGCTTTAAAGTTTTTCAGATATTAGATTTATTATTTAGAGTCTAATTTTATATTCTTTAGTTATTTTTATCCTCAGATAGTTTGCCGGCTTTACGGTATCTAGCTTTCAGTTACACTCATAAAAAAAAAAGTCTGGGAGGAATGCAGGAAAGTTCTCCATGATGACATAGTTTCCTAATGAGAAGCTTTCAGAAGTGAAGTAATTGATTCATACTGTGTATTTCATCATATTACCTCAATGTCTTTTCCAGTCACCGGCTCTGTATGTCTCAATATACACCGGTCTTATTGTGTCTCTTCACTCAACAATTTACTGCACTCTTGTATGAGTGGGAGACAGATGATAAGCTGTTCTGTTAAAGAAGCACTTCAAGCACTGTTTATATATCAGCTGATTACATATTATAACCGTAAAGCAGTTACACAATAGTATTCTTCTCTTAAGAGAGTTATCCATGGATGTCGTTATGGTGGTACCAACACAGAACACTTAAGCAGGGTACAGACGTGGAAATATGGGTCAAAACGATGGCCGTTTCGAGTTCCGTGCGCGCTCACGGCCATCTATCTGACCCATATAATCTGCCCCTTGCCCTGTTTTCGAGCGGGACAAATCAATCCCTCAAAATCGCTCGAAAACAGCCTTATCGGACATGACCGTTAATACGGCGATGTCCGATGCTTTGCCTGTGTCTCCAGGTAAAGCTCGGCTGAGGAGGAGGAGCAGCTCCGATATCTGACAGCAGCATGATGACGTCATCACGCTGCTGCAGGGTACATCGGACGGCTCGAATATCGAGCCGTCTGTACCCTGCTTTACCATTGTCACAGTGATATAGAAGAAATAATTCCAGGGTCAACCCAACTGTGCTGTATCTTAAAAATTGGACAGGAACCTAAAAAAGTTCTCCATCCAAATCCTTAGAAATAAGTGTACTATGAAAGTCACATGGTATCAGAATAGCCTGTACATAGTTCTGCATTGATGGTCAGATGGCTAGTCATTGCTTGGTACAGTAGTGGGCAACTGAGTTGATATTGAGGGCCACAAGTGTGGTCCTCGGCATCACTAAAGGGCCGCACATAACATTTTAAATCTATACTGACTTGTATAAGATTTTTTAATAAACAAAAGGACAGCAGGCAGAACTAGAAGACATTATTTTTCATTTTAAAATAACAAAACCAGTTTTTAAATTAGGGAACACTGTATTAAGGTAATGCATATTTTGTGTCATATACTGGTATATCATCAAAGATTTTTTGCCTCATAGATATTATCAAAGCCATTAACCTTTAATGATATATATGGGGCACATGACCTTTTATGATATCTATGGGCACACAACCTTTGATTCAAATGTTAAATGCACCTTTTCTGAGGTTATGTGCCACAATATATATTATACAACCCATCGATGGTTGGATAGTGGGAGGATGAAGTGTCACTTCCTATATTTGGAATGCGGAAGTGCCAGTGCGGGTTGTCACTTTTGCATTCCACATACTGGAAGTCATTCTGCACGAGGTCACTTCCAGCCCGATTAAGTAAGTGTAATGGCCCCTCTCTTATATTTTCCCAGCCCGCTTGTGCAAATAATTTGTGGGGTGGGAAGTTAGGAGGGAGTGTAACTCCCTATTTCTTCTAACATTGCTCTCCCTCCTAACTTCCCACCTGGCTTGTGAGCAACAGCATCAGCATTTTAGCAGCAGCTCTGATGCTTCAAGTAAAGTCGGCGACCCGTTTAATATGGTCGTTCCAAAATGGGTGTGTCTCACAGGTGAAAAATGACTGTGCTATACTATCTAGAGATGATTCCTTGAGGAAGCCCTATTTTTAGTGCTTAAAGTGTCAACTACTGTGTATGTATATAATAAAACTTATCTATATGCATATTCACATATTTCAGTTGTATTTTTGTATCTATGCTGTGTATAGCTGGATGTAATGTGTATTGTTTTTATTGACTGCTTAGTTTTTTTTTATGCACTGTATTTTGCACACAATAAGATGCACTGGTCCATAGGACACACTCATTTTGAAAAGAAAAATTAGGAAACAAAATAACATAAACATAAAGACTCATTCACATATAGAGTGAATATACAATATGTACTAGCAGAGAATGCAGCACTGGACCATACAGGACCTATCAGCATTTTCTTGTATGTCCCATGCCTGAGGAGAGTGCAGGGTGTGCAGGGCTGGACTATACTGTATATTGGTTTTTACTAGGAGTGGAGACCAGAAACTAACTTATTAGACTTACTTTACACTGATAGCTCGGCCACAGGCAGGATATGTGCATAGGGAATTGAAAATGCAGTACATGGAAATATTACCTGCCCTGTGGAGACACACTCCTTCTCCTGAATGAACATTTAAATAGCATATTTTAGTGTGAGCTACCAGTATAAAGTAAGTCTCTGTTAGTTAATCTCTCTGTCTTTTTTTAATTCTATAAGACATTCTGATGTTTTCCCCCTGATCAGCGTTCAACAAAGTGTATGTATAAGAAAATTTGAGCGAAGAGATTAGAAGCAAGGTACATTTTTGGAAAGGAGGGAAAAAGAGGACAGAAATTTTTTTTGAGGGGTGGGGGGGTGAAGGAATGGGTAAGAGGGAAAGGAGGAAGGGCAATGGGCCTACTGGGGTGACCCCAATGTTCTGCACGCAGTATGGAATTGTCAATCAAAAACAAAGGTAACACAAACTTTGGAACTCAAGTGATCTTATGCATCAACCTTCAACCAAGGTGACGCTGTTCGGAAGTTTTGGGTCTAGGGGGGCCTAGCATGCCCTGCCACGTGTCCCCCCAAAAGCCAGGTTTAGGATGGCTGATATACACTTCTAATTGCACAGTAAAAAATCCTGTTGCAGATTCCTTTGACTTGTATTTTGGTTTTAGTGGTCCTTTAGGAAGACGCGCTAAGCTTGTTAGCCTGTAATTACTATTTCATGCTGAATTGTAATGTCTTTTATGTTCTAGGAAGGAAAGAAGAAGTTTGACAAAGAGAGTGAGAAATATTATTCCATCTTAGAGAAACACTTGAATTTGTCATCAAAGAAGAAAGAGGCGCATTTACAAGAGGTACATTGTTCTTTAATTTTTCTTGTCTTGGCACTGACTTCAAATGCCATCTTTCCTTGGTTTAATCGTGTCTTTGCCTACTATGTAATTGTGTACGGGGAGCTGGAAAAGTCTTATCCGGGCTGATGGGAGTACAAGATGAGTACGGTAATATTTCTTGCACAAATAACTCCTGCAGTGAACTGATGTATTAATTACACGGTGGTCAGTGAGCAAAAAAGACGATGGCAGCTGGGAGGGGAGGAAGAGTAGAACATAAATTAGACTGCTGCGCCTATCATATAATATGGTTTTGCAGTTTTTATTGAAAAAGATACAAAACTTCCATGACAGATGATTATTCATGAAATAAACCTATAAAAATGATCAAACTCCTGAACTCTTGCTGCAGAATGGCTCACCTCAAATGGTCTCATGAGGCACTGATGACCTGAACTGGAGCCATGAAAGTGGAAAGTCCCATTACCCCTCAGCTTTAAAGCTGGCCATACACCTTCAGATTTCTCTGTCAGATTTCCTTCAGATCAGATCAGATCTACCAACAACCATGTAGTATAGTGTCCTCCCTGATAGAATACATAGTGTTTGGAAGGTGTAGATAGGTCCTCATATTACATGGTTTTGGTAAAACAAAATCTGATCTGAAGGAAATCTGACAGAGAAATCTGAAGGTGTATGGCCAGCTTAACCCTCAAGCATCAGAAGTGGCAGCCTACCTACCATGCTCATTAAGCCCTCTGCTTCTCATTTGTGTCGTCCATGGGCAATCGTAGACATGGGCAGACTACGGACTGCAGGCCATATCAAGCCCATTTAGTCTTTTAGACCGGCCCTTTGTCACCTTGGTATTAAGATTCACTTGCTCCTCCCTGCTTGTTCTATACGTGGAGATAATGCCTAGAGGATGATTGCTATGGTCTCCTTCTAGAAGCCATTGTTTGCCCATGTCTGCAATGTAATGTTTAAGTTGAAAACAAACAGTTATATAAAAAAGAAAGTTGACTATCCAAAGCTTTTTTTATTTTTTTATCAATTCTTTAAAATATCTTTTTATGATTTTTGAAAACATTTGGAAAATGTATCAATGTAATCAATTTAAATTTCCCACCCAGGCTAGGAGGACCTCTGCCAAATTTTACCTACCTGGAGCTTAAGACTAACCCAGTTCGTCCGGAGTTTGGGCTCGACTCAACCGCTACTGGGATAGTAAAAACCCAATATATTCCCATTAAAGTTGCAGCGATCCTCTATATTGCATCAGCGTTTCTGGGGTTCCAGAACCGTACTTCTGCATCAACGTTGGCCCCCGAGGGGTGGGGGGCCGCGTCATAGACCTCCAGTATAATGGAAGGGTGTCAGTTTCCCAGCCCATGTTGCGATGTGGACAAGGGGAGGAAGAGAAATTTAGTCTGACCACTAGGGAGGTTAAAAACCCATTGGTGTTCACAAGTCATAAAGTTTGCCCACCCCCCGGTCTATCCCTTTTGAAACTGATTTTTCTTTTTTTTCTCTCCGTTGAATTCCTGCCTGTTCCTTCTCCACCCAATCATGCTTGTTCTCTTCCTCACTGACTCTTCTTGCAGTAATATTTACTTATACTTTATGTATATATACTTCATAATATGTATATTATATATATATATATTACAGGCCACGGCTTTGCGTAACCAAAAGCCAATAAACAATAATAACAGTAATAATAGAATTTTACAAGTATGGGTCCCCCCGACAGTGCCACCGCTTCAAACCCAGTAATATCACTTACTGCACCAGTCACCAGCCTTTCCGTTAACTAGTTTGTGGGTCAAACTTTTTAACATGTTACCAATTACCATAGTAACTACCTGTGTGGGGCCTAAACTCGCATTACCAAAACCAGAATATGACTGTCCTAAATAACCAAGATGTCACCTTCAAAATGATGTTTTATTCCCTCAGTACTGTTGTGGTTCCGCCACCTAAAGATACCTAAACAAAAAAAAACACATTAACACACAGGAAATAACACCATTTAGGGAGGATAGGTGGGTGAAATCCTGATCCAAAGAGGCTGTCCTCTTCCTGTTCTCCTATTAAGCCTACTATAACCCCTCATCTTCCTCCCAATATACCCAGATCCCTAACTCCCATCACCACCAGTCCCCCCAGTCAAGGCGCCCTCCCATCTAGCCTCTGGCTCTTACTTCTGGGCTTACATTCTGTTGAGTGTTTGTGTGGGAGGTAAGCGGATAGCTATGATATCGTCATATCTATGTTGTCCATATAACAACCACATGGTAAATGCAACATGTCATGGTGTAAATTGAGCTTCAAAGTACAGAATTATGCCCACAAGGCATCTGGTTTCAGATGGTTCATTTTAGGCAAAAGCAACATTACCAAAAGTAATATTATTAATTGGAACCCACTTTAAAGAAAGGTTCATGTGGAGGTGCCCGCAGTAAAACGGCTTTCTTCATTGGTAAGACACCACCAGTCTCCCACAGGCTACGTGAGTGTGACCAAGAAGAGTGACCGTGTAGAAACATACTTCTCCACACGATCTCTGACTACAAGAGGTTACTGGCAAAACACAACACCCTTCATAAGAGGGGTAGTATTACACCATTAACCCAAAAAGTAACTGACTACCACCTTCACACCACATCTACCTCAAGTTTACCTATTGTTCCGCTCCTCTTTAGTTTAAAATTTTCTGCATGTTTCTCCTTTTTTCATTTTTTTGGGGTATGTAACCCCACACAGCTCACTCAAATACAAAAGTAAAATTAGCATACACTACAATGCAATTGTGCACTGCTGAGCCATTCATTCTTAATGCCTACCAAATGCACCATGTCAGCAACCCTGTGTTGCAGTACAACGCAGTACCATGCGCTATGTTTTGTGCTCTCATAGGAAAAGGAAAACTCCATACTCTTCTGTTTGTTCAAACAAATGGGCTGCCTTTGGTCATCACACTTCATCGCACTACATAACACACAGGAGCACAAGAGGATAGATATCACCCATCCTGAGAGTCCATAAAACAGAAGCATATTTCGAGAGCTGAACTGTGCCGTTTTTCATCTGTGCCTCCCTAGACCTGAACTGTAAATAAGAACCCCTTGTCTGTATAGTCTACATTCACACAATACGTCTTCCAGACAGTGATAAAGACCAATGAAATAAGAACCAAGCGAACTATGGTTTATGTCAATGATCTGCATTATTATCCGCAGAACGCTTATCACTGTCATAACAAAGCCTCAATAAACGTGTGCGCTGATGTGAATGTACAGCGTGTGATCGCTGGGTATATCTTTATTATATAACACAGACATCTTAACAGTCTGGCTTCTGTTCTTAATTTCCAAATATGGCCACTTGCCCAGCCAAGTGCAATTGCTGCTTGTTCAAAGATGACCATGCCAAATATACGATGATTTCTACAGTGCTCATCAGTCACACGTCCTCATCGCATTGGTTAGTAGACTAAAGCAGGGTACAGACTGCTAGATATTGGAGCCGTCTGATGTCCCCTCCAGCAGCGTGATGACGTCATCACGCTGCTGTCAGATATCAGCAGAGCCTAGGAGATGGCTCTGCTCTCTCCCCAGCTCAGCTGAAGCTTTTCCTGAAGACCAGGGGTCTCTATGTAAAGCATCGGACATCGGCCGTATTAACGGTCATGTCAGATATGGCTGTTTTCCAGTGGGATTGATTGGTCCCACTCGAAAACAGCAATGGGAGCATATTATATGGGCCAGATAGATGGCCCTGAGCCCGCATGGTGCTTGAAGCGGCCATCGATCTGGCCCATATTTGCAGGTCTGTACCCTGCTTAATTGTGGCACAACTGGCACAGTTTGGGGGCTCTTGAGGGCTTTTCACTCTGTAGTTGAATATAGGGTATATTGTTTTTTGAGCCTGTTCCATAGTGAACAAACTTTTTATAACTGGTATATTGTTCATTGGTTTCAGCTGTAAAAAAAGCATTCAGGTCTGCTTTAAATGGCTGTCCAACTATAGGCCACGGGGGCCACATACAGCCCAGGTTTTGGTATCAATAGCCAGTGTGTGTCTATTACCAAACTGTCATACTTCCAAATAGAAAAAATATTAATAATAATAAAAAAAATCTGGTTCTCAGGGAATGTAGTGGGATGGCCTTGCTGCAAAGCATACCTAAGCCCAAAAATAAAACAAATAAACGTAACAAGCAGGTGTCAGGAAGTGAACACAGGAACCAAGCACAAAGAACAGAACAGTTGAGCAGTAACAGATAGGGAACAGTCCCAACAGAATTCAGGTAATGAATCAATGAAAGAGTCAGTCCTCGCTGTTCTGTGGAGGATGAAGCCCTCCAATCAGGTATAGTCTCTTAACTTGAGGGAGAGGGTACTTGCAATGATTATGGGTTATGGGCTGTACTTTCTTAAAATCTGGAAGTCTTCTTCTCATGGCTTGCTCTCCAAATGTGTCCTCAGTCACCAAAGGAAGGTTTCGCTCCACCAATCTTTATCCAGAACCACACTGGACTCCACATCGAGAGCTGGCCCCTGACTCTCACCATTTCCTAAGCCATTGGTTCCCAAACTTTACTTCCAGGGCACCCCTTTTCTATTTAGGAACATTATCGAGCCCCCAACCTATTCAAACACAGGTTCAGTATTCGCAATACCTTCGCCCCCCCCCCCCAGTTTGGGAACCACTGCCCTAAGCAAGCTGACTCCCCCTAGTGGCTGAAAGGCTAACAGCTGTACCCCCTTCTCCAAACCCATCTCCTCTCTCCACAGCACCTGCTTCAGTGGAAGCTACCCCATACATTTATGTTCTTTCATTTATCTTTTACAAACTTCATACCTAGTAAAGTTTATCAGTAACAAACTTCATACCTAGGTTCATATTGCTCACTTACCCTGTAATGTTGTCTCATCTGTTTAATAAACCTAGTTCCCTATATATGTGTATATACACACTGCCTGGCCAAAAAACACCAAAAAAAAAGGTCACACATTATAATATTTAATTACCTTTCGCTTTTATGACAGCACACATTCGCTGTGGCATTGTTTCGATAAGCTTTTGAAATGTCACAAGATTTATTTACATCCATTCATTTTTCACCAAGATCTTGCATTGATGATGGTAGTGTCTGACCGCTGCGCAAAGCCTTCTCCAGCACATCCCACAGATTCTCAATGGGGTTAAGGTCTGGACTCTGTGGTGGTCAATCCATGTGTGACAATGATGTTTCATGCTCCCTAATTTGAGCCCGATGAATCCTGGCATTGCCATCTTGGAATATGTCCGTGCCATCAGGGAAGAGAAAACCCATTGCTGACCTCATTCTTGAAGCACATACTGTTGCTGAACATAGACCTGACCAGCTGCAGCAATAGTAGGCCCGTACATACAGTATTTGCTTAGTTAAATGCAGGTGGCGACTTTTTTTGTGTGCAGGCAGTGTATATTAAATATAATAAAACAGTAAGAATAGCCACTGAAGGCTTGTAGAGTTACCAGGTAAAGGGGACCTACATAATACATTTTTTTAACCTAATTTATATGGCACTTATGTAGCACCTTATAGAGTACAGCATTTACATGGTAAGATATAGACCACCTTAAGTCAAAGAACCTGATATAAGGTCAATGCTGTCATTGTAAGACATGTGTGTCCTTGCTATATAAGTAATGTAAGTGCTAAACCATTTATCAGTGCTAAAGGTTTTTCCATTTATTTCTGAAATTCAGTAAAGGATCAAATAGATTATACTAGGAGAAAGGAAAGAGGCAAATCAAGCAAATAACTTCTGCAAATTTTTACAAATGTTACACCAAAATGTTCTGGAAAAAAAAAACTTTTTGGCTTACAGTCAAGTCAAGATGATTTTTTTCTGCGAATAAATGCTCATCTTCAGCTCCAGATCTCCTGAGCTGTCAGATGAGAGATGCGGAGACAGACAGACACTAACATCATCTGTACTGTACTGTACTGTTGATTGGAGCAGTAGAGCAGAGAGACACACATGGAATTGGCCAGCCAGCAGTTTCCATGTCTGCCTATAATTGTGATCACTGTGCAGCTAACCTGGCAAGAAGGGAGAGAAGAATCTCTTGCTCCTCCTCCCCTTCTGCCTGAAGTGTGCTCTCTACTGACACCATTGTTGTGGCTGAAATTGGGTACTGCAGGAGTTTTTTTTCTGTTTATCCTGCTGTAAAAACAGGGTGAGTCTTATGGTCCGTACTGGACCATAAGACGCAACCTGTTTTTAGAGCAGGAAAAACAGAAAAAAAAATTTAAATGTTCTAATCAGTTGTAAAAAAAAATCCCCTGCAGTACCCAATGTTTTTAACCATTTGGCCAGTAAAGTCATGTTTTTTATGCGACTTTCCTGGCCAAATTAACGTATTTTTGGACTATAAGATGGTGCAGAAGGAACAGGTTCTCAAACAGTAAACTTTAGGGATAGCCTAGAAACATTTACAACATAACCTGCATTTCCCTCCCTGGTAACTAAATGTGGTTTGTTCTTCTGAGACTGAGCTCTGATCAGGGGCTGGAGGGCTACAGCTTGAACTGTCAAAAGTAACATGTATGGTGGGGTTATTGCTGTTCGTACATGCGGAGCATTGACATTTTCATCAGATCAAACACACAAAACTTTTGTCCTCACTTATGTACATATGGATGCGATTGAGAAACCAGAGCTTGGGGAATACTACACATGTGTTTTCTTGTTTAAGAGAAAATAAATGCTACTTGTAAATGTGGCATTTTTTCCTCCTCATCTGGTAACATGAATGTCTTTGAATTTGGTCAATGTTTTACAAACAAACGACATGCTTTTCATAGCTAGCCAGCCAAAGGCTTTCAAAGAGGTAAACATAAGGGATTAGATGCTCTTGGTGGTCAGCAACGCATTCTGTGGTTTGCAGTATCCTTCAGCGTGTTTTCCTCATGTGTTTCAGTGGACAGGGATTGGATGAGTTGATTGGGACGTGTCTGTAGTTACTACAGGTCTTTTACAGAAAGTTGGCCAGAAGTTTTTGTTTTCTTCTACCTTCATTGATCCTTCTGGAATTCAAGGGAATGGGAATCTGTAAAGTTGGGCATAGACGGTCCAATTTCTGCATGATCCGACCCCCGATCCAATGCCGTGCGCGCTCCCGCATCCCTAAAGGGATCGGTTCGTGCAGCAATTGGATGCAGCAACTAACGAGGATTGCGCTTAAATCAGCCGTCCTGTCGGTTATCCGACAGGATGGTAAATTTAAGCCCGATCCCATTATTTTGGCTGGGGACGGCTGACCCTGTTATGAGCTGCACATAAAGAGTGCTGCCCGATTCTCGGCACTACCGGGCGGGCGTGATGACGTCTTCAGGCCGCTCCTAGTGCAAAGAATTGGATAAGGAATAGATGGTAAATCGTACCATCTATTCTCAGCTTTTAACATGTTATCAGGTATTCAGGGGAATTTAAATCTAATTCAAATGCCAATATATAACATACCCCTTTAGACCTGGTATGGTCTGCTATGCTGAAGTAGCAGAATTCACAGGCAAGTAACCTCTCTGTCGTTATTCGCAAATGGCACAAAAAGTCGCTGTATGGGCTATCGCGGTGGAGTACTCTTTCCCAGTCCTCTCTACACAACGCCGGTGTCAATTAGACACTGACGATGTGGGCTGGAAAAAGCGGCACCACCTCCATTAACATGGAGGTCTATGGTGTCGCCCTGCCCCCTTTGGTGTCACCGATGACACGTGTCTGGAAGGAATCCGTGCGCCCGCATTTCTGCAGGTTTAAGATCATGCCCGATCCCGGCATGGGCACAGTTTGATCCAAGATAAATATGAAACTATTTCTGTCCTTAGTGACCATATCTCCCTACTGCAGCTCCCTTTGAACCTTTCCATTGTCAGCCCTTGGCTGTCTGTATTTCTGCTTGACAGTGGGGGTGATTTGGGGTGCTGCAGAAATTTTGGGGGAATTATAACACACGCCATAACATTCACCCCTGGCAACACTATCAACACTTTTTTGTGAGTAAAAGAAAGAAAAACCTTCTGGGGGTGCTAACTATTTCTTACTCTATCCAAAAGAAAGACATGCTTTGAGTTGAGACACCTTATAAGCCTCTAAAATGAAGAGCATGGATAATTGAAGAGGTCTATTCTTATTCCATACCGTTTTTCTCTTCAATATGAGTCAGTCGTATCCCTTTTGTGTTGGGTTCCTATAGCTATCATGCATTTTTACACAAAGTCAGCTGAATGTGAGTGAATCAGATTGCTTAGACATTTAAGCCTTTGCTGAGTTTAGCAGTACGTCTCGTGTCTCGTATTCCCATCTCTCTGCCCTTTCATTTCATGACAGCAGGAAAACACAGGAATTGAAAAAAAGTAATAGGAATCAACTATTGACTTAAGCAGTGTGCAGACTATTTGTTTATTATGTACAGAACAGACGGAGGTACAAAATCGTACATTCACTGCAAATTGCTCGCATTTGTTTTGTCGCAGGCGGACTCTCTAATAGATAAAGAACAGCAGAACTTCTGCAATGCTTCTCTGGAATATATCTTTAAAGTGCAAGAGGTGCAGGAGAAGAAGAAATTCGAATTTGTCGAGCCTGTAAGTAAACATTTTATGAAATCTTTTTTATAAATTTTTTTTATCACTAATAGGGTGTTGTATGAGCATTTCTTAACTCTTTCCCCAGCAGCCGGTAATTGCATATAATAATCTTCCCCACCACCCAGCCACCGGAACCAAAGTGAAATACTCAAAGCTGCAAAAGACTGGTTAACACGTGACTAACTCCCCTTAACACATGTGACAGCATTGGTGCCCAATGATTTGCCAAGTACCATGACATGCATTTGAGTAAGGAATCCAAAGTTAGCTTTGACAAGTCAATTTGATGTACACACATGACTTGCTGGACATACACGGGTAGATTCCCATGCAATTGACCCCGGATCAATTACAGGGTGGTGACATCACCATGCTGTGATGGATCAGGAATCAATTGAATGGAAATCAATGTGCACCACATGGGCATATCGATTCCCTTTCAATGGGGACCCATTTTCCCTAGCTTACAGCCCATGTTGTGAGAGATTCACTTGCTCACAACCAAAGGATGGAGCTGGTAAAAGGCAGTCAATCAGCCTCACAGAGACGTGCTGGCTCCACCCCCTTCACACTGAGCTACTAAGCTGTCAGTTGGTCAGGAGCTGCTTGTCCAATACTTTGCATGGAGATTCATGACTTCATTCAAAGTAATAGAGATTGAACAGGTTTTTCCAACATGTTGGAACCCTGTACAATCGAGTTTATTAATCCTGCTAGAAGGAAGGCACAACCGCATGTCATGATCGTTTCACAAATCTATAGCCAGCTATGCATTCCAGGTACCAGAAGTGACATCAGTGATCTCTACTTATGTTTTTCTCTATTCAAATTCTCCACAAACAGGCGGGAATTTGATCTTCCCGCGAACAGGCGGACATCAGACTTTTTTAAAAGTCCGATCGGCCTGTTCACGGATGGACCTGGCCGAAGTTCGTTCATCACTATTGACAGGTATGCAGGGGACCAGTCAGTTAAATTTCTGTCAAGGAATATACTAATGAAAGAGATGATGTCACTGTGCTGCTTCCCCTTGGAGGCATGTCCGGGACAGCTTCCTCACTGTCTCTAGTGTCTGAAAAGCAGTACTGCTGGGAAATCCAATAACTAAATGCCCCCATACACCTTACAATCTTTCCATACAATTTCTGTACAATCAAATTTTGTTCTACTAAAAACATTTAATTGGGACCTTCTAATCCTTCCAATCACATGTATTTCTATATCAGGAGGACCCGACACTTCATGGCAGTGATATATACCTTCCAATCATATGTATTCTATCAGAGAGGACCCGCACTACATAGCCGTGATTTATACCTTCAAATCACTATGTATTGTATCAGGGAGTGACCCGGCACTCATAGCAGTGATATATACCTTTCACATCCTATGTATTTCTATTAGTGAGGCCCAGCACTACATAGCAGTCATATATACCTTCCATCACTATGTATTCTATCAGGGAGGACCCGGCACTCCTACATAGCATGTGATATATACCTTCCAACTCACTATGTATTTTATCAGGGAGGACCTGCGCACACATAGTAGTGATTTATTACTCTTCAAATCACTATGTTCTATCAGGGAGGCCACTTAACTACACAGTTGTTGGTAGATCTAATGCAGATTGTATGGATTGATCTTAAGGTGTATGGGGGGCTTAAGCTAGCCACACATGGTACAATTTAGCGTTCAATCGACGATTTTCGATGGAAAAAAAGATCGATTGAACATTAATCGATGTGTACTGCCACATAGTTGCAATCGATGACGTTGAACGATTTTTGGTACAATCGTCGAATGAAAAGTGATCGGACAGTGAAAAATTTTGGTCGATTGGGCGATTTTTTTTTGGTCCATTTTGTGGCTCGATTTTTGGCTCGATTTTTTTAGGCTCTACTTCCCTTTAACTTCCAATTGAAAACTAAAATCGTAAGAGGAATTCAATCGACGTTTGGATTACTCGATTTAATTTCAGCTCGAAATTGTTCAATTATCGTGCTTCCCATGTGGAGAACTTCGATTAAATGACAATCGACTGTTCGATTTTTTTAAATCGAAAAAATCTAATCGAACCTCGATTGAATGATAAATTGTACCATGTGTGGCTAGCTTTAAGCTTTTCTTTCAACTTCAAGTTGACTATTTATTTATTTTAGTATTTTCAGCTGCAATTCTACTGTATAAGCAAACCTATCCCATGTTGGATATTAAATGTGCTAAAGGACCATGGGAAAGGTACTTTAAATCTCTTGTACAGTTTGAGAATAATGTGAACTGTTGGCTTTTCTTCATACAGTGGAATTTATTGGTAATGTATAAATGAGCAAAACAGAGAAATTCCTCTTTTAAATCTGATACTTAAGTGGCTGCAAAGAGCCAGCTGATACTGTAGCCCCAGGTCAATGGATGGACACGACTGTTGTACACAGTGGGTAGTCCTGGCAGAACTCACCAGGCTTGACTTTCTGAGGTTTCTTTGCCTGACTTTTTTATTGCTGCCCAATTAAACAGGATTAAACTGTTATTGTAGTTTATATTTATAGGCTTATAGCTATTATGTGTGTGCAGTATTCCTGTATTAAACCTACAATAGTTATGTTTACTTCTTTATAGCATAATCAGACCAATTTTGCAATGGTTGGAGTAAAGCAGCCCATACACTGGTCAGATTTTCAATCAATCGACTTAAAGCGATACATTTTTTAGTCGATTGATTGAGAATTGAGTTTTGCCCACCTGGTTAAATCGACTTAATCCGATCAAAATTGAGTGAAAATTCAGTCGTTTTTTGATCGGACTGGATGGTAAATTTTGATCGGTCGATTTGAAAATTGGTTCCGTATTTTGAGAACCAAGTGTGGTCAACCAATTTTTGATCGATTTTTTTTCTACCTATTCTACCTCACTTCTGATTGAAATTTTAATCGGACTATTTTGGATCGATTGTTTTGTGGATTGAAAAAGAAAATCGATCAAAAATCTTGTATTACATATGGCCCATGATACAATCGACATACAATTTTATACCGACTTAAAAATTGATTGTTTTAAGTTGGTTGATTGAAAATCTGACCCGTGTATGGGCTGCTTAAGTGATGAGTAATGGACCAGTGCCTGAAAACATGTTAAAAGTAGTTATTTTCATTGGCTGGGGATCTCATTCTCAGATTTATTCAAAGGGTAATGTAAACATGGTTTGAGATAATGATGCAACCTATAGTTAAATGTACATGCAATGATCTTTAAATAGTTCACAAAAGGAATGTCTGGAGTTACTTTCAGCACTGTCTTGTTAAATAAGCCCTTTATTATGTTGAAAAATCGTTGTGTCTTCCTGTAGGCTTCCTGTCTGCCATGTCTACATAATTATCAGCAACCCAGCTGACATTTTCATTGTGTTATCTCTAATCTGATCTGCGACTGTTATTTTAAAGGCAACCATATATTTCTTCTATATGAGACTTACATGTAAAACATTACTTACTGTTATAAATTGCCTGGATGATGGGTGGCTGAAGTCTCTGTTATTATAAGGAATCTATCCAAAGCCAACCTCCTGTCTCCTTATATATGGTAATTGCAGTATAGTTTTATGGAATGGGAGCTGTTATCCCTGTCTACAAGTATATAATAATTATGAGACATAATACCTTCCATAGTGCTCATCTTGAAGGTGGAGGTCATATCATTATGTAAGAATGGACAGGTGGTGCAACCCAAACATATTATAGAAATATGCACTAAACCGAAGCCAACTTTCCATTTTGATGACAATACATATTATTTTACACACAACCATCCCATCCGTATCATACAAATAAATTAGCCTTTAAGGCCCCCCTACACAGTTTAATATTGTCACGTGATTCACTTAAAACAATCTATTTTTAAAGGTATCCATACACGGGCCGATGTTCCACACAATTCCTGGCCGATCGATCACCGGGCACGTGCACACCTATCGATCGACGAGGAATCGTGTGCAGCCCACCTTGCCCGATCGGCCAATCGATATGGGCCCCCGAATCGGATCGGCCAGAGAACCGACCTGTTGGTCTTTTCTGATCGATTCAGCACACATCAAGGGGCGTTGCCATTTGTGAAGTGATTGATCGGGCACGGAATCGTCCAGGAATCGTTGGCCTAAGGTGGTAGGCACAGAAGTAATTGGGCGATCGCCCATCCGATCGCCTCTGGCATCGCCGGAATCGATCGGATGGGTGATCGATCCTTCATGGAATCGACACATGTATGGCTAGCTTTAGTCTTAAATCGGTTTCCAGCCACCTGCTTCGATTGACCAAAAGTTGAAATGAACCAAAAATCGCGAAGAAAGTGATCGGTCATGTCGGTAAATTTTAGTTGATCATCTAAGTATTTCAATCAATTTGTATGTTGCTGTTCAATTGACCCGTGATCGACCGCATTGTGATGACTTCATCATGTATCATCCTGTGTGTGCCCAGATTTAGGAGCCAAGTGCCTTCCTCTCAGAATATCAGCTGGCCATACACAGGTTTTTTTTCTGGATCTTATGCACCTTGAGTGATCGATCCCGCTCAAACGGTAAGTCGATCAAACAGGGATTCGCATGTCGGTATTTCCCTGTTCAATCGCATGTCGCATTCCAGACATGCTGGTATTTCCCTGTTCGATCGCCATTACTTTGGATGGGAACCCTCAAAGTATCAGCCAGGGATCAATTCCCCAAGGTTGTGAGCATCGATTGTACGAACGATCATTGCGCTGTCATCCCTCAATTTTTCCGTAAGCATGTTGTGATTGATCGCACAACGATGGCAGGTGAATCGAGACATGTATTGCTGGCTTTACAGGGTCCTCAAAGGGGTAAAGCACAGGAAAATGGGAACGCATTAGTTGTAACTTTGAAGCCCCCCATACACATTGAGCTTGTGACCAGTTGTTTTGGCCGATCGGGTTACAATCGGCCTGGGTGTGCCAGCACAGTCCGTCGGGTCCCCCTGGCTGTTCGGGCCGTCAGGTCGCCAACAACTCAGACCCAGCAGACAGCATCTAGGGTTGCCAGCTGTTAGAACAGTCAGCTGCCACCCTAACACAAAGTTAGAGGGAGGAGCTGCTAGCACCCCCCCTCACCCTTCCCTCTTCACAGCTTAGGGAGAGAAGCAGGCAGACAGGCTGTGTCCTCAGCCCCAGAGGATCTCAGATCCGTCTGAGCTGAGGAGACATACACGTACTTTAGACAGCAACACTTGTCCCTGTCTAAAGTATTAGACCGATCTAAGAATAACAGACATGTCCGCAATGGCTTAGATTGATTTGGCAGCCAATTCTGGCCCTTGAAGCTTTAGATCTGCACTCGATTTTTCGGCCGACAGACCGGTTGAAGGGCCGAAAAATTGGGTGGAAATCTAAGCCTGTATGAGGGGCTTAACAGATACTGTAATCTGGGGAATATGGTTGCTATTCGATGAGGGCACACCAAGGCCTCTAGACTTTTGACACTCGCCGAGTGGACTTCCCTTAAAAAATTTAGATGGGGATTACAAAAGTTGAAAACCAGCCAATAATAAAACTTGGATTATTTACTCAGTATTATCTAAATCAACCAGACTGACTGAAGGAATAATCTTTCTACAGGGCTGAAAAAAGAGTAATGGAAGAAGAAATAAGAGAGTTCTGTAGAGTGAAGGACAAACCAGGCATACTTCACTTTTCAGCCCTATATTTCTTAGATCTGTCAATGAGCCATTGTGCTCCGTTCTAAACTTGGCAAGTTGTGCACAGCATCGCCATGCATGAAATATTGATTTTTCACCCGTGCCTCCGCACACTGCCTTTTAATCCACAGTAATCACAGCAGTAGGGGTTTCTTTGTTGGTGTTTGGAACGGATTAGAGGGCATTGCATACAGAAAGTGGACTCAGCAAATGAAAGACTCGGAGCGCTCTGCTATAGTCGTATTTGCTGATCACATTTTTCATTTCAGATGAGCGATGGTTTTATGATAAGCGATAGAGAAAAATATTGAGGATGTTGCAGTTTGCAACGTTCACATCTGGCCAAGGTAGCTGGCATTGGTATTTGGAAATATAAGGGGCAAAATGGTGGAAGTAGAGCTTAATATAGGTGTTATCATCACTCTGCTAGCAAATATTTCCACACATATTAATGTGTTCTTCATGATCACTAATGCTGCATCAACATAGAAGGGCATTATGTCAAACACAATGTAGTTTTTTCTTATTTAATGGGCGGTTTGGAAAATGGCTTAGGTAGGCCATATTCTTTCCCCAGAGTAAAGCCCCCCATAGACTCCCGGCCATAATTGTAGCAGACCAACCCACAGATCCACGGATCCGACCTGCCGGTTCTTTTTCTGCCCGACTACGCTTCAGCTTGTTAACTCGGAGAGGGAGTCTCCCCCCCCTCTGAGTTAATTGGCTTCAGTCTGACAGGAATCCCGTGTGTTAGTGGAACACACGGGATTCCTGTCCGACATTTAGCAGACTGCTCACAGCGTGGTGACGTCACCACCCTGTAAGCAGTCTGCTAAAGGTCTGCCATAGATCGAGGTGTCTATGGCTACCTTTAGTAAACAAAGAACCTCCTCATCTTCTATGGGGGCCTCTAACTTTGGCCGGACAAGCAAGACATCACTTAGCTGCTTCCTTCTTCTCAGCCAAACAAGGTTTTTTAATATTTCAAACAATGAGGAAGTAACAGCATACAATAATGTATTTTTTTTGAAATGTTGCCAATGATGAGTTGCTGCCAGCAAGAGGATATGCAGCCTGACCCGGGCCAAGTCTAAACTCATAATTATAGTTTGTTGATGGATATTTGTAGTTATGATGAAGCCATCTTGCATTGGTTTACTGTCAATACACATCTATACATGTGCCTTTTACCCCCTATTTGGTCCCCTGAGAAGGTTTTTATTGTGAAGCCACTGTAGCCCAGGTGCCCAACCTGCGGCCCTTTGGGTGTTCCTTGGCGGCCCCCCTTGGTTTTCCACTTGCGGCCCCAGAAACCTAACTGTTAATGCATAGGGCATAGGAACTTACCTGTTTTTACCCAGGATTTTCTTTGTAAGGGAAGAGGAGGAGAGGGACTCGCTCTGGCTGAGCACATGAAAGCAAATCAGCAACCTCACCAAGAATATCCCGTTCTAAAAGATGTGTGCCTATGCTCCCACTATTCCTCCAACAAACAGGGGATTATTGTATGTGGCACATAACCTCATATAGGGGCATATAACCTTTGATGATGTTTATATGACACAAAATGTGTATTACCGCACTACAGTGTTCCCTAATGCTAGAAGTATCATTTAAAACAAGTTTTTCTTATTTTAAAAATAATGTCTTCTAGCTCTGCCTGTTGTCATTTTTTTCATTATAAAATGCTTATACAAGTCAGTATAGATTGAAAATGTTATGTGCGGTCCTTTAGGGAAGCCGAGGGTTGCACTCAGTTGCCCACCACTGCACTATAGGATGCCTGAAGATACCCTCCAACATTTATCAAAGTAAGAACTTTTAAATCTACAGATTCCTCTTCTTGTCCCAATGACTTTCTATTTATGTACGACTTCACTTATCATTAGTGAGCTATGGAATGGTTTAGATAAGCACTCTGCTTCATTTGGTTTTGGTACATTCTGAAATTTAAAACTTACAAGACCTTTTGGAAGATGGAAGACACCTGTAATCAGGCTCCCTCCTTACCTATAGCTGTGTATATAAAGGATTACTTGAGGTAAAGTAGTCAGAAATAATGGAAATGGTGTGGATATGATGGGACTTGGTTATTTACAAGCAGCAAATCTCCATGTCTAGAAGTCTTGGAGCACAGAAACAATTGTTAGCGAAGTGCATTCTTTCATTCACATGCATGTTTTTCCTTGCAAACCCTGTCTTTATAAGTGTAGAAAGCTGGAAATACAAAATGTGATCTTGTTATTGGAACTTTTAGAGACCAATATCAGCAGTTGCACACGTAATATAACTGTCATGTATGATGTATCACGCATCAATGTTGGAGCATTTGCATGGGTCTCCAGTCTATGGCTGCTATGGTATGTCCCCATTGTCAAGTTTCAATGGAAAATGTGGGAGAACTCAGTACCTCTAAGCCAGGGGTGGACAAACTCATTGACTTGTAGGCCACAATGGGTTTTTAAATGTGACATAGGAACCGGAAGAGCCTGCAAGGGCCGCCTGGCATAGGGGTCCTTAGTCCTCATAACTAGGACAGGATGTTTAAAAAAAGAAAATATGCTTTTGATAGAGAAGTTTAACCTTCTTAGTGTTCATGACGAGCCCATCTCGTCCAGAGTTTGTATGAAGAATAAACTCTGGATGAGCTGGGCTCCCATGAAAGCTGCATATCCCCGGAAAGCTACGGCGATGCTGATTCCAGCCGCAGCATTTCCGGGGTTCTGCGGCACTGATCACGTCACGGTGGCGCGGAAGGGGGCGAGGGTGAGCAGTGCCATAGACCTCCATGTTAATGGAGGGGCTTCTGCTTTCCAGCCCTCCCAGCTGGTGTCCTGAATGACACTGGCTGTATGGAGAGGGGAGAGGGGAGGGAGGAAATGGCAGGCAGTGTACCTCGTACACTGCTGCCATTGCCTGTACCACACTGTTAAAAACGGTGCGGTACAGGCAGTGCGCTAGGGAGGTTAAACATTATATTGCAGGCAAACTATGATCTTTAGGAAACAACCCAAAAATTATCCTCTAGTTGTTATCTTCACTTATTGCAGGGAATGAGGGGAGCCACAGTGTTTGCCACCAAGGTGACAAAGGGCCAAATTAAAAGACTAAAGGGGTCGGGTTTGGCCCCCGGGCCTTAGTTTTCCCACATCTGCTCTAAGCACTGAACCTCCATATTTCTGTCTATAAATAAACTATTATCCAAAGTAAAAGGTTCTTCAGAATGTATTGTTTAAAGATAAAATAAAATCAAAGTCACCAATCCATGGTTCTCATACTGTCCAGTCCAAAGTGTATTTCTATCATAATACAATTAATAGCATTGCCAATGCATTTCGAGGCTCTCCGGTATCCCATCCCTTGGGCTAAACTAAACAATGCATAATGAACCAGATAAGTAATTCATCAGCACAAGTTATTAGGAATCTGTATTGAATTTTATTGTCTAATTATATGTTTCTGGTGTACCTATGTGATTGCAAAACTAAAAGAGGAAAAAAAATCAATATTGGAGTACAATATTGATTTACTAATACAATATATTGTTCAAGTAACATTCCATAGCATGTTCACAGTCAACCTATGTCTTCAGTATTTAACAAGTAATTTAGCAATGATAAGGGTCAAACTAGAGGCCCCCATATCAAGAACGTTGTCCAGAGCTTTATTATATCTGTATCTTGTAGTGTATCTTGTTCTGAACTGTCTCTTTGTAATACTGAACTAGATTTTGGTCCATTAAATATATATGTGCAGAAAACCTTATTTGGGGCTAGTGATGAGCAGCATAAGCAAGATTCATATTCCCAAAATATCCATAATTTTTCACCCCCTAATGTACACCATATCTGTCATCTTTTATGGTCAAGAATTAGGGAAAAGTAAAGGAAGGGATGTCTTACATCACTTCCAGTATCAGATTTAGTTGTTGGCTGATTTAGGAGGCAGAGGGTGTACACTTAGGATGCTAAGTGTATTGCTTGGCGTTAGGTCCCCACGTAGCACATTCATTTACCTGCTCGGCGGATACTGTGTTTTCGCTGAGCCTTTCCGCCGATGCAGGGCTGAACGTGGTGGAGTACATTGAACATTTGCAGGTAAGTGAGTGAGAAACCCCTCCCCTCCCCCTTACTCTCCATTGTGACACCCTCTCCTTCCTAAATTACCCTGATTTAAAAAATCTGGGAAAATGTGTGATTTAGTGAAATCGGTATTTGGCCGCATAAAAAAACGTGACTTTCCCAGTCAAAGCGGAATAGTTGACAGGTACGGTGCACACAATAAATTAGTAAATTTGAGACTTTGTGATCTTCAGTAGTAACTTCATTGAGCAAATCGGCTCTTGAACATACACATATTGCGAATACAATGCACGGTGCTTTCCACAGATTACTTTCATTGCGCAAATCGACACTTGTACATGTGGCTACGAGGGTATGAAAGATAGCTGTTCCTTTTGTCTGAATTGTTCAACAACATTCACTCACCAAAAACCCAACTGGAATATTTAAGACATGTTGGGTTTTAAAGGGCCCGGCAGCCATTTTTATTACCAACATAACTAACTAATAACTAAGTATAATCTATAACAATCATGAAACAGACCATTGTAGATTAAAATGAAGGCCCCTGTAGGCAGTTATCCAGGACCCTGTATCTGCATTACCCAATACATAGGCCTCCAGCATCCAATAGAATGCAATTACCACCTTACAGAACTAGTCCCCTGCCACTCCGACATGCTGGCACTCCAACATAACTAACAAAATATAATATATAACAATCATTAAACAGACCATTGTAGATTAAAATGAAGGTGGGACTCCATATCTACGATGGTCACCTTCCATTGACCTTTTCCATGACCAGACCACCTTCAGGGGCCTTACAACCCTGCAGTGACAAGTTTTAAAACCTAAAAACAAAGGAATAAATCAAGCAACTGACCCAACCAATCCAGTAGAGCTGGGGCAAGATAACATAATAACATAGCAAGATAACA
The DNA here is from genome assembly GCA_036250615.1 of Ptychadena robeensis. NCBI lineage: Eukaryota > Metazoa > Chordata > Amphibia > Anura > Ptychadenidae > Ptychadena > Ptychadena robeensis. The sequence continues at coordinate 17,174,562 of CM070033.1, forward strand.
TAATAACATAACTAAGCATGATGATAAGATTTGCTAACCCTTAGTATGCACGCTCCTTCTTAACCCAGTTATGTTGTCCCTCTGCCTAGGTCCCTGTCTTTTGGCTCCAGGCCTGTTATATTGCGAATATACGATGCACGGTAGTTCCAGGTAATGATGGAAATAATTTTGAATATTCACGAAGATATAACACTGTATTTGAGATCTTCAAGAATTCTTGAAGTGCCAATATTCGCAATAAAAATCAACACAAGTTGGGGCCATTGCTGCTCCTACTTGTGCCCAGAAGGAAAGCTAATTGTTCGGTTAACCTTGGCTTCCCATGGTTTCCTCTCTCCATATAAACTGCCAGCAGTGTACAGTTCACAAAGAAAATGAACTGAATTTATACAGCATTGATTTTCTTGTGTCATATACAAAATATCAGGTTTTCAAAGCATGACTGAAATCTCTTTGATAGAACGGTTAGTATCACCTCGGGCACTTTGGATTAGTGTAAAGTAGAAAATAGCATCTTGAGATCGGGATTTTGTCAATTGTTAATTCCAGCCGCACAGCCTCGTGCAGCTTCCCGTTTCTCTTCTGTAGTTCGATGTAACAGGACGTAATGGCTGCAATTGGCGTTTAATTACTAACAGGTGTTTTTGTTCACGAGCAGGATGTAGGATACCGCATAATATCTCAGCAGTTTTTCATGATTTCCACATCAGCTATGAAACATCCGATATGAAATAAACCTCTCCTCTGCTTTTTTGTGTTTTATTTTGCAAAACTAAACTTCATGCAAAATGCTACTTATACAGTAAGTACACTTTAAAGACATTTAACCTTTCATCCAGAAGAGCATCTGTCAGGTGAGGCATTCATGTTGGACTAGAAGCCAGACTATCATATCTTTATTGACCTTGTTCATGGAGTACAGCCAGGGCGGTTTCTCCCTCTATGCATGCACGCATATCAGGCTTCCGCGACACAGGCACCCTCCCTCCCTGTGGACATCCTCCCTGGGGGGATGGGGGTAGTTGGGTTGATTGGAGGAGAAGAAGAAGTCTTCACTGACCAAGCTACACCGGGTAAAAGTAGCCACCTAATGTACCCCCCTCCTGATCGACAGGGGGCCCAAAGCAAGAACTTACTGCTGTCTCTCCAGCTCAGCTGATGCTTTGCATGGAGACCCCACAGTCTCCATGCAAAGCAATGGACATCAACCGTGGTTTACGGTCATGTCCGGTATGCCTGTTTTCGAGCGGTATTGATTGGTCCTGCTCTAAAACAGGGATGTTCGCAAAAGATTTGGGCCAGATAGATGGCCGTTAGCGCTCTCGAATCTGCCATCGCTCTGGCCCATATCTATACGTGTGTTCCCAGCTTAAGTGTGGCCCTACCTCAACTGCTGAAAAACATACACATGCCATTATCCAACCCACCAATCAAATTTCCAACTTAACCAACTTCCAACTAAATGTTATAGTTAGTAAAATGTAGTCTAGTTATGTTCTCCTGACTTCCTTCATATCCAGACTTATCCAACTAGAAATGCGGACAGTGTGATTAATCATTCTTCATAAACCATTTCCACTGACCCCAAGTCCCATGACGGTGGCTGTTTCATCTTGTGTTCCACATTGTGTTTGCATGGCATACAGTTCTGTATGATGAATCGACAATGTAAGGAAGTTAATCCCCTCAAACAAACATACTAGTAGCAATATCCCAACACAACATTTAGAAAAGAGCAAGCTTAAAGTCCCCTCCCCCTGGGTAAAGACAAAGGGTTAACATAAAGTGTTAAAATAACATATCACTATTTATTAATGAATAGTCTCAGCATGCATTAGTGTGTTCAATCACAATCTTCAGAACGTTTTTAATGGTTATATTCATCAAATATAAGTCAAAAGGTATACACAACTATACCCCATCCAATGACTAGATAATATTGTCTTGTCAATTGTCTCATTGCCTTTCCCAATCAAGTTGCTCCCTCAGGAGATATAATTTTGCAACAGAGCATGTATCTGACATTATATTAGTGTTGTTTGATACATAGGGACCAGAGGGACCACCACCAGGGCCAGATATGTACTCAGGCCACACTGGGGGGACATATGTCAAATAAAGTATTCTTAATTTTTTTTCCAGAGTCATAGTAAACCACATCAACCATATAAATGTAGTGATAGAGGCTGGAAATGTCACAAATATATTATGAATATATAATCCACCCCTCAGATGGTAGCTAAGCAACCTTTAGGTCACTCTTTTATGGCATGTTTCCACTTCTTTGTGTGATCTGTTGGTACCCCTACATTCAAGTTTGACTTGGCGGTGCTGTGGAGACATAGCCTTACGTACCATGTTCCTCAGGACTTGGTGGCCGCATTCTGTGACTGAACATGGTTAGTCACTTCATGGCTTCACTTCATGAGTTATTGTTGTTCCTGAACTTCCACTTCATGTAAAACCATTTTGATATGACAGTGAAAGCAGAATTACAGAATGAAACAAGATACACTATGCCTAGAATGGACCTTGAGTTTAGTTCCAGTGGTGTTGACCTGGTCTAACCTGCAGCAGTCTCCACATATACTTTCAGTAAGTCTCCAGTTACTAATCATATCCTACACATCATGATCTACTGAAGAAAAAAATCATTTCTTTTAGCTAACTGCAGGTATGTGGATGCATTGCTTGTCCCAGGCTCCACTTCCAGCACATGCTCAGTAGAACCCAACAGACATATATGAGTATGCTTCTGTTATCCATGCCGAGTAATCCATAAAGAAACCCATTACTCAGTGAATTCACTATGCTATATGTAATTTTTTTTTCTTTGGCTTCCCTTTTTAATGGCACAATGTTCAGATTTCCTTACATAAGAGCACACTGCCTTACGTGGGCAGAGCGTGTTTACAATCCCTGGCACAAAGGCATATGACGACTCTGAAGGCCAGAGTAGAAATTCCTGTCATATCTAAAACTAAAAGTGCGATCTCTCTTTGTTTGAATAGAAGGGATAGGCCAACCAGTTAAGTTAAACACTACAACAAACCTATTTATGTATTTTGATTAACTTCCATATGGGCTAAATGCTTGCTTCATCATTCCTCAAGTTTCAATATACGTTTGAACAATCAATTCTTACAAACAAAAAGAGGTAAAGTGAAGCAGAGATGCCACTGCAAGATTTCCCCAAGAGTACCATGCTTGCATGGCGTTTAATATGCCTTAAATGTCAATTTGCTTAAGCTAGCCACACACAGTTCAATTTTGGTTCAATCGATGCTCGATTAGATCGAAGAATTCAATCGTCTAATCGAAA
>CM070033.1:17177983-17197202 GCA_036250615.1 Ptychadena robeensis
TAAGCAGCGCCCAGATTCAGCAGCGCTCAGAGGCACGTGCCTCTTCTGCCTCTGCCTTGTTCCGGCCCTGGTGTGCGGCTAGCTTAAATTGTAAAGCTAGGCATACACAGCTGGATTTTTGTATCAACTTGAGCACAATTGATCCTGTGCGCGAAGATTGATTGTCTAATGGTTTCTTCAAGCCGGATCAATTGAGAAACTCGATCTAACAGGGAACCAACATGTTGGTAAACCCTGTTCAATTTATGCTACTTTGGATTGGGTCAGAGGGCCCTATCCAAAGTATCAAACAGGATAGAGGCACAGAATGATTCCCTGTTCAATCGAGGAAGCTGAAGTGCAGAACAATTACGTCATCGCGCTGTGTTCAAGGGCTCCTTGATTACACAAGCATCAACCTGGGGCTTTAATGTTAGTTCTGTAAAATCAGATTATTTACCTGTCTATACCCCAATGGGCAACATAGACTATATACATGCAAGTCAACCTACTACCCTAAGAAAATATATCTGAAAATGATACAGTGCTCACCTGTTGACCAATCTGAGAATGTATCTATGACCTGTTAAAGCTTACCATCTTCCAGCCAGAAATCTGTAGTTTAGTTTTGCCCTGAGTACATGAATGTAAGGCTGAACGTTAGAGACACGTCAGCGTGATGTGTCCATGGCACCTGCCCATGGTTTGCTGCTATTCAGACACAGTTTTGGTGTCATGGTGGTGATGATAATTTAAATAAACAAACCATGCTCAAAAACATATCAGTCATGTTTTGTTCATGCCACACAACGTGCCCATTGTTTAACAATGGGTGCGTTACATGACTCAATGCATCACATGTAAGCTCGACGGACCCACAAAGGCTTGACGTGTCCATTGCAGGTAATGATGTGACAGTGATGTGCCTGCGCGGAAATCAATGGTACAAAACCTAAGTGTAGCCTTGAACTACACAACTCCACCCAATATCCCCCACTATACAGGAAGCAACCATTAAAGCTGATTTATATAAAATGGGTGGTCTCTAGTAGATTACACCTATGATTAGTAACCCTTCAGAATGGTTTCTGATCAGGTCATTACATCAACTATGTAGGCTGAAGTCTTCACTCACAAAGATAAAGATGAAAGTATGCATTTGATGAATACAGGGCCAGCAAACTAATTTATTAAATGTAATATATATTTTCAAGAATGTTTCAGTGATAATGATATAATGAAATGTATATTGATACTGTTAAATTTTGTAAGGTATCTACACTGTTTCCCCGAAAATAAGGCACCCTTACATTTTTTCCTCACACTGAAATATAAGGCATCCCCCTGAAAATAAGGCACACCCCAGAAGATATGGTACTGTAATTCTGGACAGGGGGGGATCAGAGGGGGCAATCATTATGACACAGAAGGGTTACTAAAATGGAAATCCCCCCATCTGAGTATCGCGTGACATTTTGATTCCCCCTCTGATCCCCCCTGTGTTATTTTAAGTGACCCCCCACCCAAAACCCCAGTGCCGTATTCTTCTTCATGGAAAAATAAGACACCCCCCCCAAAAATGAATCTTATTTTCGGGGAAACACGGTAAGCTTTAAGGATCTTTGGTCACCAAAAAACAGTGAACCATATTCATGGAGAAAATGTAAAAGTGATAAAGAAGGAACTTTGTCGATTCAAGCAAAGTAGTATATAGAGATTAAAATACATAAATAGTGTTGAGCTCGAATATTCGAATGCCGAATATTTTTCGCGAATATCTGCAATTCGAGAATTCGCCAATATCTCGAATATCTCGGCGGATATTCGCAATTCCGAATATTCGTAATATTGCCATGTATTGCGAAAATAATATTCGCATTGCGAAAAGAAACATAGCATGTGACCATTCATTTTAAAGATTTTTTTTATTTTCGCAATCCATGGTATTACCGCGAATATTCGAATTTCCGAATATAGAATCGAATATTAGTAGAATTATTTGCGAAATATCACGAATTCGAATATTGCCTATGCCGCTCTTCACTATACATAAACAGAAGTTAATCAAATTTGAATCTGTAGATGCAGAGACACAGTTAAGGGGCAGAATTGGCATTATGTTTCCTCTATATACACAGAAGGTAGCTAATACTTATTCTGACAGCAGTTAGATCGTAGCATGAATCTCTCTTCTAAACATTCAGTTTATGTTTAGCATGAAATAATTTGACATTGCCAATGTGGAAAGATCATCCCGCTTTCATATCCTGTGTACTGTATGTCATATATAATCTAAATACAAATACTGTATACATTGTCACATTTTTTTATGTACGCAGTATGTCAGCAATGACATTCTTTATAGAGAAGAATAGTGACATCGCCACCTTCAGGCTACCGAAATTATTACTCTTCGTTACAAAAAAGATACAAAACGATTTTGTATATTAAGGTCTAGTGCAGGGGTGTCAACCTCAAACACACAGCAGGCCAAATAAAAAAACGTAGACAAAGTCATGGGCCAACACTGATATTTATCTAAAAAATACATACAATATACAGTACACACACTGTACACTGTACACACATGGACTACAAATAAGCAGTACAGTTTTTACTGTATTTGTAGTCCATGTATGCCCCCATTCTTATGTGCACAGTGTTTGTGTAGTTCGTATGTGTGCCCCCATCCCTGTGTGTTCAGTATGTTTACTTTGCCTTCCCCCAGATCAACCCTGGTACTCCTCTCCCCAGCTCTGCCTAATCTACGGCCCTCCCACCAGCTGCACTCACCATGCCTCCGTTCTCCATCTCTGGAACTACCTACCTCCGTATACTTCTGGCAAAGGGTGCTCACTTTGGCATCATTGGAATGTAGCACTGAACAGCAAGACCTCATAGTTCTCAGAGTGGGAGAACAGAAGGGTGGTGAGTGTACTGGTAGGGGGTCTGCCGCAAGGCAGATCTGCTGCAGACCAAAAATATTTCTAGTTCTATGAAATTGGAACTGGCAGATTTTTTTCATTTCTGGAGGTTGCTTTTGTCACAATACAGACGTCATTGAAATAACAGCAGGTTACAGTGAGAAAGGATCAGGGTTGCCAAACGCTTCTAAAAATAAGAGGGGCCTTCTCAGGACTGGAGACTGATTGCTAGCCTTAGGACACTACGTTATTTAAAGAACCTTTTTTGGTTTATTGGCTGAAATGTTCATGAATACTGTAAGTTTAAACTCTAGGTAAAGATTTCTAGACTGATTGCTAGTCAACAATGTACTTCAAGTGGTAACAACGAGTGTAGCTTGCAGTAGATTTACTGATATATCGCCAGTAATATACCTGCCGAGCCCGAACCATCCTGTAGCATCTGTGTCCTCTGCTCTTCTTTCTGGTTCAACCTCCCTGATACATGTGCTGGTAGAGAGGTTGGGTTGGGCTGCCCCATCATATGTGTGTATTGTAAAATAGGCATAGGCGCGTACCCGAGTCAGTGTTGATGCCGGAAAGTGCAGATTGTATGGTATGTATTTTATGGTGTATGTCCCCAAATGCTTTGGGAACAGAAATTGGTAAAATGGCATACCGCTAGGATGGGTAGATTGGACTTTTGGAGGTAATTATTTTTATTTTGGGTTTCATATGGTTGTTTAGTCGACCAGATGGGTTTAAGCTTTACGGTCAAAGAAGATGACATCGAATTTTTGTTTCAATACTTTTGTTCCAAGCATCTGGAGGTTGGCCCTTGTATTTTTTTTTCTTTCATGCGATGCTCAAGCCATTTATATAATTAGTATAACTGGACAGCTATTCTGTCTAGGTCTGTGAAGACCTTGGACTTGCTGAAGCTTTCTGGAAGATATAATGCTAGTCATCTAAATGGTGAATTGAACTAGTCAGCTGAATTGCTGAGCAGCATTTTTTCCACTTGTGATTGGTTCCTTGCGTAAGCACCTCATTATGATTGGTGGGTTTCCATACCCACAATCCCCTCCACTGAAGAAGACAGGATCTGCACCAGGGAGAGCCAACTCCTAAATTAAGAACTGCCAGTAGATCACAGACATCAACATATAAATAGGAGGTATACTGTGTATGTATATATATACACCAATTAACACAAATAGGTGTAAAAAACAATTAATTGAAGGCACCCCATTATCAAAAAAAAAAATTCTTGCAATATTTTATTTTCATTGTATAGCCCTGTATTAGCCCTGTCAGCAGGTCTGTTTTACAAAAAAAGTAATTTACATTCTTCATACTGCAAACTACATCTCAGTCATAGAGCTGGGGTGGGGAGGGGGGTTGTGGAGTGTGGTAAAAGGGCAAAAACTGACAGTAACCAGCCCCCCCCCCCACCTAAGTAAAAGCCGGCACACAAAGGGTGCACAGCTGATTCTCATTATGTTATTTTCCAGAAGCCCAAGGCCATCTTTGTTTAGGCACCAACCACTGTCATCTTTCATAATAATGGTAATTCTATCTACACTCATTACTTCTCTTGGAGCATTCTCCTACTGTTGTATTAATTGTGATGATTAGGGAGGGTAGACTAATGCTGGCCATACACATGCCGATAAACGGCCGGATTTTAATCTGACCGACTGGCGTGCGCGCTCTCGCTGTCGGTCAGCTTAAAATCCGGCCGTTTATCGGGATGTGCACCACCATCGAGATGTGCACCACCAGGTGGCAATCACCACACCAGGTGATTGCCTATTTATGTCTGTATTTTCACATCTATGGAGGGTCCACTGCTTTCTGACCAGCCACAATCAATTTCCTGAAGCTCAAAGCCAATTAAAGCAACAGCTTGGCCTGAGGTATACCCACTATCATTGGTGGTGCACTACCAGAGCAGATGATAGCCCATTTGTGTTTGGTTATTCAGTTCTACTCCTGGTATTCAGGAAGCAGCAGGGCACGTTTTTGTTTATTAGTAGTATAATATTTTTCCGTATATTGTAAAATGTATTCATGTTGACTTGTATCATTTCTGCTGTAATGAGATTATTTCCTGCTTGTAAGAACTCCAGCCTGAGTCTTTTTTCACCCAGTGTGTTCAATCGCGACCCCAACTGATGCTGGGATCAGAAAAGCACGCCGAGCCTCTGAGACCAAAAGGAAACTAACTTTAGAAAACAAAAGAAAATGAATCGCAGAACAGATAAAAAGAAGTTGCAGGCGATATTAACACTGGGGATTTGGATTTAACTATAAGGAAGGTCTTTTTGTCTTTTTCATACATCTGTTCTCCCTTGAGCGCCAACCTCCTTCCTTCACTTTTTAAATGCAGAACAGCGCAAGCCATCCGTCATGTTCCTGCCTAAACCTCCAGTTTATCCAAGTCCTTCTGTGGCGGAATCGCTCCGTGCTCTCTGATTTTATAACCTCGCATAATTGAGTCCTATCAGCAGGAATTAAGCGTTCGCTTTCAATGACTAGCTCAAGGTCAATAATAAACATGTTATAAAGCTTCACCCGGGCTTTAAATCCGACGCCGCTACAAGCTTCAAGAGCCCGCGCCCCATAGAACAGGTAATCTTCTTGTAGATATTACACAGGCAACCAGTAGTTGCAGTACTTAGACATGTATCATTGGGTTTATTGTCAATTTATTGTTAGCTGTGCCGCTGTGTAATTAGTACATTATATTTCCGCCTTGCAGCCAATCTATTGAGCATTGGACAGAATGGTAGAAGATTAAAACCTCTTTTTAAGGGGTACAGAGGTATGGGGTATTAAGTAGTTGAGTGCCAAGCAGGGACTACGCATGTTTCTTGTGCACAGATAGAATAGGGAACCATTCAATGCGCACACCATCATCCACATACACATAACAAGGAGTGATAGGAAGGTAGCAATAGGAGATTCTAATATGTCCCCTCTGTATGCAAAGTTAAGAACAAAAAACCAAGACCCGCCTTAACCCCCCTGGCGTTCCTGACGCTCCCATCTCGTCCAGCGCTGTCCTGTCAGTACTGCACCAAATGAGATGGGGCCGTCCAACGAAGATCATAGCCCCGGCAGCGCAAATATACCATTCCGTGCTGCTACGGTGGCTCCAATCTAAAGAGGAGACTGCTGCAGGAGGGTGGATCCCTTCCCCACCCCCACCCCGCCCGTGGAGTGACGTGTTGAAGTCACATCAGTGCGGCGGGAGATTCAAATGTAAGTCGCACTAAAACTTCTTCTATGGAGGAAACTGATTGCCAAAATGTGCCCCTTTGAAGTTAACCCTCTCTCCCCTGGTGTGAATGCAGAACTAGATTACTATATAAGACAACTAATACAATGGGACAAGACGTATTTAATCACCTGGTGGTGCTTGGTGTTTTCTGTGATGACTTACTTTGAATATTTATGTACTATTTATTTATTTGAGGAACTCCTACTTACTTTGCCCTGAAGAAGCCCTTATAAGAGGGTGAAACGTGTTGGCACCTGGACGTCCCACGATTCATTAATCAAAGACTCAGCCTATGAAAATCTATTGGGAACACCTTCATAACAATGGTCTAATTAATATAATTTATTATTAATTATTTATTTACGGTTACTGACTGACTTGTTTTTAGAATCTTTAATAATATACAATAATTTATATAATAAATAATAATATAATAAATATAATAATATAATAATTTAATAATATTATGTTTATCTGCACTCTTTTGGTCGATCTTACTTCTTCTACACCTTGGCACCCTGAAAGTCCCCTTGGGGATTGGCCACCCCCTGCTCAAGTTGAGTTGAGATAGCATTCACCATGTCACCAGTTCCATCACACCAGGGGAGAGAGGGTGCCTAAGGGAATTGGGAAAAAGTGATAGCTGTATCCAATACAATTTAAAGTAAAAATAAAAACACAAAACACATTTCCAAATAAATATTTTTTTTATTATAAACAAAAACAAATATAAATATAAAATAATACTGTTTTGAAATCTATCATCTATCATAATACAAAATAAGTATTTATGAGATTGTATCATTCAAAATCTTTTATTCATTTTTTTTAAACATTTTTTTAATAAAATTTTTTGTTTCAAACATTATATTCAGGATGTCTATTTGACTCTTGTACAGACATATTTTGGGAAGTTAGAGACCTACAACATTAAATAAAATCCATTGAAGTGTATGGTGTGCTTTTGGTACAGAAATCTGGACCTCAGCAGTGCGCTAGGGAGGTTAAGGTAAGACAGGTCGATTCTTTTGCGATAGTCTCTCAATTTGATCGGAACATGTGATCCAATAATCGTCGATCATTCACAAATAGATCGAAGTGCACATGACCTTGGCAATAGATTTATCGTCAATCTATGCCCAGAAACTATTGCAGACTCCCAAAAGTTTCTTGAATTCATTCGATCAGAAATGATGTCAGAGTGGGTGTATCTGAAGTGCTTGTATTTACTGTATATTGTATATATTAGAACAGGAAGAGATTGAGGTCACTTACATATATCGATTGCCAAATTCTCGACCAAAAAACACCGACATATCCTATATTGATTATTTTTTTATGTTCGTACCAGGTCAGTAAGAACTGATTCCCGATCAATCGGCCTCATCAATAATTCATTGTGATCAATTGAACTGGAAATTGACAGGTGTATTGCTAGCTTAACTCTAGCCAATCTCTACCATGCCCTCAGTTGGATCAAAAATAGTATCTCATGGATCAAAGAGATTACTGATTGAACCCTGCGCATTCCCAGTTACCCTGTTTCCCCGAAAGTAAGACCCACCCCTAAAGTAAGACCTAGCTTCTACCCCCCCTCCCCCCACATTGCTACTAATATAAGCCCTTCCCTGAAAAGATGACCTACCCCTTGTCCTTTTTTTGTATCTAAAATCAATATAAGGCGGTGTCTTATTTTGGGGAGACAGGGTACATATGCCATATAGAATTAACATGCAAAAGAATACTTGAGTTTAAGTCTGCCTTTAACATACTTTGTACTGGCTTTTTGAAAGGGAAAATGCAATAATTTAGAGGTTAAAAAGTGGTGTTACTACTTTTGGTTAGTGAAATTCTACTGACCATAACAATGGCCAGGAAGTCATTTTTTAGAAGGACAGTTTTAAAAATAAGTGGGTAGCTGTTTTGTAACATTTGGGTTGATTGTCTGTGACATACTGACACATTTGCCCTGTCTATCTACTCTGAAGATAACATACATGTAGAACAATGGTGGGCAACTGAGTTGATATGGAGGGCCACATCAGCATCAGTAAAGGGCCGCACATAACATTTTTGATCTATACTGACTGACTATTATTATTATTTTAAAATAACAAAACTTGTTTTAAATGATACTCCAAGCATAAGGGAACACTGTAGGATGGTAATGCACATTTTTTGTCCTATATATAATCAAAGGTTTTGTGCTTTATAGATATCATTAAAAGCCTTTGAGGATATATAAGGGGCACATAACCTTTGATTTAAAGGTTATGTGCCCCACTGCCCCTAATCTGTTCCTCTTCTACTCTTCCTGCTTCTAGAAGATTCTGGCAGAAGATGCCCTATACATTAACAGTTAGGTTTCAGGGGCCACAAGTGGAGGACTGAGGGGGGCCACTCAAGAATGCCCAAAGGGCCACAGGTTGGGCACCTGGCATGTAGAACATATATATGGATATTGATTAAATTGTTGCAACCTGTCCTCATTGCATTGATAATGTTATTTTCCACTTCAATTGATTTTCTTAACATTTACAAAATATTTTTTTTGGTATCTCACCTTAAGAACACCTGAAATCTATTGGCATTTCCACATCTGTGAAGTGTGGGAGTTGTCAACAGTGACCTTATTGTTCTACGCATCTAAATCATGACAAGCTCAGTCAAAGACACAATTTCTATTCTCTTTACTCTTTACTCTGCCGAATGAACTCAGATTGCATATTCTTACTGCCGCCCATCATAAAACCATGAACTACAGCAGAAACAACCGTTATCACCTACTAAACAGATATTCTGAGTAAAACTGGTGGAGCTATTCTGGACCAGAGTAGACAACACCCTTAAGATATTCTTTGGATCAATAGCTCATTGGCTACTATTTTGTATAGTCAAGCAGACTAACCTATAAAGACCTGGCATACTTCTTGGCTCAATATTACCGTATTTTTTTGAGTATAGGAGGCACCGGACCATAAGACGCACCCAGTTTTCAGGGCAGAAAAAACAGAAAAAAATATATTAAAATATTTTCACATCAATTAGGTTCATGCAATGTATTAAATTGATGTAATTAAATTCAGCCTGTAGGTGTCACTAGCAGCAGTACACTCTCAGCATATCACTTCACCTACTCACTTATCTGGAGGAGGGGGGCAGGTGGCTGCCCAGTCTTCTCTCCTCTCCCTACATGGCTGTGCCTGTGTCCGTGAAAGCAGCAGTGATTGCAGTTCCCACGGACACGGGAGAGAGGTATAGGTGGCCGTTCATCTATCTCTCTCTTCATTGCTTATACCAGCAGGGCTCTGAGCTCTGCTGGCATAAGCAATAATACAGTTCAGATGGGAGATCCAGACACCAGCCGGCATTTCTCATCTGACAGCTTATCTCCATGCCGGAAGGGCTGGCGGAAAGCCAAGGCAAAGAGTCGCACATTCGGACCATAGGACGCAGGCACTTTTGCCCCCTGATTTTGGCGGTGAAAAGTGCATCTAATAGTCCGATAAATACGGTATTTTTTTTTTTTTTTTTTTAGATTATACTCTTCTGTAAGGTTAGCTTCGGTGGATGGGTAAATGACCGGGCAAATTAACAACATTTCTCTGATATTAATCAATTACCAGCATCCCGTATTGCACCTATTGACCCAGTACAACAACCAGCAGCTAGTTTATCAATCTTTAAAAGAACGACCCATGTTTAATCAACATGATGATCAAACATTGATGGGGAATGTCCATATTTTCATTAGATTCGCATGAGATTTCTCTTTTTGGCTAATATCAACTTTTTTTAAAACTGTGTTTAGTGTTTGGCTGGCTTCATCCTTAAAACGTTGCTGTGGTGAATCCTGTTAGACAAGTATAATGCTGAGCTTAGGTGTCCTTGTCATTCTTGACTAAAACTTTATCGGCCTCCAGTATCACCTTCAAACACTCTCATGGATTGTCTCCAGAATTTGAAGATTAAATGACACAATAGACTCCCACACTGAGCAAACTAGCGGCTGTTAACCCATTTGTTCTGTATATCTTTCTCTGATTATCTTTGTAAAGAATTGTAATTGTACAATGGTTCTAACATTGTACTTGTTTATTGTTCTGTATTAAAAAATCTATAAAATGAAAACTCATTAAAAAAAATCTCTGTTTGTCCAAAACTACTAAATGTAGTAATACATGGCTTGATTTTTGGATAAGAGACATTCACGGCACTCTATTGTGCAAAAACGTATGCAAAAAGCAAGCCAGGTATGGGTAGCTTTGGGTGGGATCAATCAATCTCGTTTGAAGCTACAGGGTACCAACATGATCGATGTAAACCTTGATCTATAGCCTGTATTTTGGGAGGAGTCCCCATTCAAAGTTTTGGCCAGTCTGCCTGTTGGCAGCCAATGTCGGGGCACTTCAGGAGCAGCGTGATGATGTCATCACGCTGCTGCAGAGAAATCTTGAACGGCTTGTCAGTCGGCAGCAAAATCGGCTGCGGCTCACGGGTGCCCACATGAGCTCGTTTGGCAAAGAATGGACATGTCCGTAAATCTCTGGCCGATGTCATTAGTTTCAATGGGGACCAGCGTCTCCGTTCAAACTAACGGCCGGCACTAAGGGTGCCCTCCAATGCTGTGAGTGATGGAGAGCAGCGGGATGGCGTCATCACGTTGCTCTCCACAGCTCATCTGTCGGTCCCCACTCGCTACGTGTGTGGGGACCTTAAAGCTGCCCATACATGAATCGATGCCCGTGCAATTGAGGAACCCTGGAGCGCAGTGTGATGACATCATGTCAATGGAGCGGAGAATCAATGTACACCTGCTCAAATAAAGTCTTGCCGCAATTGATTCTTGAACAATCGATCAACCCTGAACACGTTGATGGATTGCTTGGGAATCTATTGAAAAATTGACCCCCGTATGCCTACCTTTGTCATGGTCCCTCAACATTCCTTAAGAAAGATACATGTGTGGGCAGATAGATGACCCATGTCTATAAAGAGTTCCTTATCCTATCAGATGATAATATTCAAATTTGTGCATGTTAGAAGGACTTTGTTTCTTCTGTTTATACATTTTGCTGTTAATTATTTATAATGTTTACATGCAGTAAAATTGCTGGTACTGGTCACATCATAAAACCGTCTTTACAACTCTCCTACATCACTGTCTCCGCTCATATTATCAATGCATTTACATTATGTTGTTACAGCAGCCTTTTAATTAGATGTAATGTATACATGTAATATGTTTCCATGACACCATTCTAATCAATAGGTCTACAGATTACTAGCCTACGCTGGGTATAATTACTGGGCCAAACCCACTTACTGCTATTTGTCTGCTTATAATAATGTTATAAATAATCTCCATTCCTGGGAGGTCATTATGTGGACACATCGAGGAGCGTTGTGGATCTTGCTGTTCAGGCCATAATTGACTCCCCAGTTATTAAGCGCTGCGCGGTAATCTTGCTTCTGGAATATGTTGGCTTGGCGGTTAGCGTAATTACTCCGGGATGACATTTCCATGGTTCTTGTATACATGCATGCAATATACCGGCGGTTTGTTTCTCTTTAGCTCCTTGCTCAGACTGGGAATTAAATCCAAAGGAAGTGTGCAGAATGAATAAGACATGCACGTCATATATCTTTGAGTGGGCTGGAATACTTTTATGTGTCTCTTTAAATCCTCCTTAGGGCTGGAGGTCCTAGCATGCTTCCTGGCCTAGGGTGACGAGCTTTCTCTGTTATTGATATAGTAAGGCTATGTTAACACAGGGCTGGACACATCGGCTTGAGGCATCCATGCCACCCAAAAAGCGGATTGCACGCTGTTTGCAGGTGGCTTGGACATGGTTAGGAGCCCATTACCAGCGCATCAGTATCATTTGAATAGGGAAACCCCCCAAAATTACAACAGCCTGTCCCATTCACTAACATGGGAGGTGTCTTGTCTGTGTCTTCTTACCCACATTGGACACATGGCCAACAAGATGTCTATAGTCTATAGGGAAGGGGGTTACTAACTAGGTTTAGACCCTTTAAAGCTGTATTTAGCCTGGAAATAATACAAACATGAAATTGAAAGCATGTGGTGTAGATGGACCGCAAATGGCTGATGTCTATTCAAGATATTCATTCAAGTAAACATAAATAGTAATAGAACATTTTTTTTTTTAAGATTAGAGGGGAGGGGAACCAACCGGTAGCCTTACCCACCACATCCAATTGTAACAATTGATTTGGTTTTAAATCAGATCGCGTTCCAGTCGAGGGATATTGACAAATATTTTTATTGTTATATCAATATATCAAAACACCGAACATTTAGCCAGGGATATTCTGAGATACCCAGCAAACAACATACAGTGTTACAGTATCTCATCCATACATACAAAAAGAGTCCAGAGTGAAAAAGTCCAATATTATTAAAATCCAAAAATGAAGGGTCTAATCGGTCGTGCCAAAGCGTTTCCCAACGCGTTTCGTCCCTCTGGGGGACTTCGTCGGGGGTCTTTGGCGACCTTCCTAGTAGTAGAACATCTTTAATTCCATCCTTATTATCTGCCTGGAGGTAACCTTCAACTAAAGAGCCCTTTTTCTAAATCTTCCCCCAGATCTATTTGGTAAACATATTCTTGGCCTTTGCCTGTCTTCTCTATAGCCGTACCTATCTGACCTCTGTCCAGTAGAGCCTCTAGAGTCTTGTGATAAAGACAATGATATCTGTACACATCCTTACTTACTGGAAATACAAAACCAGTGAAGTGGATAAATACATTTTTGCACTGAGGGCAACAGAACCTTGATAGAAAATTCTTACTTTTATACTGTGAGGCTGTAGGCAAATTCCATCCAGTCTATGAAACACCTCCATTAGACAACGGTTTTACTAATTGTCGAACTGAGATGACAGTTCCCATATGAAAACCAAGTTTCAGCTGTTTTTAAGGGAATGTAGGGAAGAGTAGAAATAAAATTTTACAGCTAACCACGTACTTGTTGGAGACATCACTTTCTACACAAATGGGACCCAGTGTTCAATTGCGCGAAGTGGTGTCACAACAATAGGAAATGAGGGGTAATTCACAAATTTGGAGCACACCAATAAAAATAGGGGGGGGGGGTTCTTCTTCTTTCCTGCTGTATCCAGACTTGAAACGACATGTTTAAAATTAGAGATGAACATTAGGTTAACGTTAGGAGGAAAGTACTTCCCTTGCAATAGGACCTATTAACAAAGAATAAATTGGTTTATAGGAAGTCTATTCATATCATATGCGGCCATCCCTATTTCCGAGTGGGACCAACCAATCCTGCTCAAAAACAGGGATTTCGTACATGACAGTGAACCACGGTCGATATACATTGTCGGAGCTCCTCCGATATTGGGCAGCAGCATAATGACGTCATCACGCTGCTGCCTGGAACCTCTTATATCGAGCCGTGTATTCCCTGCTTATGTCCAGCATTCACTTCCTTTTACTGGTCAAACTCTCCTTCCTCCATGTATTGCATTAAACAATGCTGGATGGCTGTGTTTGACTGTGAAAAATAGATCCCCTTTATGTTATTTGTGAAACTTTTCTCATTATGTATTCCACCATTTTAGCAGCTAACTCATATATCCCACGTTAAGCTCTTTACGTTTCTTAAAAAGCGAGCCGGCAATCCAAAAACTTATTTTGCCACCCATTCCTTCACAGTTCCCAGTAACGGCAGTGAACACAATGCGCGTATTGATGATCTATCTGGGTCAGTAAGATGAATTATTCTCTCAGTATAAGTGGGAGTGAATTCTACAAGATGTATTGCTTGTTTTTTTTTTTTACTGCGAATCCTGTTTGTTCAAGAATGTCCATCATACTAATTAGGTCACCGCTAAAATACCTCTCATTAGAGATGTTTCCTTTACTTTTTAATTTGTCTGATCTAACTGTTATGCTGACATTTATGCAAACCACAAAAAAATCTGTTTCAGCGCATGTATAAATAAATACATATCCTTTTAAATTGGTGTAGCATGCATTTTAGAAGTCTAATGGAATTCAGTGGAGTGCCGACGCTGGTTGCGTTCTCGTGCGGTTGTAGCAACCTCTAGTGTCTGAATCTGATGAAACATGACGGTTTATAAAGCCTAACATTTAGATTTTAGCAATAAATTGTATCCCCTGTACAGCAGAACCACACACAGTTTTATATAAGTTTTCACTTTTCACTCTGTTTTTCTAACTTCTTTTAAACATAAAAAAGTGGAAAAAACTCCTCTTAAGCTAGCCATACACAGTCGGATTCCATGGCCGATCGATCACCTATCCGATCGATTCCGGCGATCTCAGCGGGAATCGGAGGTCCGATCGATCGGCCAATTAAGTGTGTCCGATCGCTACATACCACCTTGTCCCACGGATTCCTGGACGATTCCGTGTCAGATCGCTTACTCCACAAATGGCAACTCCCCCTGATGTGTGCAGAATCGGATCAGAAAGACCAACATGTTGGTTCTCTGTCCGATCCGATTCTGGGCCCCCGAACGATTGGACGTGATCGGACGGACAAGGTGGGCTTCACGCGATTCCAGGACGATCGTTTCGCGTGCACGCGCCCGGAATCGATCGTCCCGGAATCCGATGGGAAACGGACCCGTGTATGGGGGCCTTTATAAAAAAAATGCAACAAAAAGAAATACAAAAATGTCAATATGCAGCCAATCTCTGGCACAAACCATATGGTTGTATTCAGCTAGCCATACACACACTGATTCCAGAACAATCATTGTGAAGGCTCCCATACACGGGTCGATTTCTCTTTTTTTGACCGATCGATCACTGCATGCGTTCACGGCAATCATTGGATGATCAATCAAGTTCTGCCCACCCTGAATGATTGACCAGACAAAATCAGAATCGACTCAAAATCGAATCGGACATTGAACCGACATGTCGGTTTCTTTTGGTTGATCGTTTGCCAATCGGAGTACGTTGGTGGACCCATAGCTCCCTATGCAGCAGCCTTTCCGATCGCTGGATTTTGTGGAATCAGCCATTTTGGAGATTGGCTCATGTCCAAATCGACCACAAATCTGATTCCCAAGGTGGTGTTCCATCAATTCCCAAAATGATCAATCGCCTATTCCAGGATCGCCTGGAATGGTCGGATCGGGAATTTATTGATGACAAATCGACCCGTGTATGGCTAACTTGAGATCGATCGTGCCTTGTTTACGCAAAAATGGGCATACCAATTTGGATGATCGATATCTTACCGATATTTTGGATGGGGATTGAGCGGGATTGATGGCTCAAGGTGGGCAGCATTTGATTCCCCAATGATCGATCGGCGTGAATGCGCGCATCGATCGTTCTGGAATTAAACTCCAAATCAACCCATGTTTGGTGTGGGGAATCAGCCTTAAAGGGTTACTCAGATTGATGTCAGTCCACATACTCTGCTTCTCTCAAGGGCTCCTGACCGTGTTTATTGGCAACACCAAAGATTCAAAGTATATACCCTCACAGGGGTTAATATCAGGCATGCAACACAGTCCACACAGGAAAATGCCAAACCTCCAGGCTTGCAATCATCAACACAAATGATTTTTTTTTACCTCAGGAAAGTCTGTATAAATGTCCTGACTTACAGGCCTGGGGCACCACACTCTTTGTGGGGCCCCTGGTATCTGCTGCCAGACAGCACAGTGTCTCCCCAACTCTCCAGGAAGCCCTGACTGACTTCTTTCAGCCCCATATGTGGAGACACACCGAGCTACATCATTAGGGTCCAGCAGATGTATCTTGGTGGAGTGGGAAGTCCCACCCAGTTCCTTCCATCCCCACTCCAGAGTCCAGATCTCTGTAACCAACTCCTTCCAGGATACACCATCAGACCCTTTCACTGCCAGATATAGTCTCTTTATACAATGACAGACAACCACTCTGTCGCAATGGCTACCTTTAATTGTTAAATTGCACCTAAAATAAATGTGTGCTCATAGAACAAAGTCCTAACAAGCTAGTTGTGTCTCTCATGGGGGTGAATTGATCATGTTTCAATCAATCACTTTGTGATGGTACTATTGATCAATGTTTGACTTGCGATCGATTGTAACATCGCACAAGACAATCAAATCTAAGATTGATTGTAAAGCTATGAACACATCTACAATTTTGGTCATAAGGGCACACATCGCTCATTCCGTTCTATGGGGAGGGGAGGTGGGAGGACGAGCATTCTTCTCCATAGAAATCAATTGGTTTTGGGCAGGACAACAGGTATCTGAATAACCATGCCAGACACATGTAAGATATTTGGCTGAGGTGACCAGGATAAACGGTGTGTACAGATTTTGCCCATCCTCTGGCAAGGCTACATAGAGATTGCTAGTGCTTATAGTAGAGCATGTCATTGCGGGGAGTATTTTTGGGTTCTAGGTGATGGCAAATCCTATAGTGCCCACGTACAAGATAGCTATGCAAATGTATCATGCTATTAAAGGTCCAGATACATGTAACGAGCAGGGACCGGCAGATGAGCTGTGGAGAGCAACGTGACGAGTATCTCCATTCCTCAGAGTATTGGCGGGCACCCTTTGTGTGCCAGCCATTATTTTGAACGGGGACACTGGTCCCCATTTAAACTAATGGCATAGGCCAGAAATACACGGACATGTCCGTTATCTGGCCGACCAAGCTTTAGTGCAACAGAGATCTGTCGCCCCATGTGGGCACCCGCGATCCGCTGCAAAATTGGCCGCGGCACGTTACGTGTGTGATTTTTTTACATCAGTACCTGTAAGTACCGATGTATGCAATATGCACAATGACTGGAGATCACAAATTCTCAAATGTACTTATTTATTGCACATTTTAGGCGTTGCGTTGCTATTTGGGTATGAGGGAGGCCAGACAGGTAATCCCTCACAGGAAAATTCTAGAGGGTAGTGGTGAGGGGAAGGGTTTTTTAAGCAGGGAACACACGCATAGATATGGGCTAGATCAGGGGTGGGCAAACTTCTTGGCTCACAGGCCACATTGGCTTCCTCAAATTTGATAAAGGGGCCGGACCAAGAGCCTGTAATGGCCGACCCGCCATAGGTGTGCCAATCGCAATGAGCAGAGCTAATTCCTAGAGACTGCCTGTTGTCACCATGAGGATGCGCCCACAGTGTCATGATCACGCCACTGCACCGTCCCCAAGTCATTGCAGAGAACAAGCGGAGAGGACCATCTTTAAAGGTGACAAAGGGCCGGAAAGAAAGCTAAACGGGCCAGATCCACCCCTGGGCTAGATCGATGGCTGCTTCAAGCACTGTGCCTGCTCACGGCCATCTATCTGGCTCATATTTAATGCAGCCATATTGGACATGACTGTAAATCATGGTTGATGTCTATTGCTTTGCATGGAGACCGCGCGTCTCCATGCAGAGCATCATCGCTGCTGGATGACACAACAGTGCTGCACCTCCAACTCCTTCCATAATGGTCATCGCGCTGCTGCCAAGAATCTCAAACGGCTCGTATGTCAAGACGTGTATTCCCGGCTTTGGTCCTCAGATTGTCCTTATTTATCAGCCTTTTTCTGGCGAGGTCAATGGTTATTTTTTCTGCAAAAATCAAACTGACTAAACAAAGGCGTTCAGTGCTAAATTTAACAGATCAAAAGGGACCAAATAAGAGAAGTCCATTGTTAAGGTTTACTTGCAGTTAAAGCCTAAGATTTGCAGAGCGATTTGTGATAATGGCCGAAGTAAATGGAATTTCTTCCCCTAGTAACTCTGCCGGCCAGTTATCAAGAAAGCATCGGAGGATTAATCTTACGTCCATCTGTTGTGAACAAATATAAACATTACTTTGCTTTTTGTGTCGAGGACCTTTAATGCCTGCAGTGCTGTTGAACTTCATCACCTTGTACGTATAATAAGGACCCGCAGGACCGGGCCTGTTACTGTGTGTACATAACAAGTTCATTCTCGATCAGTAGAGCGTCTTGCTCATGTCTTTCCTTCCTAAAATGATTCTCTGTTGGCTCTACCAGCTTGAGAAGTGTGCCCTATGTACAACACGCACTCTATGTAGAAAGGCAGAGATAGCGCCTTAGGAGACAGCCCCACTTGAAGATCCTACTAATAAACTAGGTTGAGGGCTCTAGTAAGAGGTTAAACAAACTCCCTCATAATCTTTCCTGCTGGGAAATAGCAGGGGATAATAGCATTTGTTTTATTTGATGGATTTTGGTGCGTTTATGCCGCGGAAGAGCCGGAATCTCTGTACGCTATAATCTGCTGCCATCTAGTGCACCTAGTTTATGTTGCAGAACGTAGAAATAATTCCAATAATGATGAGTTTATAGGGTCTCCTCATGACTATGTGCACATTATAGGACACGTACGTAGGTTTTGATATGTTGCCCATATACAGTTGTGATCAAAATTATTCAACCCCCACTGAAATTGAGTGTTTTGGCAATTTTGATTTTGATAATTTCAGTCATCTTGTTTACAATTAAATCAAATAGGCCCTTGTAAGTCAGACAAATGTAACATAACATTAATAATGAAATAACCACAAATGTCTTTTCTGTGCTCACATCATTATCAGTTTTATTCAACCCCCAAGTAATTTTTAGTACTTCCTCCTCCAAACATAGCGGTGATCCATGGGCCCAAACAGTTCTAATTTTGTTTCATCAGTCCACAGAACACTATCCCAAAACTTTTGTGGTTTGTCCACATGACTTTTGGCATACTGCAGTCGACTCTTCTTATTCTTTGGAGACAGCTATGTTTGGAGATGGAAGAACAAGGCCTATGAAGAAAAGAACACCTTGCCTACTGTGAAGCATGGCGGGGGGTCAATCATGCTTTGGGCTGTTTTGCTTCTGCAGGTACAGGGAAGCTTCAGCGTGTGCAAGGTACCATGAATTCTCTTCAGTACCAGGAGATATTGGAAGGAAATGTCATGTAGTCTGTCACACACCTGAGGCTTGGGAGACATTAGACCTTTTACCAGGACAATGATCCCAAGCATACCTCCAAGTCCACTAGAGCATGGTTGCA
>CM070033.1:17197302-17219262 GCA_036250615.1 Ptychadena robeensis
AAAATGGCCAAAACACTCAATTTCAGTGGGGGTTGAATAATTTTGAACACAGCTGTATGTTCAGTGGACCCTCAAAGTCTAAGCCACCAACTCTGAAAGTCCAAGCTACCATTGCCAAGTTATAGACAGCCAAATTCTTATGATATCTTGTTAAGGAAATTAGCCAGTCCAACTCATCTTAACAGTGGTACAGCATAGACAAATTTATTGACATACATGTGCGGGGTCACTCGAAAGAATGCCCCCATCTCATAGCTGGTATTGAGCATTTTTTTACAGTTCAAAACATACAGTTGTCAGCAAAACTATTTTAAACACACAGCCAAGTAGGGGAGGTACACACTGGACAATCAGGTTGACACGTTTGACATTGGCCACAGATGGCCATGGCAAATAAAACCATTATACGTTACTTAGCATAAAGAGTGGATAAGCAGGTACAAAGGTAAAGGAGGTACTAATCAAAGCAGGTAAAAGGCCTCATCCCTATATCAAATGCGAAGAAGAAAAGACAAAATAAGGTGATAAACATAAACCTAATTTGGCTGTAGGGGGGGCGGCTACCCCCAGCGGGACTTAAAATAGGCCTAGACATTGAAAACAGATAAATATAGAGACATAAAATCCACATTTATTCCAGTGAAATTCAAATCAAATAATACATATATCAAAGTCCAAACATCACTGTAGGCATAAAAATAGATGTCATGAAACTGCTATAGGTAGCCTCAAGGCTTATCTGAGTACCCCTGTAATTACCACAGAGGCTCATTGTGAGAGTGAGGGACCTGTGATGGCACCCCTCATTTGGTATCCCCCCGACGCGCTTTGCCCATTCGTGGGTCTCAATACATTACTTAGCAGTTGCCCCGAAAGAAATCTCTTTTTAGATGTCCTAACATCTCGTCATGACACATGGCTGTTGGCATAGATACATACAGGGTACTGAATAAGTATCTGCTATTATTAACAAAGTAAAAATTCTTTCTCAGTCTCTTCAGGAAAAATAAATGAATTCTGTGGCAACTTAAAACAACCTATGGACTCTTTATATATGTAATAAGTATGGTGTGGGCCATATGTGCGGGCAAACTTTGTAAATGAGAGTTCAGTGGGCCTCATGTGCTTGTATTAATGTTATGTTGTAAACTTGGAAGGAGAAATAGGAAGTTGTGACTTTCAATTCATTAGGTTGCAAACTGATCTGAGAGAGCTAAAAGGTAAATGATTCTTATGAATTGTAATTATGATCATAAACAAATCGATCAAAAAACCTAGAAAAATTTACCAACAAGTCTGATCACTTATTTGTGATCGATTATTTGTTAGATTTTGATCAAATTGATTGATAAGTGTATGGCCACCTTAAGGCCATGTGTCCACTGACGCGGTACTTTCCCCATGACTATTGATTTAGCATGCCAAAGACATGGAAAAACTGAACCCGAACAGCAGCGTGCGTCTGGGGTGTTGCATTGATTTAGTATGCCAAAGGCGTGGAAAAAAAGCACCCCAACAGTATCGAGGGCGAGCATTTCCAAGACACACACGTCTACCATGCGATTCTGCAATAAAGACACAGCATTCCACAGCTTCAAGACAGCACCGTGGGCGTGCTGCTCACATACCCTAGAGTGGACACTGTCCCATTCATTAGAATGGGAAGTGCCCCCACTGTCTTTTTTCTCGCTGTGGACGTGCGTCCACTTAACTTAAGGCACTACTCTCCAAACTGAAACTCTCTACCTGACTTTAGCTTGTTGGTAAGGCCTCTCATTGACAACTATACTGTACTTTTTCTCTCACCAATGAATAGGCATTATCGCTACAAATGACTCCCCTGATGGAGCACTATTTCTTTCACAACAATGGGAAAGCATTCCTCCCATTAAGAAGAATACCTGGGTGGGACACTATTATTCCTTCTGATGACCCTCCTATAAACACTAATAATGGGCAGAATTTCTCATTGATATCCGACATGAGGCACCATTTACATTTACACCATTAATGGAACACTTTCCACTGATTGTGGGGGCTGTATTCATACCGCTGACCTTAATGATGGGGCACAATTTCTCCCAATGACACCATAAATGAAGCTCTATTTCTCCTACAGATACCAACAGCGAGACTCAATTTTTGCTACAACTGAATAGAGATGGTCAAATTTTTTTCAAACATTTTACCATTTCGGCGATTTCGAGTTAATTGCAAAGCACCTGAACATGGTATCAATCCCTAAACTTGCTGGGGATGTACAGAAGGGTTGGGGGTACACAACAAAAAAAAGATTGCTCTAACACACATAATTCTTACACATATTAAGTTCAAAATCCCCTATGGGTGCAGTCTATACTGGCGCGTCATGCCCATGGTTGGGGGCAGTGCGGCAGCGGGAGCAAATTCACAACACCTGCCCGGGGGTGTACCGGGAAAGCACAGGAAACACTTACCAATGGGCGCGGTGTGTGACGCACGCAAACCGCACCTGCTGTGTATTCGGGAGTGGTTTGCCAATAGAAATGTATATTTTGCTGACACGGTGAATGCCATGCCCTAAACAGCGAACAGCAGGTGGCGCTATGGACATGCACATGCTGATGTGCCCAAAACACCCCAGCGGTTGCAGGGGTGGTATAGTGTAGACCAGGGGTGGGCAACTGAGCAGATATGGAGGGCCACAAGTGCGCCCCTATAGTGATGCAGAGGGCTACACCTTTGATGAAATCTATGAGGCACATAACCTTTAATTCAAAGGTTATGTGCCTCTATTCTGAGGTCCCCCTATTCTATTCTGAGGTCCCCCTATTTTATTCTGAGGTCCCCCGTTCATTGGTGGAAGAGTGGAAGCATAGGCACTGCCCTGTCTGCCGACTGCTTCACAATAATATATGTTGTGGCTGAGCATGTTGATTGGTGTATGTGAAAGCCAATCAGCTACCCAGATGGCATCTGAGCAAGTCCCTCGCCTCTCCTCCTCTTCCCACTGTAAGAAAATCCAGAAGACGTGCCAGCGGGTGATTGGCGGGCAGGTGAGTTCCAATGCCCTATGCTAGGTTTTGGGGGCCACTGAAGTACACCCAAAAGGCTGCAAGTTGGGCACCTGGGGTGTAGACCAAGCCTATCCTCTGTCTTTTCCTTTTATTATATTTCTATTTTATTTTTTGTAAATCTCTTTCCTCCCATAGGAGAAGACAAAATATGTACATATATTGTATGCTTTAGGATTTATAATAATGAAATAGTACAATATAGTAATGTCTGCCTGGACCTGTACAATGCCAGAGATGCAAATTTCAGAATAGAATTCACCCGGAGTATTTCGTTTTACTTCTCCCTCTTGACAAATGCTCGTTGTTTTCCAGTATGCCAGCGTTTACAACTCGCAGATAACCAATATGTCCTCCACCGCTGCGGACGAGCGATATTTATGGTTCACAATTACAGGCTTAACAAAATCTTGTAATCTAACCAGTGAGCACTTGAGATAATTTATTTGCGGATGGCTGCCGAGGTGAAATGTTGAATTATAACATTCGTTTTTCTTTGCAGTCGAAATCATGGATTTAAGGACACTTTCCCTATGGAACGAATTGCCAGCCACTCATCTTCATGCCAAAGTCATATTTAACTTTTTTTCCCCCCTTAATTGATCCTGGAAGCTGAGTTCCTTTAAAACGAATGATATGCCATTAATTGCAGGAGACTGCTTATCTGTAGTAAATCTGAAGCTCTGCTGTTTACCTTATCCAGTGTGGAGTATTCATTGCCTGTTTTTTTTCTCTTTATTTCTTACCTTTGAAGCTTCTGGCGTTCCTCCAGGGTCTCTTTACCTTCTACCATGAAGGATATGAGCTGGCCAGAGAATTTACACCGTACAAGGAGCAGCTGCAATTCAATTTACAAAATGTAAGTTTGTGAATAATTGAATCCTTGGAATTTGTATTAAGTTTAGTTGTTTGGCCTTTAAAGAAGAACTCCGATTTCTAATGAAAGTTCATTTGGTGAGGTTCAACCCTGTGTTCTGTTTAATAAGCATTTTGCTGTAGGAGGAGGTAGCCATGTTCTTTCTTACAGAAATGACTGTAGCTGGCAAGATAGTATTCTGGCACAACAATAAACTTGGAGGTAGTAACACTGCTCCCACACAAGCTCCCTTATTGCCCACATGTCCCAATCCCAAGCTGGGCTCCTGTTATGGGGGCAACCCCTTCCAAAGATTTACTTTTGTAATAAAAGCAAATCAGCCTTTGTTGGACCCTCAGTCTTTATCCAAAGTAATGGCAATCAAACAGGGATTACCCAACATGTCGGATCCATGTCCAACCGACATTTTCTTGGAGCAGAATCAAATGCTCAAGATGGGCAGCGTTTAAACGTTCGAGTAATACAGTGGACCCTTGAGTTACAACTGGCTTGACTTAAGGCCAACTTGAGTTACAACCAAAATTTTAACTTACAACCAAAGATTTGACTAGGAAAGCAGAATTATGACCAAGGTCAAAACATGTTTCAGCTTGTGTGGTGGCACCAGAATGATGACCAAGGTCAAAACATGTTTCAGCTTGTGTGGTGGCACCAGAATTATGACCGTGGCCAAAACATGTTTCAGCTTGTGTGGTGGCACCAGAATTATGGCCAAGGCCAAAACATGTTTCAGGTTGTGTGGTGGCACCAGAATTATGACCAAGGTCAAAACATGTTTCAGCTTGTGTGGTGGCACCAGATATATGACCAAGGCCAAAACATGTTTCAGCTTGTGAAATGACACCAGAATAATGAACAAGGTCAAAACATGTTTCAGCTTGTGTGATGGCACCAGAATTATGACCAAGGCCAAAACATGTTTCAGCTTGTGTGATGGCACCAGAATTATGACCAAGGCCAAAACATGTTTCAGCTTGTGTGGTGGCACCAGAATTATGACCAAGGCCAAAACGTGTTTCAGCTTGTGTAGTGACATTCATGTGACCTGATGACAGTAACAAGTACAGCACATCAAAATGCACCATCTCATCAATCTACAGAAGTTTACAAAGCCAGATTTCTCATATTCTTATGGAAGGTGACTCTCCATCCCAACAATAACCTCCTTCCATTTCATTCTCTCTTCCTGAAAGCCAAACATGTCAACTTGCTCAGAAAGTATAATGAGTATTTTCTTTTCTTGGGTAAGAACCAACTTGACTAACAACCAAA
Source organism: Ptychadena robeensis (assembly GCA_036250615.1). Classification (NCBI taxonomy): domain Eukaryota; kingdom Metazoa; phylum Chordata; class Amphibia; order Anura; family Ptychadenidae; genus Ptychadena; species Ptychadena robeensis. The sequence continues at coordinate 17,202,505 of CM070033.1, forward strand.
CCTTGGGAAGCATTTAAGTTTGTAAGTCAAGGGTCCACTGTACGTTCATTTTACGATCATAAGGCGAACATTTATAATACGCATGTGCTCCATAGTATGATCGTAAATAAATTGATGACACTGTGTGGTAGTACGATTGATCAATGCTCGTATCCCACAAGGCGATCGAATGGGCGATTGATTAAGAAAAAGTCGACCCACGTATGACTAGCTTAAGAGTAGACTTGAAATTATCAGATAAAACTTTTGTTTTACAGACGAGAAACAACTTTGAAAGTACTCGTCAGGAAATGGATCGGCTAATGCAGAGGATGAAATCTGCAGACCAAGAATACCGGCCGCCCAGTCAGTGGACAATGGAGGGATATTTATATGTCCAAGAAAAAAGTAAGCCTAACAAGGTTTAATCAGTGGCTTGTTGAGTTATGAGTTATGTCTGTAGATGACTTGTCTGGATAATATTACACAGATGTGCTTCTTATATAATCCAGGGAAAGCTGATGTTTTCTAGATCCTTCAAGAAATAATTTCTACACAGCCAAAGTGTCTTTCATTAGCTTTGGGCTTCCAGTGGTAAATCCAGTGGTGTCTAAATGCCCCCATACACATCTAGATTTTTCATTTTTCAATCAACTTAATTCAATAAAACATTTTGTTGATTGATTGAAAATCTATGGCAGCCCACATGGTTAGATCAACCTAAAACATTTAAAATTGGGAAAATAATAAAAAAAAAATGATTGGACATGCTGGAAAATTTTAATTGTTTGTATTGAAATTGATGACACTTTCAGTCGATCTCAAAAAAGTTGATCAAATATCTGTTACTACAGTTGGCAAACATTACAATCAATCATCAATTTCTCTGACCCCAAAAAATTTATCTTTTTAAGTTGATTGAACAGAAAATCTAGACGTGTATGAAGAAGGCAGATTATTTTTTTTTTTAAGGCCAGCTTTGTATTATACATACAAATATGTTTGTTTCACATTATATGTCTAGTTCAATCTATTTAGACACACATCTTGTAGAGTTGACATGAAGAGGTCTTGTTAAGACCTAATAAAAGAGAAACCACGTTTAGGCTATTCTAGTTGACTTTTGTGAATGGATCCAGTTGCTTTAAGCCAAACTATCGATAAACAAATATTATTGGAATCAACAGGCATTCTTGTTGGAATCCCTCTAATTATTCATAATAATAATTTTATTTTTTTTTTTGTCTTTTCATTGTGCATAAAAATATGGTATTTGTGTATGTGAAATATGGTATTTGTGGTAATTTGGTGAATGTTTGATAGTTTAGACCAGTCAAAATTGTTCGCTCTGATGGCTGCCTACTTCAAAAGTATTTCCCCAATGGTGATCCCGTGGGACACTTCCCATAGCTCTGCTCGGTACACAAGCCTATTGATGATATCATTTTATTCACACAAAATTGATTCTTTACAGTTACTGAGAAACACATTTATGTTAAAGGATTTGTGCATATCAGGTGATGATTCCTTGGGCTCCATGTTTATTTTAGGTCACTAATGCCACATAAGCAGCACCTGCATCAGCAGGTCAGCAATGGTCATCATTAAGGGCTTAATGTTGGTTATAACATGAAAACAATTCAACCTTTAATACTAAACACCTTTAGAAATTATCATAAGACATAGGGACAGTATATTTCTATGGATAGTATGGCACTTGTTCGAAACATTTAGAATGAAGGAACTGTTGCCTTTTTCTCTCCGCATGGTCTGCTCCAGCCTTTGCAGAGGGTGCTCGGCATGTTAACACATCCCCTTGTATTTTTCTGTGTCTCATTTACATCTTACAAGCTATGCAATTATGGCGTCCTCTGCTCCCATTAATGGCTTACACTGTGTTTTCTGATGGCGTGCATTGCTGAATGTTAAGCCTCCTTGTGAAATAGCTGTAACATTTTTTCAATTAAAATTCACAACATTCTAATGCCAACACATTAAACCATGACCAAGAAAACAGGAGCTAAACATGCTGCGATAAAAATTCTCTGAGCTAAAGCCGAAAACCAAAAAAGGCACAAAAATGACAAGATAAAATGAAGATAGAGTGGTCTAACCGGCCAATATATTGGATTTATTTATATTAGATTGTAAGCCCCGTCCAAGCAGGACCCTCTACTCCTCCTGTGTCATAACCTGTTCCTGTGTGTACTATATTGTGTTGTAACTCCACTCTAATGTATTGTACAGCGCTGCGTAATATGTTGGCACTATATAAATAAATGATGATAATAATAATAATCCCCAAAACCAATAGATAAATTATGAGAGGGTGATCCATTAATACTGGGGGCAGTGACTCTCTTTAGAAAAGAGACCAAAGCTATGGTGTTATGATGATGGTGGGAACAATGACTCTGGGGCTAGAAGCTATGTGGATACATCCATAGTGGGGACAAAGCCTCTACATGAGAAGAGGCCAAAGAAAGGGGACACATAGACAGCAATTCTTTGTATAAATGTAAAAAAAAAAGACCAGATTAAGGGGGACACAATGTGGGCCATTTGATCTTTTGAAACTACAATGTGGTTTCAGGCACTGATGAAGTCACTCACAATAAAATAGATTATTAAAAGGTCTTTATATTAAACTTTGAGAGTGACCTTTGTTTATTGCACCTTACACTGTAAGTCCCATCCCTGAAGCTCTAAAGCAAAAGGTGAAATGCATTGGACACGAAGATCATGCCATACAATATATGAGTTGATGTTTTTGCATATATTACCAGTGCTTTTATGTATTTAACTGTCTCACTCTATATTAACCTCCCTAGCGCACCGCCCATATCGCGCCGTTTACAACGGCACGATATGGGCGATCAAGGCAGTGTACATAGTACACTGCCCGCCGTTTCCGGCATCCCGCCGGATCTCTACGCGCAGCTGTTGTCATTACTGACAACAGCTGCGCGGGAGAGAAAGCCGGCGCTCCTCCATTAACATGGAGGTCTATGGCGCCGCCCCCCCCGCCCCCTTCCGCGTCACCGTGACGCGATCGGGGCGGAGCCGCCAACCCGGAAATGCTACGGCGATGTAAACAATCGCCGCAGCTTTCCGGGGAGGCATAAAGTCTCCCCATCGGCGGCTTCCCGGGCGGTTGAGGCGAGCCTAAAGCTTGGACGAGCTAGGCTCGTCTCAACCGCTAGGGAGGTTAAATTCAATATTGGCCCTGTGTTTTGTATTAAAGCGGTTTTTAACTGAAACTAAAAAAAACACACATACATGAAATAGGCACATTACTTACTTTTCAGCAGTTCAGATCCTGGAAAACTGCTGCACAAAAACAAAAAAAACTAACTTACCTTCTTCATGTTTTATCTGATGGGGGCAGCATGTTGATTAAGGGCAAGAGAAGCCACTTCCAGATCGATTGTTCTCAGGGCAGCTGGCAGCAACCTGCCCCCCCTCTCCCCTGCACTCCTACACAGACAGAGACTCCTCTGCAGAAGAGCTCCGGTGGGGGGGGGGAGGGGGGGTCAGTCGGCTGCATGCATCTAACTGTCTGCTGAGTGAAGAGAGGCTTCTCTCTCCCCTCTTACAAAAGTGTCACATCTGGGTGACTGAGTCACGGGGGCTTTTGGGGGAGAATTCCCAGTAACCCCTGCAGCTTGTTATGTCTTGCCTAGGCGATATGTAACACAGTGGAAGGGGCTGTCTCTAAAAAGACACCCATCCTGCTGTCAGAAATAGTTTTTTTTTTTTTTAGCCGGGGATCTCTGCAGTATTGGCAGCAGCTAAAGCGATACTGCAGAGATCCCCGACTAACAAGTGTTAGGTCTGCTTTATAAAGACCTTTTAATCATCAATTTATTGTAATTGACTGTAAATTGACGTTATCTGTGTCTGAAAGCTCATCGTAGTTTCAATAGATAAAGTGGTCAACATAGTGCCCCTCTTCATCTCCTTAGAGCCTTTTTTAATATACAAATCCTGGAGAATGACCATGCTCTCATTTGCTTTGAGGGGTATTTATTAGTTATGTGTTTCTTCTTTGCATAAATAGGTGTAAGGAGGCATGGTGATACTGTACCAGCGGTGAACCAAGGGTCAGGGTCCGGTGTCTTCGAGCACCTCCCACTGTCGGTCCCTTCTCAGCAGACTGTTGCACCCGGTGTCTGATTGCACTCCACTTGTTAGAGGCAGTCCCCAATGCAGGCCCTTGCACACGTCCCATAGTCTCTGCACACACTGCTAGTTGGTGTAAGAACTGGTACCTTTATTGATGTTCCACAGGTACAGTCATCAGTTCCATGCCAGCCATGTGGGAGCTGCCATTGCTTTTTTTAAGACAGTCTCTGGCCTAGCCCTTCTCCATCCCAGTGACACTGCTCAGGCTAGGGTACTCTTGCCCCAAGATGGGGGTAAGGGGGATGTCATCAGCTGAATATCTGCAGGTCCCATATCTTCCAACTTGTGGACTGTCATTGTTGGTCTCTCATGGGGGTTAGTGTCCAGCATGACACTCCAGACCACAACTGGTCGCTTGCTTTGGCACCCAGGAAAAGACACCTCCTATCTAGTCACTGGCCTTAAATAACCTCTCCCAAGGCAAGGCACTCCCATATGGCATGGTCATGGTTACATCATATAGAGGGTTCTAGCATCTTCTGGACTTTTGCAGAAACAGAACAAGTGTTCTTTTCTGCACTGCAACAGGATCATGTTACAACACCTCACATCATCTCAGTAAAACCTACTTAACTTTTTATGCACAGGTTTCCACTTACAGATTATACACAGGCCACTCCGTTACAATACAATGGGAACAGAGACTCAGGTATGAATTTGTATTTTTCAAGTCATTTAAGGGGGTTACAAAAACTTAGCTTATCCTTTTTTTCAAATTTTTTATACCTGGTGGTCCTACCAGTAACACACTTCCTAGCATATGGTGACCTAGTATATTAACCCTACTGTACCTAAGGAGGAACAACATTGTTCACCGAAGCTTCACTGTAATATAACATTTAAATTCAACTTAATTACAAGGAGGTTGTTGAAGAGCTCATTGAGAAGGTAGCTGTGAAAGCTAATACATTTGAGATGCACCCACCATTTAATGTTAGGTAAGGGGGGTAATTATTATGTCTAATTTAACTTCCAATCCAATTAAACAATCAAGTCTACAGGAAGGTTTACTTCCCAACGAGCCTAGTCAACCAGTTTTCCTCTCCTCAACTGGACATGAAGAGATCAGTCATGTTGGTAAATCAGTTTCCAACCAAGAACCCAATCGAAACAATAAACTGTTCTGGGATTTCGATTGATTGATTACCAATTGTATAAATGGTTGGATGGGTTGCTTGAATGCAGAATTGACTGCATATGTGCTTGTGTGTACTAAGCCTAAGGACCGGTAGCTATACATGATACACTAGAGATGCTAAAGGGGAAGAGCAGTCAGTGATCTACATTAACCTGTAATTGTGTCCCTTCTTACAGAATGATTTATGGTCCAGGCAGATAGGAAGTGTGTTAGTGGAGATGAATTAGTGGTGTTGGAATCGATATATTCATGGACACCAGTAACCTGCACACTGCACATCCATCCTTGGCTCCAACAAATGAGCCCCAATGGCCATGTGTCAGTTGTGTCATGTGTGCTGTCCTACTCATGTATTGAAGCTGAGGATGGTAATGATGACACTACATTTTTTAGGTTAGAAGAGTAACTCCTCAGCGGAATGCTGGAGATGCAATAGTGAAAAGGGGACCCTGGAACACATGTTCTGGGGCTGCAGAGAACTGGGTGAATTCTGGGAGGGGGTTAATGAGATCCTTGAGAAAGTGGTCGGCACCAATATCCAGCTTGATATAGAAACACATTTGATAGGTGCCCCAATGAGACATCTGAAGAAGACGCAGAGAAGAATAGTGACTCATATTCTAACAGCGGCCAGATGCCTTATCGCGACTAAATGGAAATCTACAAGCCCCCCCTCAAATAGAGAACTCCTGGCCAGAATTAACGAGGTAAGAACAATGGAACGCCTAACGGCAATAATTCAAGATAGATATAACGGCTTCGCCAAAGTGTGGGACCAGTGGGACACAGACTCGCCTACCAATGAGTAGGAAATAGGGTATCAAGACACAAGAATATAGAACTAAAAGTGGTATGGGACAAAGTGAAATATGCAGATAGAGAAAGTAAAAGGGAAATGCACTCCATGACAATGTAGTAGTCTGTGTAATGTAATGTACTTGTGAGAATATGTCTGAATATGTAAAAGTGCAATATGTATATATGTTAGAGAAAATAAAGGAAAATTTTGAAAGTCAAAAAAAAGAAGAGTAACTCCATTGAGCCTCCGCTTTCCTCTCATTTGTAAAAGTGTGGTCAGGATGGCCGGGATCCATAGACACAGTATTGTCTTCAATGCAAGCAATGGCATTTATACAAAGATATCATCTTTATGGCTACTGAAGCCAGCGGTGAACTATGATCTAATTAAATCACATTAGATAATTTTATAGAAGAATTTTGTGGTTTTACTACTTTTATTACATTAAGGAGAGGCTCACACAATTTTAACAGTGTATGAAATGAGCAAAAGTGTCAGACATAAAGAAAAAGAATGGACTTTTATTAAAGGAGAGAAAAACAGTTACAAAACTTAGTTACAAAAAGGAAAAAAGCACTTTTACTGTGGAATTAAAGTTTCCAACGACCCAGCTCACTCCCACAGAAGTGCTCGGAATTCCTTTAGAAGACATAAATGTCATCTTGAAAGACTTCAGGGACCCCTTCTCTTCCAACAGTCTTCTGCACAGGCAGGGGAGGGGGGTCCCAATAGTGAACTCCTCATCCCAAAACATTTGTGCCCTCTACACTCTGCAGCACCCCCGAGTTACTCAGATTCTTTAAGCAGTATATGCTTTAAACAGGACTCTGCTGATGGAATGTAAAAAGTAATGTCAACACATGCAAGGGGGAAACTTTCCTTCGCTTCTAAGCAGGAATATTTAGTCTTTCTATAGGATAGGGTACAGTACATTGGTTACAATTGTTATAAACATGAGTGAGGCTCTTGCTAAAGGGGGAATCCTCCAATCCCAACCCCTAGCAGGGAAGTGACACTTACATGGCAGTGATGATCTTTGCGGTACCTCAGGCCTGATGGATATGCCAATCCCACTGGGACATCCTGACAAAGTCTGCAGAAACTTAGCACACTTGCTGCAAGCTGGAACCAACTGGCAAAGACCTAGGGCCCCTGCTATCAATTATAGTAAAGCTTGGAATGACATATCTGCACCTCCCCTCTTACTGGGCAGGAACACACAATGTACTGAGAGTTTCCAGCCAATTCCGTTACACTACACGAGCACCTCCCAGGTATTATATAAACAGCAGCTGCAGATTTGACGTGTTTAAAAACTACTTTTAAAATTGATTTAACATTTGAATTTCCTTCTTTTTTATGGGCCAACCTTCTCGACTGTATGTTGATTACAAATCATGTACAAGCCAGGTTTTGGTATGAACATTTCATTTCCTGACTCTGTAAGCCACTCTTTTACTGCTGTCTGTTAGCACAATATTAAAAGTGTGAGCATATTCGGCCCTCGGAAACAGCCCTTCTCTAGTCGTAGAATCTACTCATATAAGTTATGTACAAGGCATCAGAACTGCATGACATCATCATTTCTCTCTCTCTCCTTTTATTTAGGACCTCTTGGATTCACATGGACGCGGCATTACTGTACTTACGACAAAAGCAACAAAACATTTACAATGAGTGTATCGGAAACCAAGTCAGGTGGGAAGGTGGTAAGTATTTAGAGAAGATGTTTTTTCTATAATAAGGAGATGTTAAACAATTAGTATGAAGAAAGCCTACAGGGAAACCTTATATAGATTGGCACCTTGATCTGGCGACTTTTTGATTTTTATACTGGTCAAGAGCCAGAATATGGAATTGTGATTTTCACTTCGGCCATTTGCAATCTACATGGTTCATCTAGGTCAATGAGTCAAAGGATTGTAGGTACAGACAGCGGGGCAAATAGGAAGAAAGGTGATCAGAACCCCCCCATTTTCTCATTAAAAATATAATTAGGTTAAGGGCAATGGCGTCACTAGGATTGGTGTCACATGGTGCTAGAAACCCATAGTGTCACACTATAGTGACATATATGGCATGATATGACTATAAAATTGTGTGTCCGTGTTCCATATATATATATATATAGCAAGGACAGAGAAGGCAATCACATTCTATAAGATTCAAGTATTTCATTTAACTTTGCTCAGCCATGGAAACAATGGAGAAATAAAAGACCCCCAGGACTATATTTATTGCCAGGGATCCAGGAGGGTAATGCTGGAGCTGGGAGAAGCCTTAATACAGTAAACAGCTTTGGTTTATTTTACATATCTGACCCCGTTGTAATCTTGAGACCAATAAGGCAAGCAACAAAACCTATATAAACCGTGCAGGGCAGGTTAAGGCTTTGTTTCCATTGTACGTCGGGAGCCCTCCGCTAGGCTTATACGCTAAGCAGGGGTCCCGACGTATCCCATAGACTCAGCCTGCCGGTGGATGGTCTGTTTAGACATCTGCCGGTGTACAGGCTGAACGTACTCGACTACGTTCAGCCTGACACCGGCGGATCGGGTCGGCGCAATGAAGACAGACCTGTCCGCCGAGCAGGTAAGTCTATCTGCTACGTCGGGGACCCCCGCTAAGCGTGTACGCTTAGCGGAGGGCTCCCGACGTAATGGAAACAAGCCCTAAAGCTGAACTCCAGAATAAGCAAATATTGTCTCTACCCGTATGTCATATATTTTCTTAGTGTCCTTAACATATTTCTTCATATTTTAACATATGTCCAGTGTTTGGGCAGAACTTTGCCTCTTTGATAGAGTTTCCTGTATTCAAGACCTGTCAGTGATGCTCTATATCCATATACAATACACCCCCTCCTATGTGCCCCTCCTACAGATCCCCAGACCCGAAGTCATTTTTGAAGTTTCTCATATTTTAATAAACATTTTGTGCTATACAGAGAGTTCCTCTATACATCCAATCACATGATGTAATATTGACCCGTTATATTCCTTTATTCTTCACTTCAACGCAATGCGAGTTTATAAACCGAAAGCCCATTTGAGGCTTTTTTTTTTGGTAAATAAAACAACACTATGTGCTTTATGAGGAATAGCTCAGTAAAAGAGTTTCTATTTAATCCTCCGGTGATCTAATTAATTCATTGATTAATCATTTATTAAATTGTGCAAGTAGCTGAATAAAACAGACCTTGAGTAGGGAACATAAAACACAGTCCTATCTTTTCTGCACCATCTATAATTTCTATTTAGCGTATCTGTGCGGCGGTAAAGAATAACATTAAACAGACTAATTGTGTGTGTAGATTAGTTGCAAAGTGAGATAAAATGTGATATTGAGAAAATAAATCACATCTGCATAAGTTGTATATGTTATGCCCGGCGAATGCTAAAACTCGCATAATGCACAAAAAAAAAAAAAATGATGTTTTAATGCCTTATTGAAATTTTTCCATTAAAAGGCCTATTTATGAAAGGTCAGCGGGTATTACCAGGCTCTTACATGTGTCTTCTTTTCAAAGAGAACCTGCTGCGGTATGCACAGTATGCATCGTACTAAATATGTATAAACCCAATAATACAAATGTAGTATGCAGCAGTCCATTTAGGCAGTATCTGCATTAGTTTTCTTTATTTTAATTTAAAAACACACATTTTGAGTTAGGGTTTCTTCACAGATTTTACTGTACCTATGGCAGCGGTTCCCAAACTTTTCTTGCAGGGCCCCCCTTTTCTATTTAGGAACATTATTGAGCCCGCCCTCCCTATTCAAACACAGGTTAAGAATGAGGACCCATGCCCCCCTGGCATACCTGTTTGGTACTCACCCCATATGTATGTGGTCTTTCTCACTCACTGTCTTCTGCATCAGCTTCCTGTATGGAAGATTCTGCTGCAGATGGAACTCCCTGTTCCTGATTGAGTCATCCACGGGTCACCAGCTGGCTTTGGGTCAAATGTGACTCACAGTACAACACCGTTTGAACCCCCAGATCTCATACCTCAGTAGTACAACCCTGACATTTTCTGGCTAACTAACCCCTGTGACTACCTGCAGTCAAAATGTCAACCTTTCATAGTCATATTCCAGCTGTTGCACAGTGCTTTTCTCTTGTCAGATTTCATCCTTACATATGCCTACTCTATCTATCGCCTCCCAGATCTCCAACACCCTTAGAGGTCCCATCTTTTTTTTTCGGATTATTAACCTCCCTAGCGATATGCCCGAACCCAGTTCGGGCAAAGGCACACTGCAACTATCGATACGCCCGAACTGGGTTCGGGCACATCGTGGGAGCTCACCTGCTCCGCCGCCGCCATCTTCTCTCTGCTTCTCCGTCTTCTTCCGGGTCCCGGAGTGAAGTGTGACGTCACGGAGACGGGACCCGGTCTTTTTTTAAATCTTTTTTTTTTACTTTTAAGCTGGAATATATAAATGTCTTTCTATAATCCAGCTCAAAGTGGATCCCGCTAGCAGAAACGCTCACGCTGAGCGTTCCTGATAGTGGGATCATCTTCGGCTGCACACGAGCCGTTCTGGAAATAGCCGAGGTCTCCGGCTATCTCCGTGATCGGCTCTCGTGTGCCGATGACGTCATCCGGCGGGCGGGAGATTTAAAGGTACAGAAAAAAAAAATGTTCTTAGATTTTTTTTTTCATTTTTTTACATTTGTTTTTATTTTGATTGGATTGGATAAATATTTTATAAATGTTTTATCCAATCCAAATCAAAAGAAAAGAAAACAAGTGTAAACTTCAAAAAGCCGGGCATAGCGCTTTATTCTGTGGCGGATTTTGCGAATGATCACCATGCGCATTCAGGGTAAGCGCTGGGTGATCAATTGCAAAATGAACGCGCCCACCTGGAGCAAGTTCTGGCGCAGTCTGATCGTGAATCAAACTGCGCCCGTGCCGGAATCAGGCGCAACCGCTGGCTCTCTGTGTGCCTGCAGCATTTCTACAAAGCTGCAGGCACACAGAGCCTTTCCGCCCCTATCGGCGTCACCGGTGACGCCGATGGGGGCGGAAAGGCAAAACACTGTATCACTTTTGGTACAGAAATCTGCACCTCAGTGAACCGCCAGGGAGGTTAATTTACATTCACACCCCTAACTGCAACCTTTCGTATTTTTTCACATTTCCCTGAGGTTATCCAAGTGACATAAATTGTATACATTTATCATTTAGCTGCGGCCGCCCAGACACGGAGTGCTTCCAAGTTGTTAGTATGCATATGAGCACTATATGAACAATAATGCAGGTACACATAGCTAGTTTTTGGCCCCTTTTGAGTACCGGTGTACCACTTTTGTGCACCCCTGTATATATATATATATATATATATATATAGCTGTGCGATGGCCAATATTCAATATTCGCCATTCATCTGGCGAATATTGAATGCGGCCATCCCTGTTGTCGAGCAGGATCAATCTATGCCTCTCGAAAACAGGGCACTCAGATATGACCGTAAATCACGGTCGATATCGCTTCATTGCAAAGCATTGGCTGAGCTCGATGATGCAGCAGTGCTGGAGCCCAAGCTCCTTTGATAACGCCATCACCCTGAGCTTGAAGGCTGATCCGTCTCATGGGCATTGACCCGTGTATGGCAGCCTTTAGTCTTATTTATTGTGGTTACCAGGCCAAATAGCATCTCATCAGTTTTGGGTACAGAAGAGATGTGTAACCCTCTGTACTCCATCTCAGGGCATATTGATGGATATACTCATCATCTTTTTTCATTCATTTCCCCAGAACGGACTGGTCTCCAGTGCCCCTGAGATGTTCAAGTTGAAGATGTGCATACGGCGGAAGACCGACTCTATAGACAAGCGGTTTTGCTTTGACATAGAAGTCATAGAAAGGTTTGTTTAAATATTTTTTTGCAAAATGCCAGAACTCTTTTCAAAAAATGAAGCTCACTAGATAAAACTTTCTCAATTTTACTGTCTTTCCATCAACTAGGAAAACAATAGGGATGGCAAGTTCTGTAGACAGAATTTAGATACACTTTATGTTTCAAACATTTTAGATGGTGTGTAGTTAAGGAGGAATGCCAGACCCAGTCAGATATAGCTGTATGTACCATATTTTGGACTGTAGGATGCACTTTTTCACCCCCAAAATCAGGGGGGGGGGTGCCTGTGTCTTATGGTCCATATGCCCAACCACCCGCCAGCTCTCCTGGCAAGAAGATTAGCCAAAGAGGTGGAGGATCTGTCACATAGGAGATCTGCACTCAGCCAGATCTCCCATCTGAACTCTGTTGTTAAATAAGCAGGTATAAGCAATGCAGAGCTGTGTGTGGGAAAACTGCACTCACACCGGCAGCTTCCTCACACACACACAACCTAGAGGGGAGACATATGCAGCAGTAACCTCACTCGCTCTTCCCCGTGTGTGAGAAAAATGACATGTTCTGTGAAGTGTGCTCTCTAGTGACACCAGTTCAGTTGTGGCTGAAGTTGGTACTGCAGGGGATTTTTTCCCCATTTTATTTGGACACTTCAAATATTTTTTTTTCTGGTCTTCCTGCTCTAAATTTAGGTGCGTCTTATAGTCCAAAAAATGAGAAAACTGTTTTCCCAAAACGATGATACGGTTATGTTTAATATGTATATTATATGATACAGAAATGGTATTGATGGGTTTTTGCCAACAATTTTGCTGGTAAACAAACATGAGCTGCTACATCCAGACATTGAGATATTTTCACAGATTGCGTGTGATTCCCTGAGGATCAGACTGTTTGTGTTTATAAATATTCAGTAGAATAAGGTTATTAAAATTCACCAAAAAATCAGATTTGTGCAATTTTTGTGTTCCTGTGTCGGGGATTTCTGCTGACCTCAGAATTAACAGTTGATGGACGTCTATATCCGATGATTTTTCTGCAGTGTAATTCCAGGTTGTATATGTTTTGTTTTCCTAACAATGTCCTGTGTTTTCTCCCACAGACAAGGGATGATTACACTCCAGGCTTTGTCTGAGGCCAACAGAAAGCAATGGCTGGAAGCAATGGATGGAAAAGAGCCGGTAAGAAGTTTATTTACAAACCAACCTTACAAACGTGATCGCCTTAAATGGACGCCAGCATGTTGAATCACTTTTCAGCTTAAGGGCTTGTTTCCAGTATACGTCGGGACCCCCTCTGCTAAGCGTATTGCTTGGCGGGGATTCCGACAGAGCACATAGACTTACCTGCTCAGCGGATGCTGTGTCTTCACTGCACTGAGCCATTTGGCCGATGCAAGGCTCAACGTAGCATCCACCAAGCACGCAATGTCTATGTGCTACGTTGGGACCCCCTCCACTAAGCACAGTGCGCTAAGCGAAGTGTTAAAAGCCCTAAAGATAGAAATTGTCATCTGTGAGGAATTTTGTGTTTTCTATATGAGGTCATAATAGGGATGTTACTGTCTCAGGGGGTTTTTATGTTTTTTATTCAAATTTGTGTAAAATCCATTAGAACAGATACAGTATGTCCAAAGTCTGTCTTGGGGGCCAAATGTGTCCCGTGTTCAAGTTTCCACTTGCTGCCTCAGTCATAAATTCAACGATACGCAGAGGTGATCAGCACTGGTGGTGACTCCAAACTTTCCAAACAGTTGTACACATGGCTGAAGTGCAGCGAGAGAAATCCCATCTTCCTTAAGAACCACAGCTGCAATGTCAGTATGACAGCTGTAGCACAGTCTTTGGCTTGCACCCCTCACAGTGAATGAGTTCACCAAGTTTACATAAAGCTCTGCCTGATGCCCTTTGTTGCTTCAGCATGCAGATTATCCCTACTATCATAATGCATCATTTAAGGTGAGCAGTGGTGTGGAATTTTCTCTTTGATTCTCCCTATGCCAAAACTATGGTCAGGACTAGTAATGAGCGGCATAGGCCATACTCGAATTTGTGATATTTTACAAATTTACTAATATTCGATATTTGTAAATTCGAAAATTCGCGCTATGACAATGCCTTCTGAAAATATCGTTGCAATTGCGAAAATAATGGAAAATCTTTGTGGCTTACAGTAGAGACTGATGACACGGACATTCAGAACCTGGTGTTGAAACAGCCCCTATCCAGGGCAAAACCTGACGGTACCATGGGTCAATGTCGGGAGATGCTCTGGGTTTGATGGATCCTCCCCCCTTTTTTTACTCTTATTTATGTTGTTGTGATTTTAAATATGATACGAATTTGCATAATCTAGTACTTGAATAAATACTGTGAATCCCATTCCTTCGACTGGAACTCCATTTTTGGTAGACCATTATTTCACCTTAAAAGTCCACGGAGGGCTGGCCACCCCCCAATTTGGGTTTAGTTCACCCATACTCCCCCTTTTCTATATTATATTGGATGTGGTGAAAGTAGCTTCCGAGTCCCCCTTATCTTTATTTTTCTTGCGAAAATAATATTCGCATTGCGAAAAAAACGAGAGGTCACATGCTATGTTTATTTTCGCAATGTAAATATTATTTTCGCAATAAATGGCCATACCGGGAATACTTTACTTATAGTAATTTATTTCCAATTATTATTATGAATTCATACATTATTGTTGAAACAGGAAATTTTTAAAGATTACCCTGCTGAATGCAATTGGTACACCTATGCCGGGCAGACATTACAGGCTTTCGGCCTAGCCCCTCTTTCAAATTTAAATTAGATGTATACTCAAAATTGAAACGTAAAATTAAAGTTTGATATACCTCTGAGCTGGTATGATGGTGGTGTAGCGTTTCACAATCCTAAAAAAAATATACTTACCCGCTGTTCCCTGAACTCGTTGGTTAGATTTCATCTTTATTTGTCAGGCTTCCTATGGTACTCAGGGTGCAATATTGCAAGTGGCCACTTGGAGCATTTATAATGGTTTTCTATGGAAAAGTACGTCTTATTTGTTTTAATGCAGAGATTTACCCGTCTATCTCTGCGGTGAGTTCCGGACTGCGCTGCAGAACAAGGCAGTGTCATGTAGTGTTGACTAAGCCTTCTATATTCTCTCTATTACAATAGTATTCAATTAGAATACTATTACACCACAAGTGTTAGGTGTATTTTTTATGATTATGATTATTATTATTTTTCTTTTATTTACTTGTAATGTAGGTCTTCTACTAGATTACATTTTTAGTAACAATAAAACAACAGTAAATGTATTAGAAGATTCTAAATTGGGTAAGAGACCTTTGATGGAGTGGGGAGAATCTGTGGATATGTTTGAGACTCCCTGCTGTCTTCAGTTAAGTAATCAGCACACAAGAAGAGGATTCTGTCCAGACAAATAACTGTTTATTTCCTCTAATCCCAGGAGAAAAAAAAATGTTTAAACAGAAAATTTACAATAAAGCTACTGTGTACTAATAACCGCTGCTGTAATGTTTAACTGAAATATTTGTACTTGCTCATTTACATGTTTTCTATTTTATCATTATAATTCAAGGAGTTTCTAGGAGGGTTCTCTAGTGACTTTGTTGATACTGAGAATGGTAATTAAAATATAAAAGAAGAGATCAGAAGCAAAAAGATTTCATTGCAGTGCTGAAGCTTTTTATGGATCTTGTCAGCGTTTAACACTTCCGGGGGCTTCCATAGCCTATGACCCCCAAGTAGTGATGAAAGCGGTTTTACACTCAAAATACAAAAACAGGCATACATCAAACAGACACAATACTCACCTGCCAGCAGTTCAGATGCTGTGAAACTGCTACACAAAAAAAAAACCCACACTATACTCACATCATCTGTTTGAAATTCTCATGCTAGCATCTTGGCTCCTGGCATCTCCTTCAGACTTCCGCCCACACTGACCCCCCCTCTCCTCCCCTCTCCACTCCGCCTCCTCCTCCTGTCTCTTCTATCGGAGCTGCAGAGACTCGCAGGGGCGGGGGTGTGAAGAGTGGGAATCGTCTGCTGACTATTTCCTGGGAGAAATATCCCACACACCTCTTGGGCTGCCTAGGCACGAGAGGCAGTGGGAGGGGGAGCACTCCTAACAAGCTCCTCTCCAGCTGTCAGAAGAAGATTTGTTTTCTACAATCAAGGATGTCAGAAAATTCGGCTTAGCTGCAGATGATAATGCTGAGTGACCTCCCAGGTGGTTGGTCCGCTTTAAGGGTCAGTAGATAGAACTAGAAATTATTGTGATAAGCTTAAAAGGAAGCTGTGCCCGCAGGTGGGTCTTCCTTCCAATTCTCCACCTACTCTAGGCCGATGGCTGATAACTCCATGCTCTGAGAGGAGCAGGCAACCACCCAACCGGTAAGATTGTGTGTACTGTATTTTTCGGACCATAGGACGCATTTAGAGCAGGAATACAAGAAAAAAAACATTTGAAGTGTTCAAGCATAATGTCAATTGCAGAAAGAAATCCCATGCAGTTTCAAGTTCAGCCACTAGATATCATTAGGAACACTATCACTAGGAACACCTGCCGTCAGATTAGAGAGCTTCATTCTCACACACATAGGGGTGGACAGGGGATGCTGAATTCGTCTCTCCCCTTTATGGCTGCAAGCAAGACCTGATCGAAGGAAAATGTAAGTATGTACTGCCCTGACTATGTATGTCTCTCCTGCTGCTTGTAGTGTCAGGCCCCC
This sequence comes from Ptychadena robeensis, assembly GCA_036250615.1. NCBI lineage: Eukaryota > Metazoa > Chordata > Amphibia > Anura > Ptychadenidae > Ptychadena > Ptychadena robeensis. Next base: position 17,219,218 of record CM070033.1, read on the forward strand.
GCTCGGTCGACCCCTCAGCCTACCTCGACTTCTCCTGCTGCCCCT
>CM070033.1:17219362-17235328 GCA_036250615.1 Ptychadena robeensis
ACTCCCTGCTCCTGACGCCCCTGAGCTAATCCAGGTTGTGTGCCGAAGGATCTTAACATGTAGGTCTGTACTGGGGCATCACATAGTGCAGGACGGCTGAAAGAGGCAGATGAACTCATGCAGACGCTTGAGACCCTAGGTTCTGACATTCAGACCATAAGATGCACCCTAATTTTTCCCCCTACTTTTGGTGGAAAAAAGTGTGTCTTATGTTCTGAAAAATACATGATGTCTGGCCCAGCTGAGCTGGACAGAAATCCGCTCACCTAGGATAGCTGTGTGCTTATCAGCTTGTCAGCTGGAGCTTTGTGTGTCTACTTGAGCTCCGGCATTACATAGATCAGTGCTCTGTCTATGTAGTGCTCTGTATGGCAGAGTGGGGACAAGGAAGTGTTCTCACCCTAAAACAAGAAGTGCTACATTTTTAAAATCTCTTTTTAAATGACATAAACACTTTAAGTATTGTATGTGTTTTTAGTGATAGTGATCATCAAAACTAATACAATCTTTATTTCACCTCTTCTTTTAGATTTATACACTTCCAGCAATCATAAGCAAAAAGGAAGAAAGTAAGTACAAATGAGTAATGAATGAATTGATTTTACTGTGTTTGTCCTATAATTATTGTATTTTCTCCTGCAGACTGGCACTAGCAAAGGTGGGTTCCCCAAAGAAAAGTTTTGCTGTAAGAGAACTCATGAAGAAGCACAAGATCAATTTGATCAGCTGATGAATTACTTCTTCTCTCATCCTGTTTTCACTTACACAGGAAGCATAAATGAGACACGATCGAATAATTCTGACCAGCGAATCAGGGAAGATCTACCTGATCAACTGATCAAATTGATCATGTGCTTCTCCATGAATTTTCTTACAGAAGACTTTTGTCTAAGACAGCTTGCCATTCCTAGACGTGGATGAACAAGGACACATAAACTGACTGCAGAAGCTTTCCTAGAAAGAAGAGACTGTTATAGGGTTCTAGGAAGTTTTAGGGTATGCATACATGGGTCGATAGCCACTCAATTGATGGTCAATTTGATGCTGTCACGCCATGCGTGTTCGCAGCCATCAATCACACGGCCATCGAACGTGGTTACCCCTGTCTATAAGGAGGATCCTCCCGCTGGAAGGTGGGTCGGTCGAACTGGCAATGGACATATCTGTAAGTCCTGGTCGATCACCATGGGGACTCCATCCAAAGGATTGAACTGGAATCGAGCACCTAAAGTGGTACGCCGCAATACCAGTCCAATCCACGAGCACTCGATTGCAGCATGTTGTGCTTGAACTCGGTCATCAATCTCAAGGGTATCAACCTGAAAACCTAATCAATGCTTATCTTCTATATTGCACATTTATTTATCAATAGACCTGCATTACAGCACCATTTAGGGCTCTTTCACACTATACATACACACGTTAAAGCAGGCATTTTGCACGGCACACTTATGCGTTTTTGCTTGTGTTTGCGGTTTTTATGAAGGACATTAGGCAGAATGATTGCGTTAACGCTGCCTTTTCAAAATGCAACACGTAAAGTGTAAAAGTTACAAGTGATTTTCTATGAGAAAACCACAGTAACACAAAAACCTGTACATTAAAATAAAGCACAAGCTGACAAAAAAGCAATGCATATAGAATAAGGGCCATCGCTACCTAGACGTGCTGTGGTGTGTTTTTTTACCGGTAACTGACATGTTAGAAGTTACTGGTTACAAAAACCTGCGTATCCGCATTGCAATGCTTTTGCATCATGCCCAAAAAATACATGCTGTAGGACAATTGTGGTAATTTGCTGCATTGTGCGTCACTGGAGACACAAACGCAGAGCCAGTGTAAAACACGGTAGAAAGGTAGAAATCAAGGCTGGTCAGTGACTTTACTTGAGTTTTTCATTTTGGTCCAAACTGGATTTGAGATTTACACCTTTGTATTAAAGGGAGAAAAGAGAAGGGATGAGGGGGTGAAAAAGTCACATGACCTACTGTGTTTTGGTAAAATCTGGTGATTTATTAGTTTAATGAAAAACAATAAATTACAGTATGAAAATTTAGCACTTTTAACTTTAAATGTACCGGAAGGTGAAGTAATGTGTTAACACTTCCATGTCCTTTTGTCTGTAGTGTTCTTAACTGAAGCCGGCTTCAATTTTGTGAAGAAATGTATCCATTCTGTGGAGACGCGGGGTAAGGGTTAATTGTCTTCCTTTGTGTTACTACATGTAATGTTTACATGAAATGAAGTGGAATAAGATAAAACATATATTAAAATGATGCTTAGTTGGGTCAATTAGACAATGTTTTAAATGTCCCCTGAAGAAGGATCTGGAGGCCAGTTCTATTCGCATTTAGCTTCCAATCAACTTCAGTAATTCACCCCTAACTCTTTATCTCTGTTATGATGTCATCACATTTCTTTTTAACAAATTTATTTTGTCTTTCTGCTTCAACAACTTCTCTCCTAGCTCTCCAGAGAGTCATCTCTTAATTTTGCTCCAGTGGCTTACTGCCAAACTCTGCTTCAGTGACTCATCTCCTATGTTTTCTTTCTCTGCCCTGGAATCTTATATCCTTCATCTACTCCCTAGGTGCCCAACCTGCGGTCCGGGGGCCTCATGCGGCCCTTTGGGTGTTCTTCGGCGGCCCCCCTAAGTCCTCTACTTGCGGTCCCTGAAACCTAACTGTTCATGCATAGGGCATAGGAACTCTCTGAATCTCTCAAAATGTGCATTTCCATACAGTGTTACCCAATGCTTGTCTTCTATCTCTGCCTGCTGTCATTTTCACATTATAAAATGCTTTTACAAGTCAGTATAGATCGAAAACGTTATGTGTGGCCCTTTAGTGGTGCCGAGGGCCACACTTGTGGCCCTCCATATCAACTCAGTTGCCCACCACTGATCTACTCCACTGTCCCATGTCTCTGCTCCAGGAGCTCTTTTCCTTGCTCTCCTCCAGTGAGTCCTCTTGTGGTTCCTCTCTGGTTACCTATCTCTTATCTAGCTTTGCTCCATTGGCTGAACTTTTAGCTTGGCTTCTGTAATTCACCTTCCAGCTCTGCTCCAGCAACTCTTATTCCAGCATTGCTTAATTGACCTAACTTCTAGTTCTTCTGCAGTGGCTCATCTCCTATCTCTGCTAAAGTGCTAGCTCTGATTTAGTGAGAACTCTCCTATCTCTGCTTCAGGTACATAACATCTATTTCTGCTCTACTGACTCATCTTCTAACTATGCCTTAGGAGGTCATCTCCTAGCTCTGTTTCAGTGACTCATCTTCTAACTCTGCCCCAACAGCTTCGCTTACAAACATGCGCTAGAAAATCATCCGCTTCCCCTGTACCAATGGCTAATCTAGTCAAGCTCCAATGGGTATTCTCCTGCTCCAATGCCTCATCTCCTAGCCCTGCTCCAATGGCTAATCTCCTAGCCCTGCTCCAATGGCTAATCTCCTAACCCTGCTCCAATGCCTCATCTCCTAGTCTTTCTCCAATGGGAAATCTCCTAGTTCTGCACTAACAGCCAATCTGCAAACTCTTCAATGGCTCATCTCCTCTATTTTGGTGTGATTATGTGTAATTGTAAACACACCAAAATAGCAGACATGTCAGTGTGCTTACGATCAACTTCCTTCCTGATTTGCTAACCCTGTAATGGTTAATCTCCTATCCCTCCAATGGCTCATCTCCTAGCCCTCCAATGGCTGATCTCCTAGCCCTCCAATGGCTGATCTCCTAGCCCTCCAATGGCTCATCTCCTAGCCCTCCAATGGCTCATCTCCTAGCCCTCCAATGGCTCATCTCCTAGCCCTCCAATGGCTCATCTCCTAGCCTTCCAATGGCTCACCCCCAACCCTCCAATGGCTCATCTCCTAGCCCTCCAATGGCTCATCTCCTAGCCCTCCAATGGCTCATCTCCCAACCCTCCAAAGCCTCATCTCATAGCTCTGCTCCTTCAATTCATCTTCTAGCTTTTCTCCAGTGAGTTTATAACTTTGAAAACAATTTAAAATGTAGCCATTGACAAAATCCCAGTGTTTTCCAAATTTACTGTGAGATCTGCTTATACAAACAAAGTTGAACTTTACATAAATTCTTTGTTTTAACTTTTATCATTTTAATAACATAAGAATGCCGGTGATAAAAGTGGATTGTGCCAGTATCGATTTGTGTTTATCTAGGGAAACACAAACCACCTTTATATTAGATCTCGATTGTAGCAGACATTATTGGCTTTGTATATTCAAAACAAAAGAAAACTCCCAACAGAACGTTTTTGTACCTTCGAAGCATTAATATGTATTATGTCTTCCTTTGTAGGTATCACTATTTTGGGACTCTACAGAATTGGAGGTGTAAATTCTAAAGTTCAAAAGCTGATGAATACAGTATTTTGTAAGTATTTTTAATATATTTGTAAGGTGACATGGGAATGTTTTGGCGCACGTTAGAAAATAATAGCAATGATTCAGAATACATTCGCTTAAATGGTTCAAATAAAAAGGCCAGCCTATGTATTATAAAACATGTAAAGGGCAAATTCATAGCTAACCACCTGAATCCCTTTTAAATATCTTGTAAATGATTCATTAATTGAATATTTAAATTGCATCAAATTTGGATTTAGCATCCAATTTTTAGGAGTTAGTCATTTAAATTCTCGTATCCCAATAAGAACTGAAGATGGTGTTTGTGTGTCCAGGTTTTATCATACAACTCTTAACTGCCAATAGGCTGATAACACTATATGATATTAGATTAAAATATCAGATGACTATAAATCATGGTATTGCTAATAGCTAGAATTTTTTAGGTGTATAATTTACCAAATATAATGACATTTTTAAAAATCTAATGGCCTCTATGCTCAAGAAGGTTCTCCAGATACCAGTAATGAATCTTGAGTAGTGAGGCCCCTTGAGAGATGCTGGTTGAACCCTGTCACTTCAGATCACTAGACTTTTTACCTCTTGTGCCTGTGGGCTTTTCTTCAACATGTACACCTCAGAGCATCATAAAACATGTCTAGACTAAACTAACCATGGCAATTTCAGCAACGGTGCAATCCCTTGAAATCTACCCAGGAGCCCGAGAGAAGGTCTATTTGGTTCCTGGAGGGTTGTAAAGGAGTGCGAATCTTAACTGTGTGATATTGAATTATAGTAGACTCCATCTTGTTTGGTTTTGTAACCTAACACAGGATCCTGGCTATGCCCCAAACATAATTGTATCCTGCTCCGCTCTGAGTCAGTCTAAGAGTCGCCCATAAGGCCTGACTGCTGGCTTACACATCAAGTCCAGTCCCAGACTGCTTTCAACCCCTGCACTAAGTTACGCCTGATTAGTGCTCTTCATCACTATCTAAATTCCCACACAGTTTCTTAATAAAGGAGGCCCTCTGTGAGAATAACTTGATTTTTCACACCTTGAATATATCAAACTAGGTACTAGTCAGGAAATATGTACAGTTCAATCATTATCGCTGTACCAGTCGACAGGATGCATACTAAGGGTTCAGTTATAGAACAGTCTGGTCCTTTTACCCCATGAGGAGTAGTGCTGTTTACTTGGAACTATACTAAATCCAGTCACATGGACTTTATCCTCTGAGGTAGGTCTTCACCCTACCTCATGCCCGTTTAGGAGTTGCTTACATAATGATGGCTGGTGCTTGTAATCCCACAGCCAGCTGCTCACCCGATCTGTCTCTCACAGGATTCCCCACAAGACACTCCAAAAGACACAACTTAAGACACACTGGCCCCTCCTAGCTAGGCTTTATATTGCGCATCAGCATCACCATTTTCTCCTTACTGCACCTCTAAGGTGTACCTTAGAAGCTCCCTGCTTCTTCACAGCCTTAAGCCCGACCGACCGATCGGGTCGGGAGTTTAATTGATTGGGAGATTAATCGGATTCGGAATTATGTACCCGACCGATCCCGATTTCTCAAAATCGGCCGAAAAATCGGTCGGGACTGCTTCGGACCTGTCCGTAAATTTTTGGTCGATCTGCTGTTAATAAATAGGGTCGGGCTGATGGATCGGTGATAATTCGAATTCCGATTTTTCGTGCCAGCCGACCGACCGACCATAACATTTTAGGTGAAAATCGGGTGACAGGATCGGACGAAAAATCGGTCGGGAGAATAATCGGAACGTGTATGGGGGGCTTTAGATTTACTTTATTGAACTTAAACGTAGTTTAGAAATTAAATATATGTATCGTATCAACTTTTACACTTAGAATTTTTGCTTTTTTTACAAGCATTATTTTGTTTTTATGGAAAACTATTTGAAAAATAATGTTTCTGAACTGAATCTCAATGGTGACGTTAGTGTAAAAGAGATCTAAATATGTGAATCTGTGTTTCAATAAAACCAGATAAATTCAGATAAAAATAGGGTAACATACCCGACCTTGTTACACTCAGGTAGATAAAAGAGATCCAGACTACCACACATATATGATTAGATAAAAAAAATGTCCATTTGAGTATTCTGTAAAAGTATGAAATAATATTCAGGGCAAGCTGACATTGTCAGATCTCAGCACAAGGCTCTTAGCTTTTATGAAAAGCCTATTCAAAAACATCTTCAAAACTTTTTGAAACGAGGTTCAGTTTATAAATGAATGCAAAAAAGGTTTGCGTTGCAAAGGAATATTCAGAAATTCAACATTCAATGTCAAATAATACAACATAGATTTAAAGGATACCTGTGCTGTCACTGAAGTCTGTTGGCTGATCACCCTGAAACATGTTAAATGCGTTAGGATGACAGATTGTAACTTAAGACATCTTAAGGTACCCACACGGGTCATTTTGTTCCCTGGCCGATTCCCAAACAATTATTGTGTGATCTTTCAGGAATCAAACACGGCCACCCTTTCTTTGAGCAGGATCAATTGATCCCACTTGAGGAAAGGTAAATAGAATAGGGAACCAACATGTTCGTAAATCCCTGTTCTATCGCTAATTCTAAAGTATCGAACAGGAATCGGTTGCGCAAAGTGGTGCACATAGATTCAGCGTTCTATCATTGAGTGTAGCTTGAGTTATGATGACATTACCACATGAACTATCGAGCGGGTATCAACCCGTGTATGGGGACCCTTAGGCTTTTTAAGTCCTCCAAAAGTCCAAAGAAAACTCAAGTCTAGACTTGGGTGACCAGTTGCAGGCATTTTCCCAACACCAAACTTGGGTATAAAGGATAAATGTTTGACAGTATGGCCAGTCCTGTTACTTTAAATTTTTGATAATAAAAGAAAAAGGGAGCATCAAAGAAAGTGCAGCATACATTGGTAACAAGTGCGGCCCTTGGCATCTCATTACATTTTCAATCTATTCTGACTTGTATAAGCATTTTATAATGAAAAGAGGACAGCAGGCAGAGCTAGAAGACATTTAAATAACAAAACTTGTTATAAATGCTACTTCAAGCATTAGGGAACACCGTGTTATAGTAATGCACATTGTTTGTCATATACATTTTCAAAGCCTTTGATGGTATCCATAAGGCCGCAATATATATTATACAATCATCCCCGTTTGTTGATGGGATTAGCCAATCAGCGTGCTCAGCTGGAGCCTGAGTGAGTCACTTGCCTCTCCTCCTCTTCCCATTCTAAAAAGGTCCCAGGTGAAGAAGCGTTAGCGGGGGATTGGTGGACAGGTGAGTTCCTATTTTTGAACAGTTAGGTTTCGGGGGACCCAAGGGGAGGTCCGAGGGAGGCCGCTGTAGAATGCCCAAAGGGCCACAGGTTGGGCACCTTGGACCTACACTAACAAAACATTCAAATTCTGTGAACTTTAGTTATATGTTTGTTTATGACATTTTATCACCTATTAACAGCATTTCTTTTTTTACAAAGTGTCATGTACAATGTATATCTGTTATTATGTATATGTGAAGTCTATTGTGAAGTATAATATTGTGTTATATTTTAAAGCTCCTAAAGCACCTCCTGATATGGATATTGACTTTGAGCTATGGGACAATAAAACGATAACCAGCGCTCTTAAAAACTACCTCAGGTAAGTTCCATGAGGCCTTGTGCTTCACGGTTCATAATAGATCATTATGCATTGACCAGTTTTTTGGTGATCAAGAATAAACTTGGCACTCACTAAGCAGCACCACATACTCTTGCCCCCCTAAATCTAAAGGTATGATCAATTTTACCCAACACTAAATTACTTTAGTGTTTCTGGAATTCCTGGTATTGAATGAGCCACGAAGGACAACCAATGGAATTGTTTTGAGAGTGCCCTATAACATTTCTGAGCCATACTATATAAAATTAGATATAGCTATGATTTCTTCTTCCCACCATTTTGTATTAGATCTACTACCGCCTTATAGAGAGGTGTCAAACTCCGGCCTGTGGCCAAAATCTGCCTCAAGGTGTAATTATATTTCACCTGCAGGATTGTTTTTTACATTTTACAATGGAATGTGAGAGAATGCCTTTATTCTTTGACATTTGATGTCACATGTGTTATGGTATTACGCTTTCCTTATTCCAGATTCAATGTTTAAGAAAAACGTAACTGTGTTTCCAAATGAAAAGGTCCATTGTTTTACCGGATGAGAAGGAAAACTCGTTTGTAGAAGTTTTTTAAAAAATAACAAGGTTGGATTGTGACTTTGTCCAAGTTTACAATTCTAAAGCCGCCCATAGACGTCTTGATCCGAGTAGGCTCCAGAAATGACGGGAATCCTGTGTGCTCCACCAACACACGCAATTCCTGTCAGATTGTAGCCAATTAACTTGAATGGGGGAGGAGACTCCCCCTCCAAGTTAACTGCCTACAACAGGATCGGCCACAAAAAGAACCAGCAGGATGGATCTGTGTGCAATCTGACCTGCCGGCTTTTTTTGTCGGATCCTCAAGGTGGGCTCCCCTATAGTTGGGGGCGACCGACCATTATGTGTTCAGCGGGAGAGCGCACAGCCCGTCTATGGCCGGCTTTAGTTTGAGTTTGATATCCCTGCTATAGAGTATGAAAGAAAGTCACTTTAAAATCAAGGTTTTGTTCACTTAAGCTGGGCACACACGGCTAGATTCCTGTGTAATCGACCCCCGATCAATCACAGCGTGGTGACGTCACCATGCTGTGATTGATTGGGATCAATTGAATGGAAAGCAATGTGCACCACATGGGCACATTGATTCCCGTTCAATGGGTACCCGTTCTCTCCGGCTCGCAGCCTTGAGTGAGTGAATCACAACACGGGCTGCTAGCCGGGGAGAAAGGCAGCCAGCCTCACACAGCCTCAGAGAGATGGTCTGGCTCCGCCCCTTCACACTGACAGCGGAGTCCAGGCTGTTTGTTTAGCAGCAGCAGAACGTCCAATACTCTGCATGGAGGTTCTTGTCTCAATGTAAAATATTGGAGATTGAACACGGTTTTCCAACATATTGGAACCCCGTTTAATCGAGTTTCAATCGATAGATCCCACTCGAAGGAAGGCACACACGGGTAGATTTGTAAACAGATAAGAGCACAATCAAGCTGCGTGGGTGCGCACGTTGCTCGATTGTACTCGAATCTATTTACAGATCCACCTGTGTGTTTAGCTTTAGGGTATCTTATCCGGGCATCCCTGGTTTCGAGTGGGACCAATCAATCCTGCTCGAAAACAGGTTATCATGGTCATTCCAAAGTAATGGCTGACACACAGAGTGCTGGACGATCCTCCGAGGGTCCGGCTGCAACAAGTCCCTCATCTATCAAGGGACAATCTGCCCTGTGTGGGCAGCTTTAGACATCCACAACTCCCATCCACAACAAATGCAGGTCAATGCATTTAGGGAGGCATGTGTCCCAATACCTAGAATGGCTGAATGTTTGGAGTAATCCTTGAAATTCAGTGCAGCTGTCCCAGATGCAAAGCATTTCCGTAAGACATGGTGCACCATAGTTTTTTATAGTCTTCTGCAGCTAGATATACTTTATACCTAGGCTGTGGCGCTGAGCAAATTTCAGTAAATTTCAGCAAGTTTTTCAGAAATACTTAAGAGCTTTCCATCACTCCCAAAACCAGTTTGGCCAAACGGTATGCAGAAATGTAGTGGTTTTGCAGATGCTAAACACACAAAGTAAGTGTAGAAGACACTTGAAGTAGACTGAATTGCACTTTGGTACCTAGGTCATGTTATTTTAGGGGAGAAGTTTGCTTTAAATAATGATTTTTCATAAGATGTGAACCCGGTTCTACTAACATGATTTTAATGTGCTTTTTGTGTCGGCAGATGTTTGACTGAACCTCTCATGACATACAAATTCCACAAGGATTTTATTCTTGCAGTCAGTAAGTATATTGGCATTTATTGGCAACAACAATATTCAACCACGGTTTTATTGGGGACATTGGGTAATGCAGAACAGACAGACAGATTCCCCATGTAAAAGGTAGGTGGATGGATAAGCATAGCTTGGAGACAGATAGACAGATTTGAAGGGACAATTTAAGTTTATGTTTAAGCGTCAGTGGCGGTTTTAGGCATGCACAACCTGGGTGATTGCTGGGGGTGGCATCAGAAATTTCTTACGATGCCCAGATGTCTACCCCACTCCGCCGACTATCTGTGTGCCCGGGGGGAATAGAAGGAGTAGATGAAGGGGGTGCCCAGGGCGCTGATCTCCTTAGAACTGCCCCTGGGAAACACCCAAGTATTAACCACTTTCCAACATAGTATTTTGGGATATTATATGGTACCCACATGCAATGTAAATAAACTTTGTTTGAGGAGAGGGTGAACTGAGCTCAGAGGGAATTAATTGCTTTTTCTGATGACAGAAGACATTTAGAAGAAAATCCATCACTGTTATTGTATCACATATTGGACATCCAGCAGCAGAGATACATTGTTTAATATAGTGGTTCCCAAACTAGGAACCACTAGGGTGGCACGTAGGTATTCCACAGTGGTGCTGGCCCTCATTCTTACCTGTGTTTAAATGGGGAGGGGGGGGGGCTCGGTAATGTTCCCAATTATAAAAAGGAGGGCCCTGCAAGGAAAGTTTGGGAACCACTGGTCTAATGAAAGTGGGTGCACTATGTGTGCTGAGGTTGACAAGGCTGGTCAGAACAGTCAGTACTACTAGAACTGGCAATGGGAGGGATCACAGGGATAGTTAGGGGAAATCATGAGCACTAAATCCTTCATCTGCTGATTGTTCCTTTTCGGAGGCACCTTTTGAAGAATAGAGGAGCCTCCACCATTTGGAACTTAACAACCTGTGGCAAAGGACAGAAGTTCTAATGTTTACAAAGTGTTTTTCCTAATATTGAGGTCATATGAAGTCACCAACTGTGAAAATTACTCTTCTTTCCATACAGAATCAGATGACCAGAACTACAGAGTTCAAGCAGTCCACGCTTTGGTTCACAAACTACCCGAGAAGAACCGGGAGATGTTGGACATCTTAATCAAGCACCTTGTCAAGTACTGTGACATTTATATGTTTAGTTTCTTTCCAATATCAAGCCATCCACTTTAGACTAACTTTTTGTTAAGTTCCCTTACAACTACATGTTTGTCTTTGATGGACACCATATACAGGCACCCAGGGCAGCCGTCAGAAATCATGGGCCCAGGACGGGAGCCCCCTCTGACCCCCCCTGACGGCGGCCCTGCAGGCACCATGTTGTCATACTAGATTCCTCAAAGGTTTTTATAGAGAGATCTGTTGGGAATCTAAAGCTAGCATACACGGGTCTACGATCATGTGCCAGTCTAACATTAATCTATCAAACCACAACACAATGTGATCGAGTTAAACACGATTTATGATCCTTCTATGGAGCACATGCGTAGTTAATTACGATACCATAAACAAATTAATTGATCGAAATACCTACAAAAAATTTCAGATATTTGTATGATCAACCAAAATTTACCAATCCCTTTTTAATAGATTTTCTATTGGATTTATGGCCCCTTTCTTCGATCGTACCAATCAAATTCCAGCTTAAAAATGTATTGAGTTTTAAGTACATCTAACAGAATTATCGAACCGTGTATGCCAGCTTTACACCAAAGCTCAGTATAAAATATGATAGTCTTATCGATGCCTAATCTGAATTCTAATTTTCTCGTAGCTTAATCTGTTGTTAGTGACAACCTTCTTCACATTGGAGGCCAATTGAAATACAACATAATGAACATAATGACTGGTACTTGTTAGGCTCCTGCAAATGTTTTAAAATTGCTTAAATTTTTTTAATATTATTAAGTTATTATTCTCCCCGTGGAAGCCTGTGAGGGTGAAACATGTCGGAGTTTTGACTGAATATAAATCTATCTACACCCTATGGAAACCCTTTAGCATTATTCATAAGATATTATATATTTAATGTATTGGGGCCTGTTTTAAAGGTATCACATTATGTTGTGTGTGAACCTTAATTCTCACCCCCTTGTTTTATCCTTATATGTATATTGAGTCTTAAGGCCCCCATACACGGCACGGATCCGGCCGTACAAGGTGGGCTGCCACGATCGGATTCCCTAATTGCCTAATCGTTCTCACCTGAGGATCCCGGCGGAATTGCCGGAATCGATCGGGTGAGTGATCGATTGGCAGGGGAATCCGTGCTGTGTATGGCTAGCTTTACAGTTTTAATAAAGACTCTTTTTACTCCTTTAAATGATTGTTGATTGTAAAGAACCTCTAAAGCCCTACTCATCTAGGTACCACCCTTACGTTGAAAAAACATCTCTTTCCCTAATGGGAACCTGCCTTCTCTCCTACAAATGTTTTACCTGCACCTAATAATTGACCGCAATTGTCATGCCATCTTAGCCTATGGATTGTGTTGTGGTGCCGCCAACACATGCGTTATGCAAGTATATTGGAACCGTTAACACAGCAGTTCCAAAATGCTTTCAGCACTGGGTTATAATATAATGCAAAATGCAGTGCATACCAGTGTTACACAGAGTGTTACACAGGATTCCTATGCAAAACCTAAAACACATGCATAACACACTGCGCTCTGCCTGCATGTAAAGGCCATTTCAAACTAGCCGCACTGCTGTGCGTTTTTTTGCTGGTAACGGAGGCCTTAGTGGTAAAGCCACCTCCACTACCTACAATAAAACAGAATTTCCACATTGCGCTTTACTATACAAGTTAATGAGAGGTGCTTGCACTGTGTACCCAAAGATTTGTGCTGCAAACGTAAACACTGGGCCTGTGAGAAAGGTGTTTCCTATGGGAACCTGTGTACTTTGTGTTAACGCTAGCTGCACTGCGTTACTGCAGCACAAACATGCCCGGTGTGAAATGGCCCAAAAAGCACCTCTGTTGGTTGTGGATCTTATTTTGTCCAAGTTTTGACAACCTGACAAATTCAAATATTATCTTGATCATAATGATGATATTATCTTGGTGATGACTCTATTTCTCTATTTCTCCCTGCAGGGTTTCTCTACATAGTCAGCAGAATCTTATGACTGTTTCTAACCTCGGTGTGATCTTTGGGCCGACCCTGATGAGGGCGCAGGAAGAAACCGTAGCGGCTATGATAAACATCAAATTTCAAAATATCGTGGTGGAAATTTTAATAGAACACTATGAAAAGGTAAAGTCCTATAAACCCTTTGGGGCTTTTTTTATTATATTGTCCTATGTCACGGGTAGGAAAATATCTCACAACACCGGGTGTACCCAGGACCGCCATCCCCGTGAAACGCGAATGGGTGTGCAAAGTGGTGCACACCAATTTGCTGTTCGATCAACTTCTATTGACGTCACTCAAGCTGCAATCGATTGTGGGGTATGGGGGGCTTAAGTGGTGTCTATGATGTTGAGATAGGTGAGGCAAAAGTGTATGAGCTGAAACAAACATTAGACTATGGGAACTGACTACATTTCTGGGAGATAAACTGGTATTTTTCAGTTTTTTAAAGAAATTGGGACCATAAAATGTAGAAATATTAGTATATTTAGTATTTCACATTAAACTTTACTAGAAAGAAAATGTATTTCCATTCTATGTTCTATTTAACTTCTAGAAGGAACGTTATGTCATACCCACAATTATTCCTTTTGGTTTCAGAACTCTAAACATTGACGGCTCAATTAAATATTTGAAAGTCACAGAAGTCTTTCATAATAGTTTAACATTTTACCAAATAAATTATTTGTATACGTATTTTTAATAAAAGAAAACAAGACAGAAGCAGCCTCATTTCACAGCTGGCGTCCATGAAAGAATTTCATTTGTGACGCCAATTTGTAAGACCGCATGCTGCTTCCATATCGGAAAATGTAAAGCTTGTTACAAAAACTTCTGTCCTGAGCACAAATCTGTGCAGATTTCATTGTATGTGATGTGAATTTCAACACCGACTGCCACCACTGAGGTAAATCTGCATTAACCGATTCTTCACCAGGAGGGTCATGGCACTGCTTTTCCTGCGTGAAGGTCATTTTACTAGCTGTGACCTTCTGGGCACACACATGTATGCCCTACACAAGAGAATAGATTATTATTATGATTGATGATTATTATTCAACAGATTTTGATTTCCCTCAGTGCTGGAAACCCATGGCATTAATCAATGTGGCATATATGTTGTGCTTTACACACAGCAGGGGCAGAGAGCAATCACATACTATTAGGCTTAAGAGTTAAGCTGGGCACGCGTGTAGATTCCTGTGCAATTGACCGCCGATCAATCACAGCATGGTGACGTCACCACGCTGTTATTGATTGGGGATCAATTGAACGGAAATCAATGTGCACCACATGGGCACATCGATTCTCGTTCAATGGGGACCCGTTCTCTGCAGCTCGCAGCACGTGTGAATCACAACACAGGCTGCAAGCTGGGGAGAAAGGCAGCCAGCCTCACACAGCCTCAAAGAGGCTCCAGGCTGCAGCAGCTGCTCCAATTCTTTGAATGTAGACTCACATCCCTATTAAAAGTAATGGAGATTGAACGGGGTTTTCCAACCTGTTTTTTCAAGCTGGATCAATAGAATAGAAGCAGGGGATACCCCTGAATTGGCTTCTGACCCTAGATCCAGATATTTAATTAATCATAGTGATCACTTTGTCAATAAAAAGGTGCCATGTCTTCCAATATTGTCAGTCCCAGAAGCTCTAGTTTAGAAACACATATTTGTATTGTCCAGATAAATAATAATGAAAATAATTGTTTGTTTTAACCATCTGCCTAATACAATGCACCCCTTCCTTCCTTCCTTGGGCTGCTTAAATTGTTAATTCCATGAGACCTGTGAAGGTATTCTATGGTATCAGATGCCAGCTGTGTCTTTATATCATGGGGCCTTCAAGGATTCAACCAGAGATACTTGATTGCACAATGTAGTTGATGGTATTGTTGATGTGTCTTTAGCAAATATACCAAATGCACCACATTTATTTAGCTGTATATTTTCTCAAGTGCAAATTTCGGATTTGTGAATTAATTGAAAGCCCCTGAAATATAGTATGGTCACCAACATTGTGTTCCATGTAGGGAAGAGTTGTAGGAACATTTAAAAGTAAATAATATAAAGTAGTACAGAATAACAAAATGGAAGCTATTGTGTTGGTGACCTTAAATCATAATTGGTTGTGTGAACTTTGTATACATTGTATTAACAAATCTTACCTTCAACAGATCTTCCACACAGCTCCGGACCCCAACGTTCCCCTTCCCCAGGCACAACCACGTTCAGTCTCCAGGAGAACCAGAGCCATTTGTCTTTCCACTGGGTCAAGAAAGCCTAAAGGGCGATACACTCCGTGTCTGGCTGATCATGACAGTGAGTATGAGCAAAGCATTTCTTATCGGAGGATTCCATTATAGAGTATAACCTCAGAGTATGGCTCAGTTCTCAAAGCTCTTAAAAGCTAGGACAAGGGCCTTGATTTGGTGGACATAATACAGGGAGTGCAGAATTATTAGGCAAATGAGTATTTTGACCACATCATCCTCT
>CM070033.1:17245151-17256790 GCA_036250615.1 Ptychadena robeensis
TTGATTGTACAGAAATTGTATGAAAAGATTGTTAGGTGTATGGGGGTCTACAGCGTCTGGCTAGGAACCAGCATAACCTCTGTGTAGAAGGCACAATCTAACAATAAAGATTGTGGTGAGATTTAGGGATGATGTACACAACAAAAACTTCTGAGGCTGAGGACTATTCTGGGAAATAAAGTCTTGTCTGCAGGCTACATATAAACACAGATAAGTCGTGTTCCATGTGCCCGGGCTATTCCAATAAATAAAAGAACAATGTGCACATCGCATTCCTGGAAAAGAGTGTAAAACGTATAAATCATTAATGACTCTCTACTAATTACTTCATAGATGTAACTGAGGTCTCAGATTATTCATTTAAAGTGAAGAGGTGGTTTTATAGTTTTTAATTAATCATTGGATTAAATGACTGCAGTGAGCAGCTTTACACGTCAATGGTTCCATGAATACTGGAAAGGTATTTGCCTTGTACACCATATGATCAGTATTTAATGATGTATGAAGAACATGGGGTACCTCATCTGGTTGATGTCATAATACAAAGCACAGATGTGTCAAATATGTACACTAAGATAGATAGAAACTGGGATGTCATATGTGAAAAGAAACCAGATTAGATCTTAAAATGGAACTGAAGACGTTTTTTTGTGGAGACTTTTTGTAGGACCTACAGGTTGGTCACAAGGAACCCAGGGATTGAAACAATGGAGGGGACCACTGTGCAAGATGTCAGAATTGGCATTTCCTATTCTTTCCCATCTCAACATGGATCCATGGATTTTAGTGGCTACCATGTTGGCCATGCAGCATATGGGTCCAGGCTTGAATATAGGCTAGGTTTTTATCTTTAAATAGTTTGTATGCTCTCTCTGTATCTTTGTGACTTTCTTCTAAAGCCCCCCATAGACAGGCAGACTCCTCCATACAACTTTCATGAGACTTACCAACAACTATGTAGTATAGTGACCTCCCTGATGGAATACATAGTGATTGGAAGGTGTAGAAAGGTCCTCCTATTACATGGTTTTGGTAGAAGAAAAGTTGGTTGTACAGAAGTTGCATGGAGGAGTCTGCCTGTCTATGGGGGGCTTAAGTCACTTTGGTTTCCTCCCACACTCCCTAAAACATCCCAAAGAACAAGAGAAGGAGCTAGATTACAGAAACTCCAAGTGCCTCAATTGTACAACCAT
Source organism: Ptychadena robeensis (assembly GCA_036250615.1). Taxonomy (NCBI): domain Eukaryota; kingdom Metazoa; phylum Chordata; class Amphibia; order Anura; family Ptychadenidae; genus Ptychadena; species Ptychadena robeensis. Next base: position 17,246,345 of record CM070033.1, read on the forward strand.
TGATCAGTGTATTGGAGCCTTAGGCTAAGTTTAAGATAAATTAAGTCATGTATATGGATGGGCTGTGTCGATATCCCGATCAAGGTACATGCAGGCAACCCATAACGCTGTGGAAACTTGGCCTTAAGGCGTTGAAAACCAGATTAGTCCTATACAAATTACCATATTGGTTGGCATGTGCTATATGGATTTTGTAATTCAAAATAGTCAGCAGTATAGAAGTATTTCTTTTTATATATTTATTTCTAACCTGCAAGGCCAGGTGGACTGTAAATGACATATTCATATGATGATAATATTTTGATGTCCTTAGTACTGTATGTATAGAACTATCTTTCAGTTTTGATTTGCTAAAGAAAACCAGCACAATATTTTAAAATGTATTTGAAACTGTCTAAGTAAATATGTTTTGTATATTTTTGCGTTTTAACTTTTTTTTTCACTTCTCTTTTAAGGCAAGCAAAAGCAATGTACTCGTGTAAGGCAGAACACAGCCATGAGCTCTCCTTCCCCCAGGGGGCGATATTCACCAACGGTAAGCCTGTGAGCCTACATCTGATCGCTCTCTGTAATGCTGTTGTCTTTTCAGCAGGTCATAGTCAGGATCTTTTTAATTTCACTTAGATTGTGTCAGATTTTTTATGAGCTTAAAATAAGTAATAACTATAAATATCTTTCTTGCTATTAGTTTATTTTTCCTGTTTCTTTGGTGTGCTTCTTCAAACACATTTCTTATGGTTTCGTTTATACTGTATATAAGCTGACCGAGAATGTTACCAATGGTAATTGAGAAAATGTATTGATATAAATATAAACATAGGGGGGAAGCTCCATTGTCAGGTAACATTGCCCCACCCCAGGCTTTGCTGAGTGACACAGGCAGGGCTGCCAACAGAAATTTCGAGGCCCCATACTAGGTTTTTTGGGGGGGGGCAACCTAACCCCTCCCCTACCCTCTGTCTGAGGGCTCCACAGGATGCTTAACCTTGGGGACTTTGACGACGGCAGCACGTCCTGACAGCAGCATTAAGGCACAGGACGGGGAACCCAGTTGCCATGCCCATGCCACAACAGCAGTGGTGGACATGGTACCAACTGGGCAGCCGACCGCTGGGCTCCTAGATGATCGCACAGGCCCCCTGTACCGGCCGGATGGCAGTCCTGCATACAGCAACCTGAACAGTACTATGCTGTGCATGATTTTTTATTTTAGAACGAGGAGTTTCCATTGAATCCAGAGCACTTTCTTTTTGTCTCTAGGCAATGCCACTGTGTCTCTTTGCAGTCTAAGCAGTTCTCTGGATTCAGTAAGAGATCCTTGGTCTAATAGTATTTACTTTACTAGTTAACACCGAAAGAGAATCACTGTAGCTTTCCAGGGATAGCTACGGCGGTATTTCATACTCGTTCTTCGCACAAACTCTGGACGAGCTGGGCTCGTCACAACCGCTAGGGAGGTTAATAAGACTTCCAAATAACATAATCTGTTACTATGAGCCCCTTTCTATGAAAAGTAAATATCTGTTAATCCTGCCAGGTGCTTGCCCTTCCTCATGGTCCATACTCTGCACGTGGATTTTCTCTGTGAAATAGTGGACACCAGTGTGAGCATGCTCAGAACTCCTTAAGATGTTTGTATCTATAGCCATGGTTTCCATGACCTGCACTGATAATGACATACAACCCTGAACCAGCTGTATGCAGTTTGGAATAAATGGCTCTGTATCATCAGGATATATTTGCATTGTACACCAGCGGTTCTGGATGTGCATTTGGCTCATGAGGCATTAATTAATAATTTGCATGGCTCCACCCACTATCCTGAATAAGAGAGTTTTCCTTTTAGGTTTGGGTTTACTTTGAGTTTAGGGCTTATTTATTTCCTCAGTCCCTTCTTACCATAACCTTTATGTTTGTTCTTCCATATTTATTCTATAATATTGTATAATTATAACAAAATGTATATAATAATTATAAAAAATATATAATATCATTGTGCGATCCAAGAATTACACCTTCTCAGTCACTCTCAACAATGATAACAGACCTAGTCAGCCCTCCCCTTGGTACAGTACAACCCTGTATTAGGATTTTTCAACCAAGCTCTGCAGATTTAGCCTACTGGAGTGAAAGTTCTGCCAAGAGACATGTGGTAATGTAATTCAACAAAAAAAATGTAAACAATAACATGTACAGAACTTTCAAGAAAGTATGAGATGTAGATGGATTGTGTTATTAATCTTAATTTTAATTTATATCCCCAGTGCACCGATCTGTAGAACCGGGCTGGCTAAAGGCGACCTTCGAGGGCAAGACCGGATTAGTTCCAGAGAATTATGTTGTCTACCTCTGATGATATTGGTGGAGAGCTATATTTTCATGGTATCCATGGTGACAAATAAGAAGACATGGTTTTAGCAATGAGCTAGATGATGAAGATCGTAGGCCTACATGGCTGGAGGACACGTCAAGGATGTGGTCCACTGAGACTTCTTATAAAGACTTGACTTTGTACATGGATACTGAATACAAACATGTTGTTACGTATGTGTCCAAAAGTGACCAGATCCTTAAAAAAATAATGGTACTTAATTAATGGTGGAATTGCACTGATCCCATAATCCGGTACCTGACCCACCAGGATCTCCTTTACATAACATGAATTGTGAGGGTAAATTGTTGACCTGAGTGGATATTCTTTGCATTATTAATTAACTTTCTTCATATATTTTATCTTCACATTGTATGTATGAGTGGGTATGTGATTTCATTTGCCAACAAATCACTATGGTTGCCCTCCATGAAGGCTTTAGGTATTGATGTGTATGAGGTTTCATTTGAATGCCAATGTCTTATCTCTGTAAATGCGTCCACGTACAATTGTTCCTTGCAATAGACAATATATTTTATGGACTATAAGACAAACATATTTCCTTAAAATCAAATATGTCTTATAGACCAAATACAATTTATTTTGTTCTTAAGTCCTGAACATCCTGTGTGCAATAGCTCTGCATCCCCAGAGCCTGTGATTTGCCCCACTTCCATCAGCCAACCCAAAAGGTCAGTGCTAGGAGACAGGTCTTATTTCCAGCAGAAAGTGCAGGGCTGACACTATAATATGTTTCTATACACTAGCAAAACCCATTCTCTGAACCCACTGACCAACTTATGGAGAGACACATTTTACAATCTGGCACTAACAACTTACCCATGAGCCAATTTTTACATTTGAAAGGAGAGATGAGTATGTCCTTTTATTCTTTGCCTCCTGGTCTACCTCTTGGCTTGGAGTTGGATTTGTAGGAATATAGAGTAATGATATTAAGTTGGATCTGCATGGTCCATCATGGAGCATGCTGAATATTCACTTTAATTGCTATGCCTCTGACTTTTTATTTTATCCAAAACTGGGGCTTCCTTTAGTGCAAATATTACTGTGTATATACACCAGTCCATTTTATTTTAACGTTCCAAACAAAACATTTACCATGAAAATTAAAATAACACATCTACAGACCTCATTTACTGTTTTTGGACCTTTATGGTAGAACTTGGTGAATACTTGGTTGCCCTGATATATGGTTACATGGTTGCAGACCCTGAGTCAAGTGCATCATAATTGGATCCTTAATGGACCAATAGACAATCTCATCCTCCTATTAATAAGAAATGGAGTGAGACAAGTTTGAGCCATCAAGAAATCAGAAGGAACAAATAGACAGCCATGCCTTCTATATTGGATTCATGCATAAACTGGCCCGAGTTATAGAACAAAATACCGTTTCATCTGATAAGGCCATACTGGATACTGGACTGCCCAATAATAAAACCATGGGCACTTACCACACCTGGCACTGCTTTAGTTTTTGTTTTAGTAGTGTTTATAGGTGTTTCCATTAGAATATGCTGTATTTCATGTTTCTCAATTGTCAGACATGTCAAGCTGAAGAAGGCTTACTGGTTGTGTGCCATATCTTTCAATACAATTGTCTCTGTAACATATGATGCTTTGTCACCCCAGGAACACGACATTAGATGTTCCACAGTCAATTTTCAGGCATTGACCTTCAAAGGGTTAACAACAGCACCCCTAAACACCTGCATGCTTTGTGCAACTGGTGCACACGTTTCAGGGTGGATGTATTCAGTCACCCTGAACCCACACATGTGAATACAGGCTAATGGTACAAAGTTTAATATGTATGTGCATGTCCTATCCATGTGTAACTGGTGATTTCAGCACCTTGGCCACAGAGCTTGCAATATTTCCCTTTCACTTTAAAAACATCTTTTTGCCATATTTCCCTGTTAGAATGCATTTATCATAGATAGTCGTTAGAATCAAATCTGCTCCATGTACAGACATAAAAACATTGATTACACTATAATTGTGTGACTGTGTTCTCTATTTCTCAGACAGCTGTCATGTTATGAAGCAGACAGCTCAATCAGAGGCTTACCGGCCAATGGTGGCTCTCCTCTGGTGCTGCTTGTGCCAGTTTGTCAGTAATTGCTTGCCTTTTGCACTTTTTTCAATGCTTGAATCCATCCAGATAATATCACACTTCTGTCATTTTATTGATGTTGCTAACAATGTTGACAAAGGTTTTGAGGTGCTATTTTTCATACTTGTTCGGTACTTTCTAATGTGTTCTGCTTTAAGGAAATTATTTCTAGGACATTGTTAAAGATTTAAGGATTTGAGCTGAAGGAATATGAAGGATGCCATTGTTGATCTCCTCCTAAAAATTCTGTCTCTGGCATTAATACTTCCCATGTCAATGACCATAATGGAGAAGACTGGAAAGTTAAGAGAAAAGTATAAACTCCTGGTCTACAGTCCCAGAAACCGCAGGTGGTGTTATGGACACGCCGGTGTGATGAGTCCATATTGGCTACCTGTGGTTTGTCCGCTAATATGGGCGCTGTTTCTGAGAGTTTAGGGTGCTGTATTCACCATGTGGGCAATACTGTGCCCTATACTTTCTATTACCGAACCTTACCAGATGATTCTGCAGGACGGTGATGGACCCACATTGCATCTGTCACCGATACTGCACCCTCCCCTGATGCAAGTCATAACACACCAGTATAGATTGACAGTCATTTCCTGTAGGGGAATACAGGGGGGCATCTGCACTACACAGCTTCACAGTTCTGTAGACCCAGCCTTAAGCTGGCCATACACCTTTAGATAAGATTTCCTTTAGATCTACCAACAACTATGTAGTATAGGGTCCTCTGTGATTGAACACAGGTAGACTTGATTGTTTAGAAGGTCCCTCATAATACATGGTTTTCGTAAAACGAAAGGAGATCTAAAGTAAATCTGACAGAGAAATCTAAAGGTGTATGGGCTCCCTTACTGGCAATGGATAGGCAAACATAATCTGTCCTTCCTACCATAAAATACAGGCTACAGTGTTTATAGAGTTTGACTGGTGACTGGTGTAAAGCTGGTCCCATAAGTTTGAAAAGACACATGGCAGAACTCTCCTCTTTTTTTATTTTGAAGTGGAGATGGTGGCGGAATTTCGACTAGCAAAAGTTTTGAGTTTATTGCAAAACTCCAGAACATGGTATCCTCACCTTAATTGCTGGAGGTGTAGAGAAGGGTTGTAGGGACATAACATTAAAAAAGTTTTGTTCTAGCACATGTGTAGTTTGCATAAATTAAGCTCAACACTTAGTTGAAATTTGGACTCGAAATGATAACGATATCATGTTCAAGGGCTTTTAAACTAACTCACAAAGTGGGCTAGTCGAAATTTCAAAAGAAGTCCCAGGTTAGGAGAGCACAATGGGCGTCTGTAAAGCACACCTATGTGAGGTAGTATTTACTACTGCAGTTATATGGTTTTAATGCGGTCATACCTTTATGAATGGACCGATTTTGTTTTACCCATTTTTATTATAACTTATGAATACAATGTAGATGAGGTAGGTAGGTACAAGTGGTATACCATATCTATCACGTCTTATCTAGATGTGGTTTTTAACATAGATGTCCTGCCCCCAAGTCAACTATTTGGCAGTATTGTTAAATACATCTAAATCTAAAAGTAAAACACACAACGTTGCATTACCAGGTCTATGTTATAGGTATACCAAGTACAGTGGCATGGGGAACATGGAAGGTTTCCAAGGGCAGCATCATGTCTAGGGGCGGCATCTGGCCCAATGCCTCTCCCCTAGTGTTCGCTCCGATCAATTCCCTGGGGGTTGGATACTCTTGGCCAGGGTGCCGACCTCCCTAGGACCACCCCTGATCCAGTAAAAACTTTTTATAGAGTGGTATGTATCACTATATCCTGGGGTCCCTCTCTCTCTATCTAATATGAAAATAGATGTTTTGTTTGGACATATACTTTATAACTTTAAATCTCAGAAAAATTTCATTACAATATGTTTTCTATGGATCCTTCCCTTTGGCTACGTTAAAGCGGACCTACTACCAGAAATCAAGGATTTCATGAATGGCACTAGAAGTGCCAATAATAGGGAGGAATGCAGTGAAAAAAAAAAAAAACGTCCCTGTAATGACCAATTTAACAAGATAACCCCACAGCTCTCCTCACTTCCTGGTTCGCTGCAAGGCAACACATGAAACTGGGGGTGCAATATCGCGGGTGGCCACTGGGGGGCGTTCAGTGATCTTCTATGGAAATTTTCAAAATAGATCACTGAGAAAACAAAGCTCCCTGTGACGTGCTGCCTTGCTCTGCCTAAAGTGAAACAGAAAGTAAGAAGAGCTGTGGGATTATCTTCTTAAATTGCTCATTACAGGTAAGTTTTTGGGTTTTTTCACTGCATTCCTCCCTATTATTGGCACTTCTAGTCCCATTCATGAAATCATAGATTTCTGGTGGTAGGTCCGCTTTAAGTCTCAACAGTAGATACCTGTTAACCATAAAAAATCATGGAGGACAACAATGAAATTTGTTGGACAATTGCGCCACCTGCAGGATGGGTGGTGTAAAATTACCACTATTCAAATCAGCACAACTTTTCTTGTATAAACCACTAAGGATTCATTTTTTTAATACATCCTTTATTGTATACACAGACAAATGAACGCCTCTATGTCTTTAGATTAAGAGGCTCACCAGAGCTTGATTTCCGTTAACCCACACATACAATTAAATTTTTATATAAATGTAAAACGATATCTATGTAAATAATTGCACCTGAAAAAACACGCTGTACATATATTCCTATGTGTAAAATGTTATGTATAAGTTGTTGAATAAACCATATTTATAAACAAAAGAATGTGTTGTTATGAACTAATGAAGCGGTTTAACATCTTAGTTTTCCTGAGGCATCAAAGCAGAATGCACAAGTTGGTAGGTTCTAGTGCATCACCAGAGAGCCACCTCATAGGGACTTCAATTCTGGTGGTGTGGTAGGCGGATTGGTATATTTGTCCATTCTTGGGTCAATGGACAAAGAGTTGTCTGCACATTCAGATCATCTCTTCTATGAAGGCATCCCTCTGGTGGTGGAGGACAATCCACAAACCAGTGTCTGCTGCCCTAAAGATACACCAAGAAAGGAAAATATGGGTGAATATACAATCCGTTTGTTAGGTACGTTACAATCACTTATACAGCCATCCTGTGTTAAAGTACCTTTGTAAAGTGTATTCCACAATTCCAACTTTACTACATTTAAATAGCAATCAGTCAAATAGGAACAAGGACACGAGGCGCACAACCTAGTACAACAAAGTAAGGTACTGTAAATGGTTAAATAATATGAAATAAAACAAAAGACAAGATACTCACATTTAAAGAGGTTTACCAGGATTGATCTCTCAGGGCCGTGTGCTTTCCAGGATGTCCTCACTTCCTGTTTGGGATGAGATCACTTCCTGCTTACAGATGCTGGAGGGCTCAACAGGAACAATGGGACGTGTTTCGAGCAGAGGCTCTTTTTCAGTCCCATACTCTTTAAAGCTGGACTCCCACTGTTGCAGTGCATTTAAAACATTAGGGTTAACATCAAAACATATTTAGTGATTGCAGACTTCCATATAATGGTTACTTTGTGCAGTTCTTTAAGGAATAGGAAATACCTGGTTACGCTCCTTTATTCATGGTGACCACGTTTTGCAGGCTGATATAACCTCTTCCTCTGCAAAGGTGCCACCAGTCTGAGCATGCCCAGATTATCCACATTGAACAAATGCATTTCATCTTTTTTTTTTTTGGGGGGGGGGGAGTTAGACAGCTAATGTTCCCCTTCCAAATGCAACAGTGACAGACCAACAGACCAGACCTCCCACAGGCCAATATATGGGAGAGCTGCTGGCTGGCAGCTTTTTCATCTAGCTCTGCTCAACATTGTTTATTGTGTGTGGGGGGGGGGGCTGCAGTAAAAAATGCAGTACAAATGGAAGATCCACCTGTGGGCAGAACACCCATCTGACTGCTTTCCCCCCTACAAGCCGCGGATGGTCGTTCCTATAGACTATACGATGCAGACAACCCCCCTCCCCGCATTTTGGGGGAAAATGGTGCGTCTTATAGTCCAAAGATTATGGCAATGAGTTAACAATATGAAACAACATTATGAGTTAACAATAAGAATACGCAAGTTCAAGATACAATTTTCCGTTTTCTAACGCCTGCGGGCCGTTGCTATGTGCAGTGCATGAGGCTGATTTAATGAAAAGATTTTCTTTATAAATATTCTGTGTAGACGGAGTATAACTATACAGAACACTCTATTATTTCAGTCATTGTGTCTTGCACAAAGTTTTCTGAAATTAATTCCCTCCCTGATAGAAAGAATTCAATTACAGAAATGATTGAAAATGTGAAAAGTAACCTTCTCTGCTACTTTGCCTTTGTGTCGGGAATAAACTATTTTTTTAGCATTAAAGAAAAAGCATCAAGAAGTAAGAACAATGAAGAGTTACACAATGGAGGGAATAAAATGGCTTCGGTGACACTAGTGGAACTATTACTTCAGTAGGCTAGGGGTCCTGTGTGCAATGACATTCCATGTTCAGCTGAGCTTCTTTGTATCTCCATCTTGAACGTTATTTTACAATATATCTGTGATGCTTCTTATGAGCTTGTAGGAGTTACTCAGGAGTCAGCTCAATTTGGGGTGCCTGCCAATGCTGTGAGCGATGGAGAGCAGCATGATGACGCCCTCACGCTGCACTCCACCGCTCATCTGTCGGCCCCCACTTGGTACGTGTGGGGGCCTTTACTCACATTCAGCTCAACTTCGCCAGCAATGGGTAAGATGTTTCTTAGAGTCCCCACACACGCAACGAGTGGCTGATTTTGCAGCCGACCAATAAAAGTGCGAGCTTGCAGATGTCAGTGGCAAAATTTCCACCAATCGCCCAAATGGGGTGACAGCTCGGTCGGCCAGAGAACGGATATATCTGTAAATCTCTGGCCGATGCCATTAGTTTCATGAGGACCGGCCCCCTATGCAAACTAACGGCCAGCACACAAAGGGTGCCTGCCGATGCTGTGAGCGATGAAGAGCAGTGTGATGACGTCATCACACTGCTCTCCACAGCTCATCTGTCGGTCCCCACTTGTTACGTGTATGGGGACCTGTAGCGAATCCGAGCTACTTCTTTATTTCAAATGTATTGATATCTACATTTTATTAGAGAGAACAGTAGGTTTGGAAGAGGTGGGAAATATGCCATCTATATCAAGTTTAAAAAACCCTCTTATAACCCGGGTGATGGCCCTCAACACCATCCATCTTCTTTGGTTACACATCTCTCACACTTCTACTGCCTAAGGCTTGCCATACGCCTGTTTAATTGATGAACCCTTCTTCTGTGCACTCGATCCCGTTTGATACTTTGAATGGGACCGAGGGCATCATTGGCAATCGAACAGGTATTTTCCAACATGTTGGTTCCCTCTACAATCCAACTTTCCAAGAAAGGCTGGTTCCAATCGTTTGGAGAGCAATTGATCACTGAGAACGTGAACAGTGAACGATTGTGCTCGAATCGAGTCAAAAATCCACCCGTGTATGCCCACCTTCAGATAAGTGTTGAGCTTGAGTATTTGAATTATTCGAATATATTCTACGAATATCGGCTATTTGTGAATTTGCTATTTAAAAAAAGTCAGAAGTCCGCCTGTTTGAATTGAAAAAATCGTAAGTTGGCATCACTGATGTCGCTTCCGGTACCTGGAAGGCACAGTTCCCGGTTTCTCTATCCGGACGTTTAAGCCGGAATTTGACTTTATTCTATTGTCTTACATCACATGTAGCCGTGCGCAATTATTCACTTTACAGCTTCTCTTCTTTGTTCTGTGATCTCAGCCAGCACGAGCACTGTGTGTATTGCACGTATTCATTCACAATGCGCACAATTATGCGCAATGTATGCCGGTAAATAGAGATGGTCGAATTTTTTTTCAAAAATTCGACCATTTCGCCGGTTTCGACTTA
>CM070033.1:17279119-17295688 GCA_036250615.1 Ptychadena robeensis
CACTTTTTGTGAAAGATCAGCGGCTGTACCATCCCTGCAAGGATTTTGGGGAGTTGCGCTGATATGACCTCAGTCATCATCTCTGGGAACTCCACGCTCAGCGCCCGAGACTGAAGAAACGTATTCAGGCAATACAGGTGGAGCTGCTTGACTAGCTGTTGGAAGAGAAGAAGACATTACTGGGGAAAATACAACCCAACCTCCTGAAACTGGAAAAGCAAAAACAATATGTTCTTAAAATATGTGCTAATTCTTTCTACAACCCTGGGGCAAACCCCCCTTGTCTTTCAATTGTCTTCCCTTCTTAAAGTACCCCCTTCTGGGATCCACATTTGCCTCCACCCTGCAAGAAACTGGGTCATGGAAGTTTATGGAACTGACATCTAAATTGAGGCCAGCACAAAAATGTACCAGCCGGACAGGATTTACAGACCAATATGGCACCACACCAGTATATGGGGAGATGCAGTGGTCATAAGTGTATTTTGTGGTGCCCATGTGAGTATGATAAGAGTTTCTTATAGGTTCAGAGTATGCAAGGTGTAAAAATATTGTCTGCATGGTTCTGTGATGATTAATAGAGATGGACAAACTGTCCGCGGACAGTTGGTGGCAAAACTCACATGTTTTCTTCCTACCGGCGAACAGTACGGGTGTTCAAAACTCACCCCCTTTGCCGGCGGGAAGAAGTTTATTGGTCTTCCGCCAGCCTGATCAGGTGCAAGGAAGGAGGCCGGAGGAAGAATTTTTTCATTATCGGTCTCCAGTGAAAAAATTGGGCATAAAAAAAATGGCACATGGATCATGGAACTGTGCATTCCATTTACCAGAAGTAACATCACTTTCGGTATATGGAACACAACACTGTACGTTCCATGTACTGACATCACTTCCAGTTCTACACAATTAAAGTTCCCTGCGAACAGGCGGACATCTGACTTTTCTAAAGGTTGGATCAAAGGTTAAAAAGTTACATTGGAGTATTCAACCTCACCTCCTGTTCTGGTGACATGTCTAACTGTGACTTCCCATCACTTTGTAATCAGTCTTAAAGGAGAATTGTCCCCTTGGCTCTTCCTCTGCAGCAAATGTGTTATTAATAATTATTGTCTTAACAGACCTGCCCAATAGCCGTTTGTCATTATCTTGTCACCCTACTATTTTGAATTTTCTATAGCATTTACTTAAGTCATACTACCTGCTTAAATATTTTTTTTATATTTTGTTACTCAAACATCGTCATAAATATTATGATGAGCTATTATGTTGTATCTCCACTCTAATGTATTGTACAGTGCTGCGAAATATGTTGGCGCTATATAAATAAATGATAATAATAATAATGAGCACTCTGAATGTATGAATGATCAGCAAATCTGTCTATACTGAGGAATCACTTACTTCATGCATGGAGTCCATTACTTTGGTCAGGTGATAGAACCTCTGGGAACTCGCAACAACTCCTTTATGCCTTAAGCCGATGGCCTTTGCTAGTTCTCTAATGTAGTTAGACCTCATCTCATCAAAAAGGCTTTGACTTTTAAGACCTTCCAAAGGAACTAAAAATAAGAAACAGAAATGATACTCTTAACATCTTTAGTAAGGCTAAAGCCCCCCATACACCTCCATACAATTTCCATTACATCTACCAACAACTATGTAGTTCTGTGTCCTCCCTGATAGAATACATTGCATTGGAAGGATTAGAAAGGTCCTTATATTAAATGGTTTTGGTAGAACAAAAGCTAAAGGGATGCAGAGGATGCAAATGTATGTGTAGCCAGAGATCCAGGGGACAGAAAAGACATGACCAAGGGAGAAAATGTACTAGAAGAGTGACCCAAGAATGGACTGCCACTGACATCTTAATAATCAATTGGGTGGGAAAATGGGTGATCGGTCTTTCCCCCTATCCTGATGCGACAGGGGTGTCCCACAGTGTGGGACCATTCAAACCCCTGCACTACCCTAGTGATGCCCTGCCTATGGTATTTAAATTAAACTGATAAAACTGGAAATCGTTATTGGAATTCTGTTAAACCAGAGATCTAGAGATGGTCAAATTTTTCGACTTGCTTACTTTGTGAGCTGATTGCAAAGCCCCTGAACATGGTATCATCACCAAAATTGCTGGATATGTAGATAAGGGTTGTGGAAACGTTTGAAAAAAAAAAGTTTTGCTCTAGCGCATGTAATTTTCTCATACATTAAGTTAATAATCAAAGTCGAAATTCCGATTTTCGAAATTTTGACTTGACTTTGAGCTTAATTTGTGCAAAAACTATTTGTGTTAGAGACATACTTTTTTTTTTGAGTATACCCCTAATCCTTCTCTACATCTCCAGCAAGTTTGGTGATGATACCATGTTCAGGGGCTTTGCAATTAACTCGAAATCATCGAAATGGTTGAATTTTTTAAAAATTATTCGACCATCTCTATTAATGGGGTTACTCCAGATTTTCAACCAACTCCCAGGGTTAGACTGACAGCACTGTGCTGCCTTTTCTCCACTGACTCCTGCAGTGTAGAGGGTCATTCAGAAATGAACAGAACTAATTAACTAGCTATTAAAAAATATATTTGATGATTTTGATACACAAAGAACTAAATTAAAGGCTATTGGTATATTCAGCTTCACGCTGATCCTACAGACAGAAAATGTTCACCCAACCAACAAATTAGAAACAGAAATATCTAGACTCATCTAATAAAATTAAGTTCTGAACGCCAAGCTCATTCTGCAGCAATTACGCAGTTTGTAAAATAATACATTTTATGATTTCCTGGCAACTGATGCAGTCGCAGTTTCCTCTTGACCCCATTTATCACATTATATAAGACATAATGAAACAGAAAAGACGGCAGACAATCTTAGTATAGTGACTGCATGTCACCGACAGGCAGCATTTGGAAGGTTTAATGCTGGAAGTGCTCAGCGTTTGGTTTATTTGAAAGATGAAATGTTATATTTATTCTAGTGCTCTACATAAATACATGAAAATAGGACAGATGATCTTCAAGATAAAAAGAAAAATATTGGGAGGCGGTGGGAGTTCAGTCACTAAAGTCACTAAATAGTCACTAAAATGTTTGGATGTAAAGGTGTGATTGCCATCTTTTCAATTACAATATTTGGTTCCACCATTAACCTTCTATATGCGTAATCTTCATAACATGGAGGTCAATGGCGCGGCCCCCTGACTCTTTGGCTTCATTGATGTTGCAGAATGGGACCCAGAAAAGATCGGTTAGAGCACCAAAATTCTGTCACCGATGGCTCGGCAGGGATAGGTGAGAATCCCTGAGTGTAGCTTGGGGAGAGTTTGCGGGTTAAGAGCTACACTCGGGGTAAACGCTCAGTTGGTCAATAAAGGCAAAGTCAGGTGCTTGGTCCTTATCGATCAGTTGTTGTCAAACTTTCTTAAGCTGGCCATACACCTTTACATCTCTCTGTCAGATATCCTTTAGATCTACCAACAACTATGTAGTGCTGGGTCCTCTGCGATTGAACACAGGTAGACTTGATGGTTTAGAAAGTCCCTCATATTACATGGTTTTGGTAAAACAAAAGGAGATCTAAAGGAAATCCGACAGAAAGATCTAAAGGTGTATGTCCAGCTTTAGGGTTTCTTGCTAAGCGGTCTCTTTACAATTATTTAGATTGATCGGCTACTGTTACCGAAACATAGGAAATAGAACCTTAGCTGACCGTGGAGTCTGCTTTGGGAATTTTCCCTACAAACAGTAGGGACATGGGGACTTTATAGACCACACAAAAGAAGAATTGAACTATGAATCATTCGGTAACAAAATTCCAAAAAAATCCAATATTTAATGTCCATATAGATAGACCAAAAACCACAATTGATTGATCTCTTTGGTGTCGTTAATTGTTAAGCTGAACACAGCAAGACTGTGTCTTCATACGGTATCAGGTATTTCCCACTCGACCCCAACTTATGTTTGGCTTGTACTTCACCCAGAGTTCAATGTGTCAATTTGTTCCGAACCTCCGGAATCCTGTGTGACGCAATGTTACGTAATCCTGAGGTTACCGAAACATGGCAAAATCATTAAATGTTTTGGTCCCCTAGAGAAAAAGCAGATCCCAGTTTGATAACCATTGTTATAGATGGTGGAATGACAGAACCATCTCATAAAAGTACTTTTTTGACCTCTTAGGTTTGGGCAGGTCCTTGGGAGTCAAATCAGCAGTAACATGTTGGTAAATGAATCCATGGGAGTGGTACAAAGACAAATAGGAACAGGTGCAGTAACCAGGGATGATACAACTGTCCAAATCATTAACTACCACCATGCTGGATTTATCATATCATATGATAAATGTGAAATCATCAATATTCTCCTGTGAAAAATTTACTGGCTACATATTGTTAGTCTTGGGCCCATTGTTTTATAATCTATTTCTGCATAAGCTTGACACTTGACAAGGTAGATTCACTCCTGCAGATTGTGTCTCTCAGTACAGACATTAAAACTGATAGCTCATATGTCTTAGCTTCCATCTTTATTATTGATGGATGAAGAGATGAGGGAGAAGAAGAAATTGGGAAGAGAAGGTGGCAATATACCATGTCTTGGGCCCCTTACTGCCTTAAATAATCTGGCAGGAACTCTTAGGCAGGGAACACACGGCTCGATATTGGAGCCGTTCAAGGTTCCAGGCAGCAGTGTGATGGCATCATGCTGCTGTCAGATATCCTGGTTTGGGGTAAAACAGGGATGACCACATAAGATATGGGCCAGATAGATGGCCATGAGAGCACGCACGATCTGGCATATATTTACACGTGTGTTTCCAGCCAATGTCTTTGAGGGTAAAACTTCCCAACAAGCTGCAGAACAGAAAACATTGGTTGAAGCCTAATTTTTAATGTGTATAGAGATTTACCACTTGAGTTAGGCTAAAACTCCACTATGTTTTGCCAAAACACAGGGCCCCACTTTCTAAGAATCACACTGCCATTGGATGCGCGCACGTCACCAGTATGTTCCCATTCAATATAAATGTGGCTTGTGCCAAAGACTAAACCATTACAATTTTGCTGTGCTTTGGCAAAAAGCGTGGCATTTGGGTCTAACTCTATTTCATCCACCATCTTTCCTACCTCACTCCATGGAGATTCCCTGTTAGTTTACCCTTCCCCCTCAATGGACTTACTTGTATTCAGAAGCAGAAGAGCCTTCATACACAGAAACTCCTCCTGGCTTATCTGTAACTTCACAAATTCCTGCGGCAGCTGCCTCATTGAGAGACAGAGGGAATAAAACGATGAGTCTTTCATTCTTTGTCTGAGAGAACAAACGTTTGAAAGGTATTATGTTTAAAAATGGCTTTTTATCACACATGGTTATGATGATTTGAGACTCGGGAAACCCATATCCCATTCCAGTTACATTTCTGAGGGACAAAGTGCATTAAGAAACAGAAATATATATATAAGGAAATAAAAATATATTAAAGGAGTCAAATATTTTTGGGCACTATACATGGTCGAATTTAGCATTTTGCACTACAGATGGTCTGACTTTGTGAGTTAATTGCAAAGCACCTGAAATGTTACAAGTATTGCAGTGGTACATGTATTTTTTGCAAATATTAGGGCATGTGTCCACTGCAATGTGCAGACCGAAAAGCTGTCCCCGATGCTGCTAATCTTCCTAATGAACATGTTACGGCCAACCCCCTGCGCCAATGAAAATGTGGGACTTTGCATTGAAAATAAAATTGTACAGGCACGCCACTGACATGTCTGCATTTTTTTTCCTGTGTTGGACGTGTGTTGAAAGATGAAGTGGACACATAAGGCCATAAGGTCAAACTTAAATCAACTCAAAAAAATTAGGCATCAGTTTGAAATACATTTTTGAAAAAAAGCGTTACTCGGTTATAACTTTATAATTTACAATTCTTTTTTTGTAATGTTCCCACAATCCTTCCCTACAGCAACTTTGGTGACAATACCATGTTCAGCAAATTTTATTTTATTACATTTTAATCTCTATTGGACACTTCACCAAATATTGACTTCCATTAAAGTGTTCTATTAATGCTATGTTACGAGGCAGGACCGGGGGTAGTGAACAGGACACAGACTCAATGCAAGTAAACTTTTATTCCATAAAGCGATGAACAGAAGTAACGATTGTGCTTTAAATCAACGGAAAGCAGTTCTCACAAAACTGAAGGCCTCAGTGACTCGGTTTCTCCACTTGGTGGCTTTCTCCAGTGCCCAGGAGGGTGGGACCCCAGTTACACCCTTGGAGATCTGCGCAGGCCTTGTGAACCGCTCGGGAGGAACTGGCTCTGCGTCAGCCACACTGTTAGTCGGTAGCTGTGGCGAAAGTCCCCAGCTAGAACTAACCCCGGTTGGCATTAGCTAAAAAACAAGCAGGTTGTCTTGCCCGGGAGCCACCTGCACGCTCTGTTTCCTCTGCTCAACAGACCCGGGGTACTCCTTAACCACAACGGCACCTACTTTCTCCCTCAGGCTTCTCCCTTCCAACACAGGCCCCACTTCCTGTCCAGAGATTCCTTTTATAGGCTCAGCCCCAGAGCTCCCTTTAGTGGACCGGCTGGCCCCCTCGCCAGCATTACTGAGTACAAAGCCTGCTTCATGAAGACATGTACGGGGGAGTCTGGTTATAATGAACTCAAATGGCCTGCAAACAGCACTGACCTCAAACTTAAAGCACCCCTTAAACTCATATAATGTATTTTATTATTGTATGTGTCCTTTGTTGGCAATCACCTGATGTGTATGATGAAATCCTTTCATGTAATGAAATAATCCTAAATTTCCCTCCTCCCCTCCCAGTGGTAACAGCCTCTCACACAGACAGTCAGGAAATCAAATAATCACCTCTCCCTTACAAGCCTACTGAGATATGTTTTGATCATTAAAAACAAAAAGCACCATCTAGTGACCATATGCATTATTGCAGTTCAATCACCCCCAGAAGACTGGCTTAAACAGAGGAGTAAATATGGGAACAAAAGCACAGAAGGAAATTACATTATTTTTAGAATTTTGGACTTCTCCATCATTGTGACAGATCAGAAGGAAGTAAAAATACATTTTTAGTTTTTTTGATGTAAGGTGCACTTTAAGGAACACTTCTCAGTTGAGTTAAAACACTATATTCAAACCAGGTCTTCCATCCAATCCAAATTCAGAGCCCAACCACAGAAGTGCTCTTTTGGCTGAAAAGACACAAACCTTCAAACCCTTCCCAGATGCATGAAAAGGGAAAAGGTGAGTCAACTACAATGCTATTGGTCTTGGAATGGGCTTTCCAACAAACTTTGTTGTCCACAACCTTAAAGCCATGAAATGCACAGCCTGATTTTCATCATTTTGTTAGAAAAATACAATATTTCTGTAGACAAGTGTTATATTTGTGTTCCTAAGCCAGGAAGCATTCAGCATTCAAGCCTCTTAGTCATGCAAGCCCTTTACTCATACCTCACCGCTGAATAATCAGGGTCTTGGTGTTCCTTCATTAAATCTCTTTGCTGTGTACTGTGTAATATGAACCAGGCAAGCAACTCACTACGGAAAAATTATTATTAATTCAAAAGTAAAGAGGAAACCACTGGTCAAAATAACCCTCTGGCATCATCTAATAAACACTAGCCTGAACTTATTAGGTGAAACCAGAGGGTTCTTTTGGCCAGCGGTTTCCTTTTTTTGAATTTGTAGGGATTTGGCAAGGTAATTATGGTATGACAATACCCTCCTAATATACCCCATCAATATATTTTGCTTCTTTTAAATTAATGTGATTTCAATTTGATGACCTCCTTAACCTCCCGAGCAGTCAGCCCCTAACGCGCAGTTTTTAACAGCACTTTATGGGAAATGGCGTACTCTGCTTGAATTTGCTGAGCCCCCTCCCTCCACCCCTGTCCCCATCGTCGGCGATGTGATCTGAGAAACTGATGCCCCTCCATTATAAAAGAGGTCTATGCTCCTTTGGGGAAGGGGCCAAATGGGCGGTTCCTGAACCCCAGAAATGCTGCAGCTATATAGAGAATAACCAATAAACCAATCCTGGTAGTGGTTGAGACAACTCCGGTTGAATTGGGTTCATCTCCACCAATAGGGAGGTTAACATACATTAAGTAATTACTTCTTAACACTTCAACCTTATAGTGATATACATAGAACTTTGTTTGATCTTAAAGAATGCCTGATCTACTTTATGTCCCACGCTGGCAAACACACTATTACGATGATATATATGATCTGTCAGTGAGATACAATCAGTCACATCATCATGTCCACATAACAAGCCTTCACAGCTTTCCATTATTGAAATTGACATCTCTGGCAACGTCCAGTGGCCATATGACTTACTGCAGTTCATAACCCACTGAAGACTGGCATCTACAAAGAATTAAATATTGAAACTTCCACAGACAGAAGCACAGCAGGTTAGTATATATATACCATATTTTTTGGACCATAAGACGCACTTTTTCACCCCCTAAATTGGGGGCATAAAGTGCCTGTGACTTATGGTCCGAATGCGCAACCCCCCAGCCACTCAGCCGCCGGTGGTCACACCTTGGCTTCTGTACTGTATAATTGCCTATGCCAGGAGAGCTCAAAGCCCAGCTGCCATAGGCAATGAAGAGAGAGATAGATGAACTGGCATCTTTCCCTCTCTTCATCCATGGAAACTGCAATCACTCTTCAGCTCCCACGAACACAGTAACAGCAACATCGGCAGAGGAGAGCAGAGGACTGAGAGGAGAGAATCTGCAGATGTCTGCCCCCCCTCCTCCTGCCGATCAGTGTGACGAATGACGCTGTACTGAGAGTTAGGGACTAGAGATTTTTTTTTAAAGCAAGAACTAAATTACTATTACTGTGTAAAAAGGGGAAAAGGCAGAGTGGCTCTTAACAAAGAATGAGTAATTTCATCAAGTGAGTAGTTCTACAAAAAACGATAATCTGACTTGGTGTATATAATAAAAATCATAATAAAGATCCAGGACTGAAAAAGGGACCAATTAAAACCGTTGTATAGTGCCAATGCAAAAATTACCGTTGTATTATAGAACAGCACTCCAACTCCTAGCAATTATGTCAGTGCCTGAAATAACAACCCCTAGCATGTGTCAGAACCAAAAGTAACCCCCTTCAAGCAGGGCCGCCTTCAGGCCGTCTCCGGAGATTAGCATCTAGGGCACCCGCATGCCAGGTTGCCCGATCGGCTTGCCAGACTGTGAGCTGGCAGCCTCTGCTCACTGTCACAACTTTGCAGGGATAGGGTGTAAGGGATTTTATAAAATTTTAATTTCAACTTGGATTTTGAACCTATTTTTATCAAAAACTACATGTGCTGGAGCAAAACATTTTTTTTTCAAATGTTCCCACAACCCTTCTCCAGCAATTTTGGTGATCATATCTTTATCAGAGGCTTTGCAATCAGCTCACAAATCAGCAAGTCAAAAGATTCGACCATCTCTATTCTCCAACAGCCTTGTACATATAGAGTGATATGACATAAGTAAACAATGATTAATAATTTAATATTTTTCCTAGAGTAATTTTCCTAGAATTTAGCTTTCAGTCCACATTGTAAATTGTCAGCTGTAAAATTACTGTATTTTTTTTGGGGGGGGGGGGGGGGGGGGGGTGGATATAAAGCATGTTTGAGCATGCATGCATGCTGTAGACCGGTATTCATCTGGCAGTGCTAAAAGTACCAAGAGCCCAGAGACTAACTGACAGAGATTCACTTTCCAAGCTGTCAGCACTGTGCTCTGTGAGTCTCTGGCTGGCAACAGGGCCCTTCCTTTCATGTAAATTCTGGTATACACAATGTCACAGCAGAGGGAGGTGGCACTCCTGAGTCCAGAATAAGTGTGTGAAACTCTAGGAAGTCAACAATGCTTTCCTGTACTTTAGTATTGCACAGCAGGTAATATATTCACTGCACTTGCATATGTGAATAATAATGAGGTACTGTATGTGCATACTGAATTGCGAGTGAATATATTACCTAATAATAGTATAAACACAAGAAATCATCCGCAGTGACTGTGAATGAGTCTTTCTGTGAGTATTTTTTTTTCCTTAATTTCCTTCATTGCCTTTTATGGCCTGGTGCGTTTTATTAAGTGCAAAATACAGTTTGGATATGGTGGGCTAATGTAACTATATCACAAAAAATAAACTCTTCAAGGCTCCACAGCACTTATTGAGGAATATATGCAAATACATCAATCAAAACCACATAGATGTAATACTCACTCATTCAGAATTAGATCTGGGGCAAAGTAAAGCATCTGTCCACTGACATGCTTGTAAGATCTCCAGCCCATAGCAAACACCATCAGACTCATCCAAGAATATTGAAGAAGGATAATCTGATCATCAATGTGCAGATTTCTAAAGCCTAGGGAGATAAACCAATGGACACATCACAAAGAATGGCCTTCTGGTTCAGAAATTCCCTAACATTGAGGAACATCATAGAGACCAAGATCTGAGCTTATCTTTGATTTAGGTGTCAACTGGCTTGTGATTGATTTTCCTTAAGTTAGCCATACACGGATCGATTTGTCACTGATCGATTCCCAATCCGATCATTCCAGACGATCGTGGAATCTGCAATTGATCGGATTGGGAATCGATGGAACACCACCTTGGGAATCTGATTTGTGGTCGATTTGGACATGGGCCGATCTCCAAAATTACCGATTCCACAAAATCCATTGATCGGAAAGGCTGCTGCATAGGGAGCAATGGGTCCACCAACATACTTCGATTGCCAAATGATTGCCAAAAAAACCCCACATGTCGGTTCAATGTCCGATCCGATTTTGTTTGGTCGATCGTTCAGGGTCGGCAGAACTTGATTGATCGCCGATCAATCTCGTGAATGCGCGGTGATCGATTGGTCAAAAATCTAGTGAAAGATCGACCATGTATGGGAGCCTTTAGATTTCTGCTGAACGGGTAAAGGCACTTTTAACCTCCAGGACCTCTCCCATAGTAATTATAGCACTACTGTCACTTAAGCATATCTTGGTTTGAAATAACATTTGATGTTCACAAAGACTATATATAATGAATAAAAATTAAGCTAACAATCAGGTTACCTGGTAGTAATTTGGACCACTTCACCACACACAGGAGTTGTCGCTCACAGAGCTGGTTGAGACTACACAATAGAGCGCTGGGTGTTTCTGGTCTAGTGTTGTCATATCCGGCATATACCACCTCTGGCTCTATGCTCTGCAGAATCTGCAGCAGTTCTGGAAAGTACTGAATCTCTTGTGCTGAGCTGGTAGATATTCCCTGTGCCAAAGGCTGCTGACATTCCGTTGGGATGGATGTGGGATGTTGTATCACAATCCTGTCCAGCTCCCTTCCAGATTTTAGTCTGTTATACTTTTTGAACTTTCTACCTATGAAATGAAGAACAGAAGATGATTACTTTACATCACAATAGTTCAAGCAAAAAACAGCAACAAAACTATAATGTGTGTTCCCTAATGCCTACCACTGGTCCACATATTGGGCTGTCATAATGTTTTTAAGAGGAATAAACCTCTCACAATATTCTCCCACTAGAGAGCCACAGGATTTTCAAGGCCACAATATTTAATCATTAAATATTCTGATAATAAAATCATAAAATATTAATCAATGTATTAAATAAATATACAAGTATACAAAAGTGCACAGTTAAAATCACATCAGTTATATCCATACATGGGATTCTTGATAGAATGTGTTGTTACACCTGGTTAGTACAATACATAATTATATTGATTATAACAACCACATTAGCATTGTTCCACGGTATTTTCAATTACAACAACTGAAATAGCATTGTCCCAACGCGTTTCACAAAATGGCTTCATCATGAGGTGCTATGGGTGTAACCAAATCTTAGAACTAGAAGGCCACTTTAACTTATGGGTCTACTGACATAGTATAACAGGCATGTTGTTACACCATGAGAACCATGAGAAATGGAGATCAAACCAAATCTAAAGTGCTTAATCCCGTCCTATAGATGTTCCCATTAGTTAGATAGGCATATCCCCTACAGGGTAGTGAGATACCTCGAACCCCCTAGTCAAACAGCATAACCTGGTCAGTGCTGTCCACGGTCCACAGAGATCTCCTTCCTCTCATTTAGTCCTAGGTTATGATGCCCCCCCATTGAAGATTATTCTTGCCCAACATTGCTTCAGTCCTGCATATGAACGGCCTGGCTTAACTATTGGTAATCCCAATGTATGCAGGACAGGAGAAATACTAATTACAAAACTATTTATGAGATTGGAAAAGCTTAAAAGAACGAGAGAGAAAACAGACATTAACAGGTAAAACACACCCCCTCTTAACAATCATACATCTTCCTTCTCCTCCATTGGTTGAAAGTTATGACATCAAAGTCAATCAATTCATAGATCTCTGTTGATGGTTTAAACAAATCATAATGATTACTGGACTATTATCAGGGAAGAAAGTAGCTGCAATGATACATGATGCAGACCTTTTATATCTATACACACAGATTATTCATCACTGGGTTCCTACTGGTTTGGTAAATGCTATCAAAGGCCTATTTTGGACATAACAAGGGAACGTTTTATTTTCATTCAACTTAGAACACAACAAAAATTGATTTAGCAGAAGACACACAATCCATTAATGTTGTCATACTTCCTAATTCCCAGCGGTAATTGCTGTGAATACATTAGGCGCTGCTGTGACTAATAGTTAACTCAGATAATTATGATTTCATTCTCTTTAGTTGCTTATCTGCAGCTTCACCGAAGCTTACCTTCAATATTATGTTAATTGGCGTGCCAATCCTTACGACAAAGTACTCAAAGAGAGAATTAATAATTTGTTTCAAACACAACTCATTTTCTTTAGGTGACACTATAATGAAGATCTTTTTTAAGCATATAGTTTGATATGCTAATGGGACACTTAAAGCAGACCTATCACCAAAACAATTCAAGATAGCACTTGTGGCTGCATGCCCCACTTTTTTTTGTTAAAGAAATCCCATGATACATCACTCTAGTGATTTTGAGCCATGGTGGGTTTCTGAGTACAAAGAGACTAAAGCTAGCCATACACGACCCAATTTTCACCAGATTTTTCGGCCAATTGACCGCCGTGCGCGCTTCCGCCAATCGCCTGGCAGTCGCTACGCCGAACATTGGGTGGGCCCACCTGGTGAGACTGACCAGGAATCTTCCGCATGTCACATCACATGGTGATCCAACATGCCGGTAAATTCCTGGTCAATCTTATTACTTTGAATGGGGGCGGCAGTCAACATCTCTAATATGCATTTATATATTTTTCATTATTTTATTTATTTATTCTCTGGATTTGGCTTAAGTCATATGCAGAGCAAGATTCTTAGCCCCAGTAGATTCCAAAGAGACCCAGATCTAGTCTTTAGGATTTAGTCAATGGCATTAGGAAGGAATGGCACAGATCCATAGCCCCTCCTATGTATCAAATTTATATCCCTCTTGGAGCAAGGCGCCTCCCTTCATCTGGGATGTCTCATCTACAGAATGAAAGTACAAGATAAAGCGGACCTACCAAATGGTAGGTCACTTTGCACTATCGTCAGTAGACTGACGATAGTTAGGACAATCACTGCCCCAAAATAAAAATTCTGAAAGCAGGAGGGGTGATATTTTCCAATTCAAATGCCCCTTAACTTTCATAATTGTAATAGAGACAGAAGATGGGCCTTCTTGGAACGTAAGACCCAAGTAACAATGTTTGTGGAAAGTAAGACCCACGTTACAGATAGGTACACAGAAGATAGATGGGTAACCCTACTGAAGAGTTGTAAATAAAAAGTAAGTTTGAGCTAAGCTTGAACCTGCAACAATTAGCTATTTGCACTCTCGGAACCCTCTTCTGCTCTTCTAACAGAACTAACAGGTAATGTTTAAGGTGTTTGAACTCACCTGTCCGCCAATTCCCCGCTGATGCTTCTTCCCCCAGGATCTTTTTAGAGCTGGAAAAGGAGAGGTGAGCTTGCTCAGGCGCTGTCTGGGTCGCTGCTTGGATTTCACTTATGCCAATCAGTGTGCTCAGCCGGAGCAGTCGGCAGACAGGTGAGGGCCTATGCTCCCACTCATCCACCAAGAATGGGGGCTGATTGTATATTATATTGTGGCACATAACCTCAGAATAGGGGCATATAACCATAGAAACAATGCCTTCTAGATCTGCCTGCTATAATTTTTGCTTATACAAGTCAGTATAGATTGAAAATGTTATGTGCGGCCCTTTAGCGATGCCATATCTATTCAGTTGCCCACGACTGTCTTACAGCCTCAGCATGAAATTCTTCATTTCAGTAATACAAACAGAAATAGGCAACCCATTCAACCCACTGCTCACACAACAGCTGGCTTACATATGTATGGCATGACCCCTACTTCGCCAATATGACTTTTATAGAGAGCTTGTGTCTCCATGTTTCTGGTCCTCATAAGGAGCATGATGTAATAACATCCTCCCAGCCAAGATAGCGAGGTCACTGTGCCCTGTTACGGCTTCTGCTAAGTACAGTCATAAACACTTTTCCTTCTCTGTAAAAAATATTTCGATTCTATTCCAAATGAAAAACAAAAGGCCCAATTTGAAACAGGCAGCTTGTTCGTTTTTTATTGATTCCAATAAACAATGACTAACCGCTGATATTTTTATATAATACTAAACTATAACTAAAAGTTGTTTTTTATCATTTAGACATAATAACAAGCATTTCCCCCTAATTATCCTAAACACAAATGTATACAGGAAAGGTAATCAGGGTGTCCAAGAAAAGTTCTACTCCAAAAGAACTCATAAAGAAGAATATGATTAATTAGATTGGTCTAATCTTTTCTGATTCAGAGTAGAGATGGTTAAATTTTTCGACTTGCTAACTTTGTGAGCTGATTACAAAGCCCCTGAAAATGGTATCATCACCAATTGCTGGAGATTTAGAGAAGGGTTGGAGGAACATTTGAAAAAAAAAAGCTTAGCTCTAGCATATGTATTTTTTGCATAAATTAAGTTCAAAGTTAAAGTCGAAATTCCGATTTTTGAAATTTTTACTTGACTTTGAACTTAATTTGTGAAAAAAACTATTTGTGTTAGAGCAATACTTTTTTTTGAAGTATACCCCCAACCCTTCTCTACATATTCAGCAAGTTTGGTGATGATACCATGTTCAGGGGCTTTGCAATTAAGTCGAAACCGTCAAAATGGTCGAATTTGTTTTAAAAAATTCGACCATCTCTAATTCAGAGTTGTTTGATCACTTCTCATTTAAAACAGAATCGACCAATGGCAGAAATCATTTTTAATCAGCTGGTTCAAACAGATCCACACATAGATGCCAGTGTGATCGACAAACTGCTGATCGCAGCATGATGACGTCATCTGCGTCTGCAGACAAACCTTTGAAGATACCATGGTCCCCATCCAAAGTAATGCGATCGACCAGTAAAGAACCAACAAGTCGGATCGCCCTTCACTCCAAGTGGCCCCATTCATTTTGTGGACGATCGATGTCCACATCCTACCCAAAGTGTTCATATTTTGTGCCACCATCATTTTCCAGCACTGACTTAACTCAGGGGTTCTGTAGAGATTCACAAGTTCTTCCTCTCCTCCATGACGAAATCATGGAGCTGGTGGATGTTAGAGACCTTGCGCTCCTGTGATACTGTATATACCCATGTAGTATACATGGTACATGGTTGTGCAGCTTTATACTACAACTCTCCTCCCAAAGGCATATGTGATCAGCACATTTTCATACACCGGTCAGATGAAAAAAAATATGAAAATTGCAGATTAATCATAAGTTATTTCAAACACATTGTCTCTCTTGGCTATGATAGACGGGGCAAAAAAAATGTTAACATGAGATTAGTAATAGGCCTTCTGAGGGTCTATGGGCCAAGTTCTGCCATGATTTATATTATTTTGACACCGCCAACACTTCAATAAATCTTAAAAAAAAAGCAGTTAAGTCCGTGTCATGCTGAGCAACGAGCTATCACTTGACAGAGAGATCTTCCAGTCTGGATTGGGTTTACTTGAATCCAGCTGATTTTTTTCACCTTTTGCTTTCATTATTTTTTCAACATCTCCATTTTGCTCATTGACCAATTCGGAGAAACGGTAAAAAATACATATTATGAGATTTTGTTCCATTTCAATCCAGACCTTTGATACTTAAGTAAAGCTTAAGCATGTCTTTGCTAATAGTGTTGAACGCAAATATTCAAATCACAAATTTTTATTATGAATATCAGCGCTTCGAGAATTCGCAAAGATCTTGAGTATAGTGCTGTATCTTCGTAATCTTAAATATTCAAGATTCTGGGGAAAGTACCATGCATTGCGCATGCAATATGTGCATGTACACATTCCAATTTCACAATAAATTACTGCATTTTTTGGACTATAAGACTATTAGCTGCGATCACCATTCCGCACACACGCTGACAAGAAGGGAGACGAACTGTGCAGAATCCA
>CM070033.1:17295722-17309401 GCA_036250615.1 Ptychadena robeensis
CCCCCCCCCCCCCCCTTTGCCTGAGTGTGCTCTCTAGTGACACAAATTTTGTAGCTGAAATTGGGTACTGCATGGGATTTTTTTTCCAAGTGATTTGAGCATTTACATTTTTTTCTGGTTTTCCTGCTCTGAAAACTGGGTGTGTGTTGTCTCATGTTGTGATTACACTGCAGCTGTTATTTCACATTCTGCCACGAGATGTCGCCGTGACAACACACATTGTGTTTGCAATATTTGCATGTACAAGTGCCAATATTCGCAATACATAATGTCAGGAGATCTCGAATTTTCTAATTTACCTGGAATATTTGGAGAATAATTCACAAAATGTCGTGAATTTGAATATTGACTATGCTGCCACTTACTAATATAAATATAAATCTCTCTGGATCTACGCATTTACACTTTACTGTATTTTTTGAGTATAAGTTGAGATATGGGACCACAATAGGACCTAATCGCACCACTGTTTTAGATTAAGTTATTGCATAATTTAAAGGCTTTTTGCTTTTTGATCGCATTAATAAGATGCTGAAAATTTAACTGTAGCAAGCACATTGCAGGTCAATCCGACACAGCACATGTAAATTTCAATTGGCAACTGTTGCAGTAGGCACACAATTTGCATGCTAATGTCAAAATCTACAATACATGAAGAGGGGGCTACAGTCCCACCTGCTGTCTGGGTATAATAGCACGTAATGATAACTAATGAGATACACAAAAATGGACAAACAGTGGACCCTTGACTTAAAGCGGACCTACCACCTTCACATCTGCCTTCTATTATTGGCACCAGAGGTTCTCATAATTGGGAAGATTGAAGGTCAAAAGTTTAAAAAAAGCCTCCCCCGGTGATCGCCGTGGCAAGGTGACATGGGAGCCGCCGAGGGGCAGAGCATCACTGGATTCAGATCTAGATTGGTGGACTCTTCCGGTCTCACTCCTCCATCTTGCAGCCTGGTCACTCCAGGCATGGTGGCATGGGAGCGAGCAGGCAGGAAAGGTTTATTTTTGGGGGTGGCTGTCCCTGGATGAAGACTGGATGTAGGTGAGTTATATATACATGTTTATTTTTTATGTTTTTGAGTTTTTATCTGCTTTAAGATTTATTTTGTTCCCATGGTTGGTTGTAAGTCAAGATTGTTCCCATAAGAAATAATGAAAATACTTATAATGTGTTCTGAAGTTCCCAAAGCTCCTTTACCTAACCTTTGCAGAGTAAAAAAGCATTGTAAAATATGTATGATTGACCTGAAACACCAATAATATTCCTGGTGTTGTCACCAAAAAGATAAAATGAACCTAATTACCATTCAGATTGGCTTTCAAGAAGAGAGGATGACATGGAAGGTGGTTATTGTTGGGAAGTAGAGTCCTCTTCCGTTAGAACAGGAATACGACTCTCATTTTGTCATGCTGGACTTATTAGTGAGATTGGTCACATGATCACAACTTTCATATTTCTTCTTTTCAATGTTGATATTTAGGACAGGGTTGTGCTTTAAGGCCCCCATACAGGTGTCGGATTCGCACCGGATTCCGGCACGATCGATTCCGGGCGCGTGCACGCGAAACGATCGTGCCGGAATTGCATGCAGCCCACCTTGTCCGATCGATCAGGTCCGATCGTTCAGGGGCTCAGAATCGGATCCGACGGAGAACCAACATGTTGGTCTTTCTCATCCGATTCTGCCCGGATCAGGGGGAGTTGCCATTTGTGAGGTGGAAACGGAGGTGGAATCGCACACGGAATCGTGCCGGAATCCGCTCGGACAAGGTGGTATGCTGAGATGGATACTCTTAATTGGCCAATTGATCACACCTGCGATTCCCGGCAGAATCGCCGGAATCGATCGGATGATGAATCGATTGGACATGGAATCCGACACGTGTATGGCTAGCTTTACTGTCGCCCTCATAACTCCACATGAACAATTTTATTGCATAGCTGTTTATATGTTTTGTCGTATATTTCTGTAGAATGTACACTTTTAGGACGCCCCAAGCAAGGTGCAGATAGATATATGAAAATATGTTATATGAAAGGCTATTCCTGCTTAAATTGTGTCCCCATTGTGTGCCATCTGACTATAGTACTGTAATCAGTAATAGAAATGAGAACCCCATATATACTTCTTGAGTAAAAAAAAGAAGCAATAAAATGGTTTAGACGGTTACTATTGATCCTTGTTGGAGAGCACTGGGTTACCACATTAGATCTGGACTCTTGTGTTGTAAAAAGAGATAATATTTACTACAGTTATAGCAACAAACATATTTTGTAGTTTATTACCCATGGTCAGGAGAAGTCCTTGTCTGTCTGGTGCCCTGGGCGATCACCCTCTCTTCCCCCACCTCCGATGTCAGACAGGTATGGGGGTAGTAGCAGTGTCCGACAACGTGCGACCCAATGTTTATTAGCAATTGAGGACACCAGTTAAGCTGCAAGAAACAGTTATTTTGCCGGGTGGTGCCCATTCCATTGTAACTTGTTCTAGTTTAGGTTTAGGTCATTGCTGGGTCTTCCTAAAGCTGGGTTTACACGTGTAGATTTTTTAATAGATTTTTTTGTCGAACATCGTTCGTCCATTTTTTGAATGTAACATTAGATTTTTTTGTTCATCCATCCCGATATCGAATGATATCGAATCGAATGAAAATACATTCAGAATTACTACGACTGATAAAAATTTACCAACATGTTTGATGACCTTTTACAAAAGGTATCCATCAAACAAATTTGCCATTCTAGATTTTTGTTCAATCAACCAAAAAATCGTTCCTTCTTCATTGATTGGACAAAAAAATCTACAGGTGTAAACCCACCTTAAGGGATTGCTCCCACTAGAGCGATGATCGCGGGTGGTCTGGCCATTCATTTGCATGGGCTTGTCCCCACATGGGTCGCGGGCGGCTGTTGCCAATTGCCCTGGATCGAGCCCATAGATATGAATTGACGTAATCAAAAATCATGCTGGCCGCAATTTTGTAATCGCGTCCAATCATTCTCTGTCGCTCCTTCATTTCTTGTTTTTTATTGTGTCACACCTGTTTGCGGCCATCCACGTGCCGCAACTAAGCACTAGAACAAGATAGAGACCAAAAGAATGAACTGAAATTAGTCTAAAGCCCCCATACACCTTTAGATCACTCCAACTATTAGATCTACTAACAACTATGTAGTCCTGGGTCCTCCCTCATAGAATACATAGTGATTGGAAGGTATATATCACTGCTATGTAGTGCCGGGTCCTCCCTGATAGAATACATAGTGATTGGAAGGTTCACAAAGGTCCTCATATTACATGGATTTTGTAGACGAAAAGTTGATTGTACAGAAATTGTATGGAATGATTGTAAGGTGTATGGGGGCCTTAACAGTTTCTCAAAGATACCAAAACAAAGATTCCGGAGTGGCCCACACAGTGTCCAGACCTTAATCCTATTGAGAATCTGTGGCGGGTGCTCAACATAAATGTCCATGCTGGAAAACCATGCAATTTGGGCCAGCTAGAACAATTTGGTAGAATGGGCCAAATCCCCCTTGTCATCAACATGAAACATTAGAGGATCAGTCTTTAGGGTCTAGTTGTGTTGCAATATTACCAGTAAAATGCACCCAGATATATTGATGTTAAGACACCTGAGTCAGGGATGGCCACATTCTACTTCATAATGTTGAAAAAAACAAAATACCGCTCAGGAAGAATTCATGGGGGATGGGAAAGTGTTCCATTATTCAACAGGACATGGACTTTAACATGAGTATGACTGTTCGTGGAAGTTTTTCAAGTGGCTACGGTCCAGCTTTAAATGGAGACCTTATTCATGAAATATTAGGAGAAAGTGACGTATCAAAAAACAAAATACTTTCTTTTTACAAAAAGCCTTTTATTATTGTAGGTTTTTAGAAGGAAAAGAGCCTTTGTGTCTCTATAAATGGTGGAAACGATGAGCGACTGTTCTCTGTCCAAAGCCAGTTAGAGGTGAAGGTAATTAGTAATGAACCAGTGCCAGTTTGTTACTTTTCACCCAGCAGGAGCAATTCTGCTCATTGAGGAACTATTCTACGCCAGGCGTATTGTATAACAAAGGGAACTGGACAATACCACTCCTCGAAACTGCTGCAACACGCTCTATGTTGCTCCTAATCATGTTTCATGTTTTCTATGGTATGTTCATCTAAAGCCCCCCATACACCACATACAATTACCATGCAATTTCTGTACAACCAACTTTTCTTCTACCAAAACCATGTAATAGGAGGACCTTTCTACACCTTCCAATCACTATGTATTCTATCAGGGAGGTCACTATACTACATAGTTGTTGGTAGGTCTCATGAAAGTTGTATGGAGGAATCTGAAGGTGTATGGGGGGCTTAAGGATAAGGGAAGCTATTTCTAACTGCTTCATGTTAATCTCCGTTGGCATTATCTTTTGAATTGCTGACATTGAACACTATGCAGATTAGGAGTACTGACGTCCTAAAGATGATTCAGGATTTTACCTTGAAAGGATTGAAGCTGCTGAATCAGTACAATAGAGAGTTAAAGTGGCCCTACACAATTCAATATTTCTGTTCGATCGACTTTAAAATGATCGTTTTTTAAATAGATGAAAATCCATACCTGCCCACCTGGTATGTTGGACAAAAAGTGGCCGAAAACCGGTTTTCTAGGTGTTTGGATTGATTTGTTATAATCATACTTAGAATAACATTTACGATCGTAATAAGAATCAGAATTACCATCGTATTTAGACTCTGCATTAGAATTGTGTTTGAATCGGAATCGTAATAAGAATCGTATTTGGAAACACATGCACTGAATAGTACAATCCTAAATCGATTGTGTTAACTTGATCACTAGTGATGGCCTAACATCAGCTTTGGCTGTTCGTGAAAAGGCGAATCGAATTTCTGCAAATACCCGCGGCGAACATGTGAACGGCAAACCTCAATTGACTGTAATGGAAGGTGAACTTCTTAAACCTTCAGCTCATATTTGTAGCCAAAATACCAATAAAAAAAGTCAAAAGGGTGCAATCACCTGGACAGTGTTGTGCCAAATGGGGATCAATGGCTAAACTTCTCCCCCAAAATACTGTATTATTCATGTCTAATGGGCCAAAATCACATCTAGATGAAAGATTTTGCCAAAAGTTAGCTGGAGTGGGCTGCCAGCCTGACAGTACCTTCTGCAGTGCATCACATTTAGCCAGATCTCTCTGCAATACATAATACAGCATATCCCACCCCCAGAGAAAGACTTTTGTGGCTGAGTAATGATGAACTACATGTAACAGAATACCTTACCTATAGCTACAGATCAATGGATGGAGTATACTAGCAAAGTAGCTAAGCCACCCCTCAATCAGCAGCGGCTATCCCTATCTATCTAGTACTGGAGACAAAGGATGAATGTAAAATGGCCACTGGGCTGCTTCTGTTATAGGGGGCGGTATCCTCCAGGAGCAAAAGGAAGTGTTATTGGATGTACTATACCACCTGACTATAGGGTGAGGGGTCCCAATTTGTCTCCATGTTAAGGTGTAGGGGGGGGGTCGCACACCCATAATGTTCGCCGCCATTGCGGGCGAAGTTTTCAGCCATCATTATTGATCACACTGCGTGGTGGTACAATTGATCGATGTTAGACTGGAATCTAAAGGTAGCCATAGACTCCTCAATTCCTCTGTGACTGATTCTTGAATCGATCATTCCCGGAAATTGAAGAATCAACAATTGATAATGCTGCAATTGATGAGCACACCACCTAGGGAAACCGATTTGGGTTTTGTAAGGAGCAGTGTGTGGCCCAAAAGGATAAGATTATGCAAATAGGGGTCAATCACACAGGAAACAATCAAGGGTCTCCACCAACGTACTTTGATTAAAACAAGAAACCTATATATCGGATCAAGGTTCGATTCGATTCTTGGTCGATTTATTTGGATCTATCATTCAAGGTGGGCAACAGTCGATTCATTGTGGATCGATCAACGTGAATGTGCGAGGCGATTGCTCGCTCGCAAATTGACCAGTGTATGGCTACCTTAAGATCGATCGTGGAAGAGACACATGCATGGCTAGCTTTAACTAGCATTTTCAGTAGGCTTTAACCTTGTAAAACCCTGTAAATCTTACCCTGGAAAGTATTTATTTATTGCTAAGTGCCTGAAACAAACTAATTATAAAAAGTCAGGTAGACATAAAATATTGTATATAATTATGGTGTATTCTCATTTTCACCCAGGTGGGGAGCTGTGGCTGCTTTTAACATATTTTGCAGTGTATCACTTTCAGCTAAGATAGAAAAGACTGTTGTGTATGAAGTTCAATAGTGCAAGCCAACAAAAGGCATAAAACAAAAATTTTACCAACATTGACTTTGCTGTGTACAGACCAAGATTCATTCACACATATATAAAGACCTAAGGGGGCAGATATGGGCCATAGTTTGCCCACATCTGGGCTAGACTCTCTTTTGAGTTTTTATTGCTGTCAGTGTCTTTGTTAGAAGGATGCACTTTCTTGAGAAATCTATATATCAAATATGTTTCCTTCCACTTCCTGTTGAGTTTATTGGGAAGGAAGTAAAGAGAAAGTACAGGGAGCCTTCCCTATACTGTTGTAACCTTCTAATTCAGTCCTCTACCGCTTTCTGTGGTCTTATACGTCTCCATTGATAGAATCACCTCAGCTTAGCCCAGTGGTTCCCAAACCTTTCCCGCCCTTTTCTAGAAAGGAACATTTTCGAATGCCCCCCACATTCAAACTTCTACTAAAGGTGGAGGGCCATTTGTAGCTTGTGTACTAATACTAGTGTGAAATGGCCCCTAAACTTATTTGGAAATACAGCTCATGCTACTTTATTTTGTTTTCACACCAATCATGCAGAGACATTCATCATTCACATAGAGACACACACTAAAACCATGCAGAGACATAAATCATTTACACAGAGACAGACACACACACACAGACACACACATAACATGCACCCTACTTACTGTCTACAGCTCAGTTAGTTCCTCCATGGTTGCCTTAAAGCTTGTCCCGCCCAACCCCTAGCTGCACCCCTGTGGAATACTACCACCCCCACCGATAGGGCCGTCCCCCAGTTTGGGAATCACTGGCCTAGCCAAAGTCAATAGGCTGGAGCTCAACTACTCAACTTGTCATTTTAGTAATGAAAGGTGAAGCTTTTTCCCATATATAGATGCTGTATATTTCATTTGTCTGGAATATATTTGTACGACTTTTTTGGGGGGGTGGGGAGGCATAGGTCCCTTTTTAATACTGGCTGGGTTTTTTGATAACTTTGTTACAGACTCAAAATGTGAAAAATCATTTTGTCTAAGCTTGGAGCTAATAAACAGTAAAAGTACAACGTGATCAGAACACAACATAAAGACTCCGCTCCGGGCTATATTCTTATACTTTATTATGTTTGAAGAGCAGCAAAGGAGTTCGCTGAAAGTCTGTTATTGGAGCATCGAGGGGAAATGTGAATTACATTTCATTGTAAGCACATTCTGGTTTCTACACAACAAAGTCTTAATAAAGTGACCATATGGATTTTTTTCTGTTGATTTTCTTTAAGATTGTATCTAACATTCTAAGTTACAATCTTACCATCATCTTTTGTTTTACCAAAACCATGTAATATGAGGAGCTTTCTAATCCTTCCAATCACTATTTATTCTATCAGGGAGGACCCGGAACTACAAAGCAGTGATATATACCTTCTAATAACTATGTATTCTATCAAGGTAGACCCGACACTACATAGCAGTGATATATACCTTCCAATCACTATGTATTCTATCAGGGAGGACCCAGCACTACATAGCAGTGATATATACCTTCTAATAACTGTGTATTCTATCAGGGAGGCCATTATACCACATTGTTGTTGGTAGATCTAAAGGATCTAAATTGTATGGAGTGATCTAAAGGTGTATGGGGTGGCTAAGAAGTATTCAAAGATGAAAGGGAGATTTCTCTGTCAGATTTCCTTTAGATGTTCTTTTGTTTTACCAAAACCATGTAATATGAGGGACTTTCTAAACCATCAAGTCTACCTGTGTTCAATCACAGAGGACCCGGCACTACATAGTTGTTGTTAGATCTAAAGGATATCTGACAGAGAGATCTTTAGGGTTACAGGCTGCATTGGGTTTACAGGGGTTTGCACGTTTGTGTTAATGCAGGGTACACAGGTTACAATTTTTTTAAACCTGCAACTGATGTAAAAGATCAATGTGCCCATTGCTTTAACTGAGTCTCCTATCTGTTCTGTTACATTGCTAGAGTGTTAAGAGAAACTCCCCCTCTACTGGCAATAAGGAACACTCCACCTACTTATTATGTGCCCCTTCTTCCAGCCCTAATAAAGGAAGCCTCAGGCAACAGGAAGTTGCCTGAGCAAAAAGGTCTTCTATGTCTTTACTCAGGTTCCTGTATGTTATACCTATACTTTGATTCCCCGGCTTCTTACCCTCGGCTTGTTCTATGGACTGTCTTTGTCTCATCCCTTGGCGCTAACTGTAACCTGAAAATCGTCTGTAGCAAAGAACACCTGATGAACACCAGACTCTGCCCCTCAGATTGCAACTTTTCCAACTTTGCAGTTAGTCCCGTGGGTCCACTGCCTCATATCATCAGTATCACACCCCGTGAAAGACGTGTTATCATGAATGGGTCTGTTGCAGCGCATGTAGTGTGCAAGGACCCTTACACTGACCTAAATGAAAGCGTCAGTATATTTGAATATACTAGGTACAATGGGTGTTACCGGACTTTAAAATCAGGCAACATGCTTTGCTGAAACTGTGGCCTGCATTGGACACATGGTCCATTCCAATGCTAGTGAGAATGATCATCAATGGATGCTGGAAAATAATGTGAATATAAATATTTATAGTAGGGCAGATTTTCATTATAGAGATCATTTGGTAGTTTGTTTTCTTCTGTAGACTGAGCAGCTCTACAAGAACAAATAACAGTAGATAAGGAAGTAAAGACTATTAATAGTGACAATAGCTATTGCTTGTCTTTCCTTTCCACTGCATAGATGGGAGAGATGTTCTAGTTCTATGTATACAGTACTCCAGTACCCTCCCACAGTATACAACCTCAATAACCCCCCCCCCCCCACCCATGTTTTGAATGTGAGTTATCTCTTTAAATATGAAGTTCATTGCACTTTCTTAATAGGTGGAATGTGAAAAAGCCATTTGTAATGTAGATATCATTTTATCCAAACATAGCAACACAATGTTCAGTCCGTTCCGCTGAATGCATATTTGCTACCATGCGGGGGCATGTTGACCTTGGCAGATAATGTATTATTAATTGACCCTTTCACTTTTCTATACACAGAAGCACACACCCGATGTTCACTGCTGGAAAATGGGAAAACAAGTTATTACTGGTTATAACAAGCTATTGCGTTATTACTAGTGTGGATTTCTAGAGCACTGGGCGGACTTCTCATTGGGGTACAATGTATGCGGAAGACAGTTTGCACCATAATGGAACAGGGGCTAGGTTATGGGTAGAGATGGTCGAATTTTTCGACTTGCTAACTTTGTGAGCTGATTTCAAAGCCTCTGATGATGGTATCACCACCAAAATTGCTGGAGATATAGAGAAGGGCTGTGGAAACATTTGAAAAAAAAAGGTTTGCTCTAGCACATGTCGTTTTTGGATAAATTAAGTTTAAAAACGAAGTCGAAATTCCGATTTTCGAAATTTTTACTTGACTTTGAACTTAATTTGTGCAAAAACTATTTGTTAGAGATGTTTTTTTTTTGTAGTGTACCCCCAACCCTTCTCTACATCTCCAGCAAGTTTGGTGATGATGTTTGGTGATGATACCATGCTCCAAAAAAAAATTTGACCATCTCTAGTTATGGGTAGGTTGAAGGAGTATTTAAATTAGCAATGGAGGAAGAGTCATATTATAATGGTAACGATACAGTAGGTCAGATACTAATGGAGGGTGAAATAGGAAAAGTTGGAAGGAGGATTAAAACATTTGATTACTAGGGATTACAGGTTCTTCTAGGAAAATGTCTGCAATAGAAATGATGAGGATTTTGATCAGCTGATTGATTTGTACTGTTCTGATCATGTTTAAACATCAACAGCAGACATGGGAAAACTACGGACCGTGGACCATACGCGGCACATATAGTTGTTTGATCCGGCTACATTGTCACCTTAGTGACTAGACCAGGGAAGGGCAAACTTTTTGACTCATGGGCCATAATGGCTTCTTAACCTTCTGAGCGTTTGGCCTCGGTTAACTCAGGATAAACGTACCTGTCCGCTGGATTCCCCCGGAGGTTCCGTACACACCGATGATTCCGGGTCTGCCCTCAATCGCGTCACCGGTGACACAAAGGGAGCGGGAGTAGGTGGAGTCATAAACATGTAATGGAGGGGGCATCGTCTTTTCCCAGCACAACTCGGAGTTGTGCATGGGATCTCCGGGCAGCCAGGAAATCGCACCGGAGAATATTGTTCTCCACCGCGATTGCCCACGTGAGTAATGCCCAGGAGGTTACATTTGGTAAAGGGGACGGACCCAGAGCCTGTATTGGCTGCCCGGCATAAGTGTACCAATTTCGCGCATGGAGGACATGCGGCAGGGACATTGTAATCTTTTACATTTTTCTGTACGTCAACAATAATGTATCTAAACATAAGAATAGAAAAATAATTACTATCAATAAACCTTTTTAATATATAAAATGTGTCCAGTCATACTTAAACAAAAAAAAACTTACCTGCCATATTTCTCTTGCCTCAGTGACAAGCTCCTCTGGCTCCCCTCTGCTCATTCATTGCGATGAGCGGATAACATTTCTAGAGGTCGGCCCGCTGTGGCCATGAGGAGGCACCCACAGCATCATCCACGATCACACCACTGCGTCATCCACATGGCAATGTTTGGATGCAGTTAGGCATTAAGAAAACAAATTACAGGGAAAAGGCGAAGGGGAACCAGAGCGTCTTTTCATCAAGGTGACAATGGGCCAGATTAATAAGGTAAAAGAGTCAGATCTGGGCCCTAGGCCTTGGTTTGCCCATGTCTGAACTAGACACCCTGGGATCCCTCTGCTCATTCACTGCAATGGGAGGAGATAATGCATAGAGGCATAAGAACGTTGCCATGGGGTTGATGCAGTAGCGTGATTAGGTTTTCACAGCAAGTAAGACTTTTAAAGTGTGATTGGTCTCATTTGTTGATTGATATAATGTATATAGTGTTTTGATTTTGGTTGATTTCTAAGTAATCTGAACATAAATGACACCAGGGATACACAGATTTGGGACACCTACGCCATGAGGCCCTTCCAGGCTCTTGGTCCAGCCCCTATGTCAAATTAAGGAACTGATTGTAGACCAGATGTCAAAACGTTTGCCCACCCCTGGTCTACAGCAAGGGTTCTCAAGCTGTTTATCCGGCCTCCGCAGGAGCACACCTTCAGAAGAAGAATCCGTCGTCCCACTACCCAGAACACAGACCTGCAGCAGTCATGATAGCTACTTGCACCCAACTGGACCTTAGATTTCAGCCAACAGTACGCTCAAATGTTTTTTATGTTATTTTGCACTACAAGTAAGATATGTATAGTGTGCAGTCTAAATGACTATGGACTGCCCCCCTGTTTAAAAAGTTTAAAGGGACCCCTGCTCTACAGAAATCGACCTGTTCAAACTGATCATGTGATTTTCCATGAGTTCTCTTGGAGTGCTTTTTCTCTAGGAGAACGTGCCATCTCTAGCAATAACTATTTTGCCACATGCAAAGATATGGTAAATACAAGTGCAAAATGCAACAATGGAAAAAATGTTTGTTTACTTATTGCCGGAGGTCTGCCAAGCGAGAGACGAGAGTTAGAAACATTCTTTGAAGACGATATTCCCTCCCAGTCCCGGAGAGCAGCAGTAACTGGAATGTTTTAACCTGAATCACAAAGCAAAATATATTCCCTGGGGAAATACATCTGCAAGGATCAAAGCAATGGTCTGTACTCATCTGTAACGAAAACAGCAACTAATATGTCCGATAGTCTAGAGATAATGATGATTGCCCCTTTAGAAAAGAGGATTACACATGCTTGTTCACAAGATGGTTTCTACATCGAATGGAAAACAATGTACAATATGTCACTCTATATTTGGACTAAAGGTGGCCATACACGGGTCAATACCCGTTGAATCGATGAACCCTCAAGTGCAGCGCTTGAGCTTCGCCAATTGAACAGGGAATCTGCAGTGAAGAGGAAGGAGGAGCAGTGTGTATGGGCGTTTTCCTTTCTTTCTCGTCTACCTCTGCCCCCCCCCCCTTTATATAGCAATATATAAGGGTACATGGGTTACACTTGCGAACATTAACATGCAACACAGTGTGCTAACGAATAACTCTCTGCAGCACGTATTTTAATGCTGCAGTACAAGCATCGCACATATACTAGTATGGAAGATGTAGCGAAGCGCAATGCGTTGTGTTTTGTTGACCAGTGCGTGGTTACACTAAATATAAAAAAATTGGCTAGTGGGAAAAAGCGCTTAAATAATAACACACCCCAAAAATATATAGAGAGAAATAAAACCTCTAGACCAGATGGCCTATACAATGAGAACATTTTAAGCCAGTGGTTGGCAACTGAATTGATATGGAGGGCCACAAGTGCGGCCCTTGGCATCACTAAAGGGCCGCACATATTAGCAATCAAGACCCTCCCCCCATCGACATATCTCAGCAGGTGGTGAACCAGATCCCGACAGCACCCACCCCCCTCCTGCCCCTGGGTGCAGAGCTCATATGTAGTCCTGGTTTCCCCGATCAACATTGACAATTTTACTGATGTAGGACCGGCAAAGTTGATTAGAAAAGCTGGGTCAGCGAGTGCCCACTTCACAGGTAAGTTGCTATGCCCTATGCATTAACAGTTAGGTTTTGGGGGCCGCCGAACAACGCCCAAAGGGCCGCATGCAGCCTCTGGGCAGCAGATTGGGCACCTAGGTTTTAAGCTTTTGTTATTCTAGTATGGCTATGTATTGACGTATAAGTAATTCATGGAGAAACTGATACTTAACAAACAAGTTGGAACATTCAGAACAAATAAATCACAGATATGCAGAGGGTAGGGTTGCAGCTGCATAGATACCCAACAGCTGGGCCTAGTAAAGGTAAGAACCTTTACATTCATTTAAAAAAAAGGAATCTCATCTTTGACTATATATGTTTATTTCATAAATCAAGTTTTTTGTCTATAATTTGTGAATATACTGTATAGTATATCTGTAGGTATGGGAGTCTACTGTTGTTATGCTTCTGTACCGCAGATCCCGGGTTGACGCGGGGGTACCAGGAGCAGGGAGTCTATGCCACCCAAGGGTCTTCACCCAGAGCCCCCCTAACGGGAGATAGGCAGGAATCCCTTGAGGGGACCCTGTTGTCTTTTCCCGCACTCGGGTGGCAAGGTCCTGCTTCCCTGGCGAACCCCCCCAGGAAGGTGCGGCCTGAGGTCCCAGGAGGTGTCTATTTAAGGGGGAAGAGTCTAGAGAGGTTGGTAACCGTAGCGTGTGTCGGGGCAGGCAGAGTTCAATGGATAACCAAGAGACAAGCGAAGGTCGAGGCAGGCGGCAGACA
>CM070033.1:17313235-17345645 GCA_036250615.1 Ptychadena robeensis
ATCCAACATGAAAGAAAACTCATCATAAGCAAATATATGTTTTTGTTTTTTTTTTAAATTGTTTTTTTTTCATTTTACATTGAATTGGAGCGGAAAAAATCACTCCAATCAATGTCAGAATGAAAGATAAACTATAAGGAGCAAAAAAAATAATTTTTTTTTTTTTTTTACATTTTGAACTTCCCGCCCCTCCCCCTCCCGATGACGTCATCGCGCACCCGCCGGCACGATCATCGGCATCTGAAGATCAGACAGCTGGGGACACGGAGGAGAAGAGCAGGAAGTCCCTGGGCTGCCTGCAAGCCATCTGGGTGCAGGTAACAGCAGCCCGAGTTAACTCGGGCTGATCCTTTTAAGCAACTTTCTTCAGCCCGAGTTAACTCGGGCTAAACACCCAGAAGGTTAATTACACTGAGATGGAAAGAACAATTGACCCCTTTTATATCTGATCTATATGCTAGGATTAAGGATGTGTATTTTATGGAACAGCTCACCGCACGGGTTCATGATACTACTGCTAAAGACTAAAAGTCTGGGAATTGTGGTTCTTGGCCGATCACCCCCCTTTATATACTATTGAGGGTTCAATAGACCTCTACTGGGCGGGTACCTGACTTTCCCTCTCGCTCTCCTATTTCTTAGATTTCTTCTTTCCTTTTCCTCTCTTTCTCTTGTTTCTCATCTGCATGGTGCGCATTGTGTTTAGCTGTGGTAGATGTTTTTTTTTATTGACACTTCTTGCTTAATATTTGGTGATTTGCCACGCTATCTACTCTTACTCTCACTCTACCGCCGCTAACCTTGATTTCGGTAATGCCTCCTGTGGTAGCTCTTGTCCTGCACCATTTCAAATGTGTCTTACTGCCATAGTTTTCATTGTATTTTCTTTTGTGTATGTACAACTTTAATGTTAAAATAAGCAGTTATATATATAAAAAAAAAAAAAATCTTCTTTTCGCCAGCGAACATTCAATGTTCGCACTCGAACTCTCCGCCTTGTGGACAGTTCGGCCATCACTAGTGCAGATAGACAATGACCCAAAGCATACTGAAAAAGCAACCAAAATTTGAAGGGAAAGAAGTGGAATGTTATGCAATGGCCAAGTCAATCATCTGACCTGAAGCCGATCGAGCATTTCACTTGCTAAAGACAAAACTGAAGGGAAATTTCCCCAAGAACAAGCAGGAACTGAAGACAGTCGCAGTAGAGGCCTGGCAGAGGATCACCAGGGATGAAACCCAGCGTCTGGGGATGTCTATGCAT
Organism: Ptychadena robeensis; assembly: GCA_036250615.1. Classification (NCBI taxonomy): domain Eukaryota; kingdom Metazoa; phylum Chordata; class Amphibia; order Anura; family Ptychadenidae; genus Ptychadena; species Ptychadena robeensis. The sequence continues at coordinate 17,314,500 of CM070033.1, forward strand.
TCCAGACTTCAAGCTGTAATTGACTGCTAAGATTTGTAACCAAGTATTAAAATGGGAAAGTTTGATTTATGATTATTATTCTGTCCCATTACTTTTGGTGCCTTAACAAATGGGGGGCACATATGCAAACTGTTGTAATTCCTACACCGTTCGCCTGATTTGGATGTAAATACTCTCAAATTTAAGCTGACAGTCTGCAGCTACAGCACATTGAGGTTGTTTCATTTCAAATCCATGGTGGTTTATAGGGCTATTATTATTATTGAATTGTGTCTATGTCCCAATATTTATGACCTGACTGTATGTACACCCCTGTGTGTGTGTGTGTATATATATATATATATATATATATGTATATGGACATATACATATTTTATCTTCTGGCACCAGGTGTTGCCTAGTGACACCACTACACTTTTTATGCATACCCTTTGAACCTGTGACCCCTGGGCAGCAGCCCATTATACTTTGTCTCAGAAACACCAGCTTTTCTTACAGATTCCATTGATCACTGGATCACCCTTTTATTATACACATGATCTCTGGCAAACACGACAAGAAGAAAGCCCCTGAATATGTTCTTCTGTATTAAACAAAGTAAACATTCCTCACCTCCAAGGACCATGCCAGCCTGGCAGCACTTACTAAGCCGACACGAAGGGCAATTCTTTCTTCTGATTTTATCCACAATGCAGTCATTCCTTCCCGCACATAGGTAATTGTGCTGTCCTAGATCGGGAGAATAAGCACAACTCATTACTTCTTCAGCAGACATTCGAGGAAATACAAAAACCTATTGTGACCACCACAAGAATATACACTGATGTGCTGACTTTTGCATTGTGATGGGAAAAATCATTGTAAGATGGAGCTCATTAAGCATTTGCAGCCCCTTTCAAGTTTTCACCAACCCTCAGCTTCAGTCATAAAAATAATGATATAGAGAAGTAATTCCAACTGGGGTGACACCATTTCACTCCAAAAGAAGAGGTAACACAAGACTTTCTAACCAATGCGTCTTTGTGAGTTTTTTATATACACGGCTAAAGGACTTGCTTCAAGTGCAAGTCAGACTCCCATCTGAACCAGAGCTGCAGCACATTTTTTGGCTCGGTACAGTCCCACGTTTACATAGAGCTCTTTGGTACAATCCCAAGCTTACATAGAGCTCTGCCAGCAGTCATGTGTTGTGCCTGTCTCTGCTTGCTGCTTCATCATGCAGAATATTCATACTCAGGATGCAGTCAAGCAGTGTGGGGGCAATCTTCTTACTGATTCTCTAGGTGAATCCGCCCCAAGGTATATTTGCATTTAATGTTAATGGTTAAATGCTCCGCCCCAACACATTTTCACCTCAATAACCTGGTCAACTTTGCAAAAAGTTTGGACACCCCTGCTTTAAAGTAAGAGGAAGTTGGCCTGCCAGAAAGATGACACAGACTGTCTTAAAAAAAATAACCAAGAGGTTCTTTGGAGGAGTACAGACCAGTTACCACCATAGAAAATGGAAAGGATCCAAGATTAAATCCATGATGTACATGACTGACCATGACTACCCCGCCTCCGTCAGGCTAATGTCGATGTAGCCCATCTGCGTCCATAGTAACATGACAAAGGCTTGAGCAGGCATCAGTGGATTCTATGCAGGCAGGCACAAACATTAAATGGTCGCTCCTCTTCTCGCCGGCAAACAGTATGGGTGTTTGACCCGCCCCCTTCGCCGGCAAGAAGAAGTCTATAATTCTTCCTCCGGCCGACACCTGATCTCTAGTGAAATACGGGGCACCGGCCGAAATTGATGTCCAACCGACATCACTTCCGGTTTAGGAACACGAAACTGTGCGTTCCATATACCGGAAATGACGTTGCGGTGTAATTTCCGGTGTAGTTCCTATTCAAATTCCCTGCCAACAGGTGGGGAATTTTAAGTTCTCTGCGAACAGGTGGACATCAGACTTTTTTAAAGGTCTGATCCACCTGTTCGTGGACAGACATGGCTGATGTTCATCCATCACTAATGCCAGCGCATAGTGGAGCCTGGAGCTTAGATTGCGGTATTTAAAATATATGTAAATGGGAGAATACATGTATTACATTGCTGTTTTTCAGTGGTTAGATTTGATGACTGCATTTTTTTAATGGAGAAACAGGACTATTTCCTAGGATACATTAGTTGGAGTACTTTCAGACGAGCTTATTCTTCACTCTGCCTAAGCTAACCTCGAACACACCTTCGCCCTTCTCTATATATATTGAGATCAAGGGCCACCCATGGATGGATCTGTTTACATTCTCCATTCTTCTGCCCAAGGATTTGTACTCCAATATATTGTTATTTGAGCATAAGCCAATGACTCCAGTAGAAGCAGAGGGGGGGGCTTTTTCAGCAAGTTTTTTGGCCTGAAAAACTCAGCTTGTACTCAAGTATATATGGTAAGTCAACTTAAAAAAAATCTAACATAATTTAATGCAAAAACGACAAAAGTAAGTCTTCCCTTTATCTCTAACAACTGTGGTGATCATGCCATGATCATGGGCTTTCCAATTCGTTTACAAAGACTATCCCTGAAATTTTTTCAATTTTCATCTCATGACTCAAGTGTAAGGTTAATGTTATTATTTCTGCACATCTTGGGTGCAGTAAAATTGGGCTTATACTTGAGTATATACGGTAAGTCTAATATGGGAATAAGTGAGTAGAAGAGACAGAGACTCTGCAGAATACATACACACCTAACAGAGGAACCTGACTCTTGGTATGCTGAGCTCTGCAGAAGGGAAGAGAGGGTCACTGTAGGTAAGCTTAGGAAGGCGGAAAGGGTAATGCTGGCCATACACATGCCGATAAACGGCCGGATTTTAATCTGACCGACTGGCGTGCGTGCTCTCGCCGTCGGTCAGGTTAAAATCCGGCCGTTTATTGGGATGTGCCCACATGGGGCGACAGATCCCTGTCGCCCCACTTCTCAGCCGGCCAGAGATCCGACATGTCGGAAAATCTCTGGCCGATGGGAGCCGATGCCATAAGCAGCAATGAAGACGGCGTCTCCATCGCTGCTTATGGCCGGCACACAAAGGGTGCCTGGCCGATTGTGGGGCCCCAGAATGCAATGGGAGGCTAACGTGATGACGTCATCACGTTAGCCTCCCGGAGCGATATCGGAGGGCGATATCGCTCCAGCTCGGCATGTGTATGGCCGGCATAAGTGCACTTATCATTAAACACTGTATGAGATAGGAAGAAAGTTTGAGACATTTTTACACTGTTACATCCACAATCATTCTATTAAACAAATAGGGTCAATTAGTGATTTAATTACGCCATTCATCTACACAGGCAATTTGCAACAAAATGACTTTGAGATATTAAATTATCTTTAGTGAATCATCAATGAACATCTGTGATTCTGCATGTAGACACGTATAATCTTCAGAGTGATCTTCTCATCAGAACAATTGAGACCGCAGCTGAAGACCAGCGGCTGTTAAAAGAGTATTCTTATTCCCAACATTGATGGATGGAAATGTTCGCAGCCTCAATAGCTCTGTATTATAGTTTTCTTTGGTGTGCGCCATAATGAGTTTTCTGGATGGAGTCTCTGCTCAACATGCTGATAAACGTGGAATAAGGTGAAAGAAGTACAAATCTTAACTGTACAAATAGAGCCCTGAGCAGAAAGCTGGAAAGTTAAAGCCAAAGGCAGCTACACGCATATAGAACTGATACAGCCTGGATCACAACGGCAGCACAGTGTATTGACTGCGGTGCCAATTGTGTTCATGACAAACTTTGAATATTTTTATTTTTTTATTACATTTCAGGTGAACTGTTTTCACGTTTTCCATTTTATTCCTGTTTGCAACTGCTGGCTTTTTTTAAGTTATTGCAAACTTATTTTAGTGATTTGGGAGGCGGTTAATGATACTTTCAGGTGACTGTAAAGTCTGTAAAAATGTGGCTCTCTGGGCCTCACTACTAGAGATGGTTGATGTTAAGATATGTAATATTCTGTATGCTCTTATACATTATATATATCACACAGGACCTTCTGTCATGTGACTGTATTGTCTATTGGTTAATAAGAATGTGTTTACAATAAAGTTATATTAATAATAAAGTTATATTATTAATAATAAATACTCAGTGTGTGCCTTCTTCCTGAGAGAAGAGAAGCATGGTGTCTGTTGGAAGTGATTCCTCCATCTTAAGATCAGCAGAGTATACAAGATAAGTTCACAGAACTTCATCATACCGGTTATCCCATCTCTAGCTATAATGGCAACAGTCAAATCTTTTAGACTTGCTGAATTTATGAGCTGATTACAAAGCCCCTGAACATGGTATTATCACCAAAATTGCTGGAGATCAAAAAGGGCTGTGGGAACATTGAAAAAAAAAGTTTTGCTCTAGCACATGAAGTTTTTGTATATATTAAGTTTAAAGTCAAAGTTGACATTTTGACTTGACTTGACTTTGAACTTAATTAATGCAAAAACTATTTAGAGCCTTAGAGCTCTAGAGTGTAGTGTACCCTCAACCCTTATCTACATCTCAAGAAAATTTGGTGATGATACCATGATTGAAGTGAACTTGAATTTGTCGAAATGGTACAATTTAAAAAAAAAAATCGACCACCTCTAATCCCTACTTGCTTTGCAGCGGTGGTGGCACTTTTTTGCCGGTAGTGAAAGCACTAGCGGTAACACTGCCATGTCCATTACCGCATCTGTTATTGATGAAAACCCCATTTTGAACTGTGTTTGCGTCTTCTATACAAGTGTATTGGAGACGCTTGCACTGCGTCTGCAAAAATGCATACAGCAGGGCATTTACCTTTCACACTGGCATCGTGTTTGCATTTACAGTAGCGCACAATGCTGTATGGGAGAAGCTTGGTGCCCTTTCAGTCAAACTCTGAAACACATGGGAAACACATGGGATCATTCACAGAGGCTTCCGGTGCCTGCAAGGAGACCAGTGAAAACCCAGGGCAGGTATGCGAGACCCCTGACTTTGACTCCAGTATAAGCCGAGGGGGGCCTTTTCAGCATATTTTTGAGCTGAAAAACTCAGTTTGTACTCGAGTATATACTGAAAGTCTAATATGGAAATAAGTGAGTAGAAGAGACAGGACTCTGCAGAATACATACAAACAGCTTGTGCTGCATTTGCAAAAAATGCATGCAGCAGGGTGTTTAAGTTTACCTTTCACACTGGTGTTTGCATTTACAGTAAAGCTAGCCGTGCTGTGTTGTGGTACTGTATCGCACCGCAGCTGCAGCACAAGTGTTAGATGGCCCTCACCTAAATTGAAAGGCAGTAAGCATTTAGTAGATCCGATGGCAGAAAAAATAGATAGTTTCCCTGAATTGATCGACAATAATTTCTCAAAATGGAACCAAGCATTGATTAGACATGTTGGTAAATTTCAGTCGATCGGTTTCCTTGATATTTCCATCAATTATGTATCCAATGGTATTTCCTTTGAAGAGGAATCAATTAATTTTGAATCAATCACACTGTGTGGTGGTACGATCGATCAATGTTAGACTGACAATCGATACTTTAATAACACAAGCCATCCAATCAGATCGATAAAGCAAAACATTCATTGGCTAACTTTAAAGAGACCCTATGGTCAAGGTTGCCTCTTATCCCATATCTTTGCCATGGTGTTGTGGGGGTTAGTGGGCATGTAAAATCTGGAAATCAAAAAGAAGCCCCTCGGATATCTACCACCATAGTACTCATCTATGGGCTCATTTACACAGGTGTTTTTTTAGCCGCTTGGAAAAGTTTAATTAGTGCAGCCACCACTCCAACACTACATGGAGGTGTTATCTAAGTGTCCCCTGAGTGCCTACACAAGTGTGCAAGCACTTTTTTGGCTGTTGCCAACAGTCAGCAGCCCGGAAATCGCTTTGTATATGTAGCCTAAATGCCTGATCCTGTTTTAACCTACACAGGAAGCAGAAATAAGAAAGCATCAAATGATCCTGACCAGAGAAGATCAACCATGTCAAGATCCACCATGTGCTTCTCCATGAGTTTTCTTGTAAGAGAACTTGCTGTCCCAAGAGGTTATCAATGTGAGGGGGTTAGGGTTCCCCCAGAGATGGGCTTTAAATTGTGCCAACAAATACGAAGTTTCAGATTTTAATAACAGCTTAGTTCAGGTTATTCTTTCTTATAACTAGACAAAGACAGATCGGGATTGCCTGTTGCCAATGAATTATCTAAGTGGTCATCGCTGACCATTTGTTTTATTTGCTACTGAGCTTTATCAGCCATTTATGAGACAGTATTAGAAATATGCTTTACAGAGCAGATGGCATCTGAATAAGAATATAACAGACTCAAGCCTGTGCTCAGCGGGAATAATTATATGTTCTGTCTGTTGCATTAATACCCATGGAGACATTGATCACCTTGGATAAGATTCACGTTTCTTCCCTTCACAAGTCTGTCTAACTGAGCACTCAGTGCCTAATTTTGGGAAATATTACAGAAAATTGTATCCATCTTCTCTTGGAGTTGGTTACATTTGTCTGTCCTTATCTTTGTTGGCTTACGTTCCTTAAAGTGTATGTCGGGGGGAAAACTAAAATTTCCAGATCTTTAAGTCTTAAAAGACTTCGCAAGTACAGATAACAGCTTCTAATCTGCCAGAAATGCATTTCACTCCTGAGTCCTGTTGTGGCCTGACAATACACAGCATGTGAAATATTGGTGTCAGCCATGCCCAGTTCTCCTAAACTACCGTATGTTTTGGACCATAAGAGGCACCCAAAGTTTTGAAGAGAAAATTAGGGGGGAAAAAAACAGCTATTAGATATCAAGTGAATATACCGAATGTTCCAGCAAATTTGGCAGGACTACAGCAAAGTGTGCAGGGCTGAAACTTTAGCATGTATATATACTCTAGCAGTATCCATTCTCTGAACACACTGACCAACTTATGAAGAGACACATTTTACAATCTGGCACCAACAACCTACCCATGAGAAGCTATTTACACATGGGAGGAGATATGAGATGTCACAAAATGTATTGTAACTCATGCTTTCTAATTGTAAAATGTGTCTCTCCATAAGTTGGTCAGTGTGTTCAGAGAATGGGTACTGCTAGTGCTAGTGCAGATAAGATCTCTTCTTGGCAGTGTTTTTTTTGGCTTGGCTGGAGGGAGCATATTGCTCCCAGGATGGTTGGGACTACAAAAAAACAAACATATTCATACTACAAGACTATAAGATTTTAATGGTAAAAGAGTGCATCTTATAGTCCGAATAATATGGTACTCATCCTCTCCCCTTATTCTATTGTCCACTAGTGATGAGCAGCATAGGCAAATTTCGTACTCACAACATCTATCACTTTTTTTTTACTAATATTCACAACACATTTTTCAATTTTTTGAGAATTTGTGATGTCCAGCCATTATTAACTTTATTGTGATCAACTTTACTGAAATTTTGAATATTCGTGATTACGCAGATATTACAGCTTCTTCGCCTCCAGCCCTGACTGGCAACTTAGTTCTGTGAGCTGGGCAGCTTGAGCCCAACTCACATACATTGCAGATGGAAGAGCTGATGTAGAGAGATCTGACAGCTCCTCCACCTTTGTGGCTAAGCTTATTGCTGAATGGCTATGGGTGGTCCTGCCTTCATGTCCTAAGAAGAAGTCATACCCCCCCCCACTAAATTTTTATGAGGGAAAAGTGTGTATTTATATAGTTTGGGGTTATATCGATTTTGAAGTAGACCTTCCAGTGCCAGACTTTTTGGGGGATCGAAATTATGAATATATTAATATATACGATATACAAATATTTTGTATTTATATAGCAACAGCAAGGTATAAGTGTAATATACCGTTTTTTCCGGACCATAAGACGCACTTTTTCACCCCAAAAATTGTGGGGGAAAGTTCCTGCGTCTTATGGTCCGAATGTGCGACCACCCGCGGCCATCCGGCCGCCAGTGATCACAAATCGGCTCCCCGACAGCTCTGCCGGCAGATAGATCAACTGTGTGCAGAGGGAGAGGAGATCAATTGTGTGATCTCAATCCGCACACCTCCTGTGTGCCGAGAGATCACACAGCTGATGGGCTTTGTCAGCTATGTGATCTGCATCTGCCGGGAGTACTGTGGGGAGCTTAACTGTATTGGCTATATTTGCAGAGCCTCGCAAATATAGCCAATGCAGAGTGTGTGGAGCAAGCTGCACTGGCAAGCAGCTTGCTCACACACGCAGCAGAGAAGTGACAGGGAGACCGGAGTGCAGATCCCCCCTTCCTCCCCCTCCCTTCCCTCTCTGAGCTCTGTGTGAGGAAGAAGAGATGCTGAAGTCTGCTCTCTAGTGACACCATTTTGGTGGTGTGGCTGAATAGGGGTACTGCATGAGATTTTTTCACATTCATCTAAACAAATGAAATATTTTTTTCTGATTTCCTGCTCTAAAAACTGTCTGCATCTTATGGTAAGGTGCGTCTTATAGTCCGAAAAAATATGGTAAGTTCCAAATTCATAGGTAAAGAAAATAACATGTTTAAACAGGTAGAAAAATAAAATTATATATAAATAATAAAGTTTAGTTATCGGGTTTAGATATGTTGCTGTATATATACGTATTAACTCTTCATGTGTCAGAAATATATTATGCAATTACTTACTCATGGCAAAGAACTCTTTTAGAATCTGAAAAAAATTAGAGCAAAGAGTTATTGCTCTACACGCAGATGGCCTAGGGTATAAGAAGATTGGAAACACCTTGAAAATGAGCTGCAGTACGGTGGCCATGACCATACAGCGGTTTGACAGGACAGGTGCCAATCATACAAGACATCCCCATGGTCCACTAAATAAGCGAGTGCGTGTTCTCAGCTTCATATCCAGTGGTTGTTTTATTTTAAAGATGTATGAGGGCTGCCCATGTTGCTGCAGAGGTTGTAGGGGTAGAGATCAGCCTGTCAGAGCACAGACCAGACCACATACTGCATCAAACTGGTCTGCATGGCTGCCATCCCAGAAGGAAGCAGATAAGGACATAGGATTACTCGAACCATGTCATTTTGTAAGATGACACATGTCATCTGTAAGATAGACTAATTTGGTTGATGCTTTGGGACCAATTGGAGATTTTTTTGAAATGTTCTCAATTCTGCTGCCAGATAACTGTGCGTTGAGTTATTTTGAGGGGAGGGAAAATTAATACTGTTATACAAGCTGTACACTAACTTCTGAACATTGTATCAAAGACATATCTTCTGTGTTGTCCCGTGAAAAGATATTATTATCTATTTACAACAATGTAAGGGATGTGCTGACTTTTGTGAGGTGCCTTACGCTATCAGTATGGGTGTGTGTGTAAGGTGGGGGAGGCAGGACTAGCTGGCCCAATCCCATAATAAAAAATTCTATAGCATGAATTATTGATAGAAAAAATTTTACTCCAGTCTTGTGTTAGGGGCTTTGAACCACATTGGTTTACACACATTTGGCAACACCGATGACACAGCACCGGAAGGGATCAGCGAGCCTGCAGAGATGCAGAATCGCTGTGGGCTTGTAGAGGACATAGGATTACATCTGTAATATAGACTTATTTGGTTGATACTTTGGGACCAATTGGAGATTTTATTTTTAGGAAGGTACTTACTTCTGCTGCCAGATAACTATGTGTTGAGTTATTTTGAGGGGGAAGCAAATTAACTCTGTTATACAAGCGGTACACTGACTTCTTTACATTGTATGAAAGCCATTTCTTCAGTGTTGTCCCATGAAAATATATTATGATCTATTTACATCAATGTAAGGGGTGTACTCATCTTTGTGATGAGCAGTCGGCGATGTGAACCGGTAAAAGCGGCACCCCCTCCATTGACATGGATGTCTATGACGTCACCCCCCGTCCATTTGGCATCACCGATGACGCAGCACCGGAAGGGATCAGCTTGTAGAGCACGGCCAAGTATGCACGATCCCGGCTTGGTCACAGTTTGTCCTTAGAACAGTGGGTCCGGTTATAACACCCAGAAGGTTAAAGAACCTATTGCTTACATATTGGTTTCAGACACCACAGGAAAATTTCGAGGACAAAGCAGAGATTTCTGGTGGCACTAGACTGACCTACACAATGTAAGGAATGTGGATTTGAAGTTGATATTCTTCAGCTGTTCGTCTCACTGAGAGCTCTACCATCAACAAGATTGCTTCTTTTAGAAATCAAGGATGAATTCTCGTTTTAATCTAGTCCTTCCTAAAAGCAGTTTCTAGTAGCTGCCATTTCTATCACAGCCTACAGAGGTCTACAACAAACTTGTCCATAACATACTAAGCACAATGAGTAGAGAAGCTGGATGATACCTGAATGATATCAGCAGTAGAGACACATCATGTCTGACACATAGGAGAGTCCATGAAGTTTAGTAGACGAATAAATCAGTCTAGGAAATGCCAAATTCACTAAAGTCATCTCCTTTCTTATCACTAAATTCTGAGTGAGCGATTTCTGCTCGCCCAGGAATGTGTTTTCCCTTGTGTTTATCCTTGAAAATATCTTGCAGTTCCCTTCCTGCAGAACTAAAAGTGCAGATTCCAATGAATGTAATTCAACTATAACTTAGTGGTCACAGGAATTCAAAAATGAAGCAAGACAAAGAACAGCCAAGGACTGTTATGGCTTTAAAGTGGAACTCTAGCCTTATCTTCCGTCTTCCACAGTTAAAGGTACACAATACATCATTAAATCTACATTGACACTACATGGTCACATACTGGAAGTGATTCTTGCCATCTGAGGCTGATCAACACCATTGTCCTAAAAAATATCTTTGTCACTAAAACTATCACCTAAACAGAGCTACATCTCCAAAGAAAGTAGATATTCCGGTCTCATATAGTGATGAGCAGCATAGGCAATATTTGTATTTGCAAAATATCACAAATTGTTCACCTAACATTGTCAGAATTCGAGATTTTGTGATCTCCAGTCATTACCTTCAATGAGCAAATCTGCACTTATACAAATGCAATGCCTGGTACTTCCGCATACTGATCTCGAATATTTGCGATAACAGAGATAACGCACTATATTTGAGATTTTCGCAAATTCTCGAAGTGCGGATATTCGCAATAAAATTTTACGATTAGACAATCTAGTCAACACTAGCAATCAACACTAATCTCATACTGCCAACATGAGTAATCTCTGGATTGAGGAATCTTCAGAAACCTACATTTCCAGCAATGACATTATCTCTGGCCCTTGTTATGGTTCCTCCAGCCAATGTCTACTTCATTTCAGGGACCAGCAGTGACATAAAGCACACAGAGAGTAGTGGCAGAATAACACTTTCGAAAGTGAGAATAGGAAATAGATACAGGGGGTCTCTAATTTCTCCATTTTAGGGTAATTTTATTTTAGTTTTCCATTTTGGGTTATAATTGCCCAGTTTCCTGGAACAAAATACTGGTCTTGTTATCTTTTTTTCTACCATAAACATAGCACAATGGGCAAAAAGTCCCATATTTACCACCCATGTGGTAACCCAAGACAGAGCAGAGGTGGGTTAATACCATGATAATTTTTCTATTCATTTTTTACCTTGTGGACTCAACATGAAGAGAAGACTTTGCTGGCCAAGTGATCTACAGCCAGGCAAGAGGCCTTCAGCAGTTTGAGCTGACATGTGAGCACGCGCGGGCACGTCAGCAGAATAGCTTATAATATCAGTTTTGTGTCAAGCTACAGTGAGAGTGTGCTTCCTTGGTGTTATCATTCCAGTGGGGTGGTCTATCATTCCCAGACCCAGGATCTCACCCTTACTAAACAAGTTGAACCAGAGAGAGCTGGGTTCCTCATTGACTGAGACTCTTATTAAATGGGACATTCAGGTAACTTTTGTTAATGAACTTATCTCCATTTTCCTGGTGAAACTGGTCTATTAAGTACTGCCCAGATGTAAGTTTCCCAGTTTCTACTACTTTTTGATCTGTTCTAAAATAGCAGTTAGGTGTGTATTGCATTTTCGGGGTTCTGCAGGGTTCTGCGGTCTCTAGGCAAAGGAACGGCCATCAGCCGTATTTAACGGTCATATCTGATATGGCTGTTTTCGAGCAATGGCCGCATATTATATGGGCCAGATAGATGGCCGTGAGCGCGCACGACGCTCAAAGCAGCCATCAATCTGGCCAATATCTGCAGGTCTGTACCCTGCTTTCGTTAAGTACTGTATTTTTCAGCTCATAAGGTGCTCTGTGGTATGGGACGAACCGATGGCTAAAAAATAATTTTGGCTTTCTCCCACTCTGCTGGACAGAGCTGTATGTGAGCTGGGTAGCTGGGCAGCCCGCGGGTGGGTTTTCATGACTTGGCAGGGTGGCAATTGCATCTGTACTGTGTGTGAGTTGGGCTCAAGCTGTCCAGCTCAGAGACAGTAAATAGAGAGTGGTAGGAAAGATCCGCCTCCTCCACCGCCCGGCTAAGCTTATTGCCAGGAGAGGTGGGGAGTAAAGGTGTGACCACCAACAGCCAAATGGCCACACAATAAGATGCTGGCAGCCCCCCCCCCCCCACACACACACAATTGTTTGGGGGGAAAGTGTGTCTTATGGTGCAAAAAATATGGTACATTTTTGCTTTACTTTATTGTTCATTTCTGGAGACATCCGTGATCATTGTGGCACCACTAGACATTTTGCCATTTGTCTGCGGCCATACTAACATTATGTTCCTTTAACATTTGTGATCAGAGTACAGACTATACAGAATAAAACTCTTACCCTCTATAGCTCTCTTAAAGAAGACCTTACAGCTTCCACAGGTGAGGACTCCATAATGACAACCAGAGGCTTCGTCACCGCAGATTAGACAGATCTTCTGGGGCAAAGAGTCAAAACCATATTGAGAATTGTCTGGGTCATCGGACCTTAGAACAGATAAAAGATAAAGAACGCATTTAGAAAATGTAACACAAAGGGAACAGATATCATACCACCATCTATTAAAGTAAAACTTTGTTGTCCTAAACTTTCCTCCAAACTAAATTCATAGTGTAACTGCAGTGCAATATAATATGATCAACTGCCTAGTAGTTGGTGTTTAAGGGGATGTCAAAGGAAATCAATAGCAGGGTTCTGGGATACAACACATATGTGTACTAGAGATGGTCGAATTTTTTGACTAGCTGACTGTTTTTTTCTGACACCAACCATTATCGCGACTTGTGACACCCTTGGTTAGAATTCCCCCTTGTGAATATTTCTCTGCCCGGCTGGGAGATATGAGACTCAAGCTCAGCATCCCATATAACTCATTTATTTATCACACATGCAGATTTGTATACAGTTAAAATTAGAGGGAAGCTCTGAACCGGTATAGAAGATTGAACATATATTGACAATACATGAAAACATTTTGTTTTGGCAGGAAATGGCTTTCAAAGTAACATCAACCAAATTAGAGAATACATGAAAAGAAATCGTCTCTTCTATCTGTTAGTAGATCTTGTTGTATGCTAATGTATAGTGTCATGTGTTTGAAGGTCCTGAGTGATTGGTGTGTGAATATGTACGTCACTTAGCAATGTTTTAATGTGCCCAGCAGGTATGACTATGGTGTGTTGAACCTGTCTGTAGTGTTAATGAATGTGTTAATGAAATGACCAGAGACCAAATTCTGCTCATTGATAATGCGAGTTGGACAATCAGCTGAGATGTGGTCCTTAATATAACAGTTAAAAATAATATTTTTTTTATAAAGGCATATTTATATATATTAACACTGACTTTGTGAGCTGATTGCTCACAAAATCAGCTCACCCAAAATTGCTGGAGATGTAGAGAAGAGTTGTGGGGAAAAATGTTTTGCTCTAACACATGTAGTTTTTGCATAAATTAAGTTCAAAGACAAAATTTTGACTGTCAAAATTTTGACTTGACTTTGAATGTTATTTATGCAAAAACTATTTGTGTTAGAGCAATTTTTTTTAAGAATACCCTTCTCCAGCAAGTTTGGTGATTATACCATGCTCAGGGGCTTTGCAATTAACTTGAAATGGTCAATTTTATTAAAAACTATTCGACCATCTCTAATGTGTACTGAGCCATCACGATAAAACAATGCAGTTGGGTCCATATTGTGGAGGTTGGACCAAAGAATCCTATTTTGTCCCCTATCTGCATCAGGCATAACATTCATGCATATTCCAAAGGGTTTCATAGTAAGAACCTGGCTGTGTCAGCCATACGACCACTTCTAGCTTCAAGTAAATAGTGACCATCTTTTATAAAATATATGTAATTCTTTATAAGCTACCTAGCACATGATCCGTTTTGTGTTATCCTTAAGCCATCCATAGACGTCCCGATCTATGGCCGACATTTAGCAGACTCTTCACAGCGTGGTGACGTCACCACGCTGTAAGCAGTCTGCTACAGAACGGATAGAAATCCTGTGTGTTCCACTAACACACGGGACTCCTGTCAGACTGTAGCCAATTAACTCGGAGGGGGAGGAGACTCCCCCTCCGAGTTAACAGCCTGCAGTGCAGGAACAGAGGATCGTGCAGAAAAAAACCAGCAGGACGGATCCATGTGCGATCCGACCTGTCACCTTTGTTTCTACAAAACTCAAGGTGGGCTCCCTCATAGTTGCGGCCGACCAACCTTTATGTGCTCGGCGGGAGCGAGCACGCAGGTTGGTCTGCTACAACTATGGCCGGGAATCGGCCCGTCTATGGGGGGCTTTAGTGATACAAATGAAGGTAGTAGCATGCCCTGTTTTATTTATTAACCCACTTTTTACATTCATTCTTCCGTCATAGAAAAAAATCCTCATGATGGCTAAGCTTGGTGAATGTAATAGCCACCCTGACATATTATTAGAATGACCTTTTTTTATAAAGCCCCCCCAACATATTATGCAGTGCTGGAATTCAACCTCATTGACATTGAGCCCAAGTTCGAGAGAAAACGCTGGATCCATGTAGGGGACCTCCTGGAGGGTGGAAATTTGTGGCGGCACTTAATGTGCTTTGCCGCGATCGCCCGTGGTGTGCTTGTTAAAAAAGCGCTCCTCATCCGAATCGCCAAGGAGGTTAATAAAACTAGAAAGCTAACACAAACTAACATACAGGTACAGACTATGACACAGGAGGAGAGGACACTGTACAATCAGACTTACAATCTAAAGCCCCCCATACACGTCTAGGTTTTTTGTTCAATCAACTTAGAAAGATCAATTTTTGGGGGTCAGGGAAATTGCTGATTGATTGTAATGTTTGCCAACTGTAGTAACAGATATTTGATCATCTTTTTTGGGATCGACTGAAAGTGTAATTAATTTCAATACAACCAATTAAAATTTACCAACATGTCCAATCCTTTTTCAATAAATTGTTTCCTGAATTTTAATTGTTTTAGGTTGATCTAACCATGTGGGCTGCCACAGATTTTCAATCAACCAAAAAAATTGATTGAATTAAGTTGATTGGATAAAAAATCTAGACGTGTATGGGGGCCCTAAGATTCTCTACTTTACAGGGAAGACTAAAAATAGTATATTTGACGACTGACAGTCTATAAGCTGGTTGATACAGTAGAGGCGAAGGTTTTCAGGATATCATGTTCTTGGCTGCGTATGAGCATCTCCCCCACTGCAAGAAATGAAGGTAGAAGAGCAGTTTTGCTATTTTTAACAATTTCAAGGACTTTAGACGCACATAGAAAGTACCTAAGCTTTTCTATACACTTTTTTTTACTGACTATGCAGGTTAATTATATATAAATTCATAAATGGACAATCATTATTTTTGACAACGTTGTATACCACTGTACTCTGTGTAGTGTTTGAGGCATTGAAAGGGTTACTGCGAGAAGTTCAGAGCTCTGTTATCACAGGTCCTTGTGTTCCGCACAGTGATCATTATCTCAGACTAGTAACCCAGAACAATTCTTGGAATTATATTGTATCGAGTGACAGAATGACCTGGCTCTGTATCTCTGCATAAATACTTCAGCCACCAAAGTCACAGCTTCATTACCCTTCACTTCACTAAATCCAAAAATGTGTTATTGTGTGTTACAATAGTTTTCAGAGAATTGTAGACTTTCAAAGTTAAGGTTACAGAAGGCAAACAACAGTCATGTGCCATTTAACCAAAATACATGGAAATAACATGTCCAAAACAACCCGAACTTTAGGTATATCAATATCAAAAAGAGGGAAATATGTAAAGAGTAAGAGACAAAAAAGGAGAGAGAGAAAAGAAAGGAGAAGAAAAGAAAGGAGAGAGAAAAGAAACTGGTATGAGAGAGAGAATAAGTCAAAGGAGAAGGGGGTGAGGATCTCCAGGAGCTGGACGGAATGGGGGGAGGGGGGGGAGCCCTATTCAGGAGGATAGGAGGTAGTGAGAAAAGCCCTCCGAGCGAAGGTAGGTGATCCACAGAGACCAGACCTTCAAAAATTTGGGGTGCCCATCGAGTAGGATGGCTCATTGATAAAAATGCCCATGATACGCTGTTCGACCATCATAAAGTTATGGGTAGGTTGTCGCCCCCTCAAAAAATGTGTTTTTTTTACCTAGCTTATGTGGAATCTATGGGCTGCTTGATTTCATTTCCCTGCCTACCCCTCTAGTTCTTTACATTTAAAGTCCAAAGATGGGTTAAATTATATATATAGATATATACAGATAGATAAATAGATATATGCCGTCATGGCTGAAATTATTGGCACCCCAGAAATGTTTTCAGAAATCTCAAATCAAGTTTCTCACAGAAAAATATTGCAGTAACACATGTTTTGCTATACACATGTTTATTCCCTTGGTGTGTATTGGAACAAAACCATAAAAGGAAGAAAAATAAGCAAATAGGACATAATGTCACTCAAAACTCCAAAAATAGGCTGGACAAAATTATTGGAACCCTTAACTTAATATTTGGTTGCACGCCCTTTGGACAAAATAACTTCACTCGCTTCCTATAACCATCAATATGCTTCTTACACCACTCAGACGTAATTTTGGACCACTCTTCCTTTGCAAACTGCTCCAGGTCTCTTTTATTGGAAGGGCACCTTTTCCCAACAGCAATTGTAAGATCTCTCCACAGGTGTTCAATGGGATTTAGATCTGGACTCATTGCTGGCCACTTCAGAACTCTCCAGCACTTTGTTGTCATCCATTTCTGGGTGCTTTTTGATGTATGTTTGGGGATTGTCCTGCTGGATGACCCAAGATCTTGGATGCAAACCCAGCTTTCTGACACTGTGCTCTACAGTGAACTTCTCTCCTTTTTATCAGCTTTTAGGTGTGATTTTTATATTGCCCACATCTGTTATTTGCCCCAGCGGTGTTTAAGGCAATGTTCCCACATAGAAGATCAGCGACAGGACGGACATGATTTTAATTGTGCGCGCCGATCATGGACGACCGATCAGGCATGATTGACCAGGCAATCTTTACACAAGACTTTTAAAAAACATTGCCCCCATTAAAAAAAATGTGTCCATAGAGAATTAATCATCTCCATTCATGCATTTGGGCGCGATCAGGGCAGAAAAATTGCTACCGCCCACAATCAGAACGCACGGAAACCACAATTCTGATCGCGGGTCCAACCGGGGGCCATTAGTTGAAGTGGGGACAAGTCGATTGAGCTAAATGGACGCGATCGGCACACGCAAATAAAATCGTGAGCATGCAGCGATTAATCACCTATGTGGGAGCATAGCCTAAAGGGGCATCACATGCTTGAAAAATAATCTTATTTATCCACAATTTTGAAAGGGTGCCAATAATTTTGTCCAGACCAATTTTTGAGTTTGTGCGACATTATGTCCAATTTTGGTCCAATACACAAAGGGAATAAACATGTGTATAGCAAAGCACTGCAATACTTTTCTGTGAGAAATACATTATTACACAAATTTCTGGGGTGCCAACAATTTTGGCCATGACTGTACGTACATACAGAACAGCAGCTGTTTTACCTGATGGCTCATTTTTAGTCTACATACAACTCACATTCTACTGTTGAAATATCAACATCTTGTTGATCATTTCTACCCATTACCCCACTAGTTTCTGTCTTTCTGAGCCCCCCTTGTAACCATACTAATATCTGTTGACCCTTTTATTGGATCAAACAGAATTGAAAGTAATACCCTTGAAACAAACCAATCAACACTGGCTGAAGTGCTTACAAGCATCATCTTGCATTCAAATAGCTAAAACATTTACATCAAAGGGAGAAAAAACATTTGAAGAGGATAGCATAGTAAAGCCCCCCATACGTGTCTAGATTTTCTGTTCAATCAACTTAAAAAGATCAATATTTTAGGGTCAGGGAAATCTGTGATTGATTGTATGTTTGCCAACTGTAGTAACAAATGTTTGATCAACTTTTTTAGGATCCACTGAAAGTGTTAAGCTAGCCACACATGGTTCAATTTTGGTTCAATCGATGCTCGATTAGATCGAGGAATTCAATCGTCTAATCGAAAATCGATCTTAATCGCATCAACATACACCCCACATTGAGTTTGCGATTGTGGTGAGATTTAGATTTCAAAATATTACTAAAATCGTCGATTTTGGTATTGAAACGTTTGAATTCCAGATTGAAGTGGTCTATGTTATGTATATCTAATCTAATCGATCCAGGAGAAACACCACAAACATCAACGATTATAAAACGATTTTGGCACAATCGACGATGATTTTCCAACATGTCCGATCAAAATTCGATTCGATTTTCTGCCTTCATCGAACAATTATCGCCGATCGTACCATGTGGGCATTTCTCGATTTTCGTTCAATCAATTAAAAAATTCATCTAATTGAGCATCGATTGAACCAAAATTGAACCGTGTGTGGCTAACTTAATGCATTTCAATACAACCAATTAACATTTTCCAACACGTCCAATCCTTTTTCAATAGATTTTTTCCCAATTTTAATTGGTTTAGGTTGATCTAACCATGTGGGCTACCATCGATTTTCAATCAATCAACCAAAAAAAATTATTGAATTAAGTTGATTGGATGAAAAAACTAGACGTGTATGGGGGCCTTAAGTCTCTTATTAAAAGTGCATCTAAATATTTTAGTCCATTTAACATAGGGTTGTCCACCTCCTGTCAATAAGAACCACGTGGAACCACGTTTCCTATAGACAATGATTTCCTGGCTCTTTGAAGACCACTAATTTACTGGTTTCTAAAATGTGTGTTGATATGACTTTAGAGTTGGACACCCCCTTTCTTACTTTACCCTATCCAAGAGTTGCCAGTTCCAGTGCCAGAGGTCCAGTTTTCTCGTTTTTCTTGTATCATCAGATGGTAATAACTGTAAAAAGCCTAAACACAATGATGCAGGCACTTCATCTAAGGACTGGGAAGCTGTTAGTTTAGATAAACTTTAATCAGTGCAAAACACAAACAGTGCATCCTAGCTCATCACTGTTTCCACATTTTATTATGTTACAGAATTCTACACACAACACCTCTTAATGACATGTGCTGTGAATGTCCTTGAGTGGCCCAACCAGAGCCCAGACTTAAATCCAATTGAACATCTCTGGAGGAACCTAAAAATGGCTGTGCACCGACGCCCCCCATCCAACCTGAAGGAGCTTGAGAGGTGCTGCAAAGAGAAATGGGTGAAACTGGCCAAGGATTGGTGAACCAAGGTTGTGGCATCATATTCAAAAAGACTTGAGGCTGTAATTGCTACCAAAGGTGTGTCAACAAAGTATTGAGCAAAGGCTGTGAATACTTATGTACATGTGGTTTCTCAGTTCTTTGATTTTTAATAAATTAGCCAAAATCTCAAGTAGACTTCTTACACATTATTATTATGTTATTATGGGTAAATTGGAAGATTGATCCAATTTTCCCATCCCTTGTATAAATCTTTAAAACAAACAACCAAGGTTCCCTCGATGGGACTTTGAGTGGAAAGTGAGATCTTGCAAAAAGTTTTTTTTTTAATATATTCTTTAATGAAGAAGTTTTTTCCCACATACAAAACATAAAGTCCATTAGATCCATTGCTTAAGTTCAGTTATATCCAACTTAATATAATCGAAATGCACTTGCACGACATGTTTTTTAGGATTTTCTGTGTGGAGTTCTTGCACAGGGAATGGCAGCCAGTAGCAATAATTGCATATAGGCCAAAATATCAACTAAATGACCACTACCCCACTAGTGATGGCTCGAACCCGGAATTTGATGTTCGCGAAACGGCGAACGCGAACTAGCGCAAAAGTTGCGAACCCGGTGAACCCGCCATTGACTCAAGGGAGGCGAATTTTAAAAACAAGGGACCTTTTCTGGCCACAATAGTGTGGAAAGTTGTTTCAAGGGGTCAACACCTGGCAATGACATGAGGGGAATCCATGGCAAAACTCCCAAGAATTTTTTTTTCACACTATAAATCCGCACCAAGGAATTCTACAATGATAGTAATGGGAAAATAAAGTGCAATGAGTGATTAGCCTAAAGCTGGCCATACACTCCGAGATTAAAATTACGATCATTAAAAACAGACCAATGTATCCCGACGCAGTATCGGTTTGGATCTAATATTCGGCAAAAAAAGCTACCCACATTGAAATCCATGAGGATCGTATTTTTTTTTTAAAGGGGAAGCCTCGGCAGTAATTGTCGGTAAACACTATGAAAAAGTATGAAGTTTCCCAATGTTCCCAGACCAATTAAAAATTTTCAATGTCCAATAAATTACGACCGTAAAAAAACGGCAATTACGATCGTATTTATCGGTTGTACCATTGGACATGCGCAGATTTCAGGCGATAAAATGCTTTATTGGGTGGTTTTAATGGATCGTAAATTTAATTCAGAGTGTATGGCCAGCAATTAGACCGTGTTTGATTGGACATATCTCCCTTTGTATGACCCCTGCCACAAACTGGACTTTCTGCATCTGTCTGTTCTGAACTCACTCCTAGAGGGGGATTTGGAGGATTTCACCGGGTCTCAGTTCTCAGGTGAAGTCCTGGGGGCAACCAAAGTCGGGTAGGCATATGGTGTCTACGTTAGGCGGGGGCTTGTCTATAGGTGAAGACCGCAGCGGAAGATTGGGGTATCCAACTGACCTGTGGATCGGTGATCCTCGGAGACTCTCACAGTCGTTATCGTTCAGCTAGTTAAAGGTCACTCCGCTTCACAGTCACACACAACAAACTCTGATACACCAAACTCCCCGTTTAATGCAACGGCAAACATTGAAACGGTTTTGAGGCGACATTAAACAATAATTCTGCAGTGTGTCACATTTTGGACCCCTACTAGACTTTAAAGATCAACTTATAAGCCCCAAAAAAATAAGTTTTCATACGACAAATTATTCAAACGATCGCGTTTGGTCTGATCACTATGAAGCAATCCCTTTCATCTGGGGGTGCCAACATGGCAACAAACACTCATTGGGGTGATCGCTTCATGTGATACGCAAGCCCCTTCACCACGACAAGGTTAGCGATCAGAAAGGGAATTGGCACATGTATGTGCCTTTTTTAATGCAGCCACAGCCAGAGGCCAGAAAAATTAGGCAAGTACACTTGCCATAAAAATTTGTCATGTACATTTGACATAAAAATTATGTATGGTAGCAGCCGAGTTGTAGCAGCGGCAGAAAAATTGAGTTTTCCAGGCAGCGAATGGAAAATGAAACATTGCGGCTTGAACCCTAGTTGGTGGCGGAGGATTCATGGAAAGTAGGTATGCGGTTATGCAGCGGTGGGACCATTTTTGGCCAAGGCATGTAAATCAGGCCTTTTGTAGGCAAAACGTCTCCCCCATGTCAGTCCCTTCGGAATCCATGCCTCGTTTCATTTTAAGGAAGGTGAGGTAGTAACACATTTTTGACCGAGGCGAATTCGCTTCGGTCACTATGCGCCTTGCAGAACCTGAGGTCTTTTGACAGGACACTAGAAGCAGGGACAGGCCAGATGTTCAAGAGACAAAACTGGGATAGCTCTGGCCACAGGTCAAGTCTGACACCAGTAGTCAAGGCGTCTTTTTCAGCGTGTCAATATCTGCAGTTAGGCGAGGGAGTCTGCGATCTGTCGTTCGAGTCGTTCTTCAGGGTGGATCCCGAAGGGCTGGGCGATGCGTAGGACTTAAAAAAGCTCCGCATGTCCCATCAACAGCAACGTGTGAAGCGCCCTGTCCTTGCCGGCGCGGTCGTGGTAGCAGGAGGATTAGTGTCACCTCTCCCTAGTAGAGCTGCGTAGTGTGTGACATCGCCCTTAAAAGCGGTGTTAGAGCAGATTTTGTAGCTTAGCTCTAAACTGCTGCATCCTCTCAGACCTCCCGAAAACCGGTGTTAAAAATTCCACTACTTTCTGCTTATATTGGGGTCTAGTAGTGTTGGCCACCAGTACAGATCGTTCTCCTTATCCTTTTGATACGAGGATCACTCAACGGCACGACAGCATGAAAGACCCCATTTGCACGAGGATGGATGCAGAGCTATTTATTTCTGTTCTCTCTCACTCATGTCTTGAGGGTTTGTTCCTCCCCCCAGCCAAGTACAACAACCACGGGTCCACAGATAGGTAACACAAGGAGCACCATGGGATGCCTGTGAGGTTGGTCTTACCTCCTCCTCAAAGCCAAATTCCTCCTCTGACCTCAGGACTCCTCTTCCAGCGTTGCCGACAGGTCCGGCAAGCGAGGCTGCTAAGGTGGTTCTGTGATGATGGTGACCATAACTATTCCTCTTCACGTGATCCACAGGCTGACCAGCACTCTTCGCAGGGCACACTCCAGGAAGGAAGGCAATGGGATGAGGTCGCTGATGTGCCTTCGCATGACATAACAAGGTTTGTCACCTCTTCAAAAGGACGCATGAGCCTACAGGCATTGCACATGACCGTCCAGTAACGTGGCAAGAAAATCCCCAGCTCCGCAGAGGCTGTCTAGCACCCAGTGATATAAAACTCGTTGACAAGCTTTTTCTTGTTGGAGCAGGCGGTCGAACATATGGAGTGTTGAATTCCAACGCGTCGGAATGTAGCAAATCAAGCGCCTTTATGGCATGTTCTTTCGCCGCTGAATTTCGGAAAATTCGCCATAGCGTGTAGGAACACCCTGAAATGGGACACAACCTTCTAGCCTGCTTGAGGACGTCCTGTAAGCCTGGTACTGTGCCACAAAGCATTGCACAATGAGATTAACACATGTGCCATGCAGGCACATGTGACAACTTGCCCAAAATTCAATGCCGCCAACAGATTGCTTCCGTTGTCACCACACCACTTTGACCAAGCTCCGTTGGTGCGGGTCAGCCCGAGCACCTGTGCGGTAAGGGCGGACAGGAGTGTGGTCCGTGTGCGCTCTCTGCTTTCAGGCAAGTCAGCCCAAGAAGTGTAACATGTCGTATCCGGGATGTGGAATAGCCCCTGGGAGCTGCAGGGATGCAGATGATGTGGAGCCAGACACTCAAGAGAGAGAGGGACCAGCCGAGGAGGATGAGTGGAGAGAGAGAGAGTAGTAGAAGAGGTGGCAGCAGGCCTGCTGCAAGTCTTGGCGGGTTTGTCGCAAACTCGGCTGCAGAGCCAGCATTCATGCTGGGCAGCTGCAGCAGGTTTACCCATGCGCAGTGTACGTGAGTACCTGCCCTGACCGTGCTTTGGCAGACCAGGTATCAGTGGTTCAGATGGACCCTTGCCCCAACACTGTATGCCAGAGATGCCATGACTTCCTTTCCACAAAGGGAATAAAGATTGGGGATTGCCGTTTTTGAAAAAAATTTCGACGGCGGGTACCTCCCATTGCAGTGTCCAATAGCCACAAATTTTTTGAAGGCCTCAGACTCCACAGGCTGGTATGGTTAAACGTGCGGGCTAAGAGCTCAGTCAAGCCAGGGGGTGACTCGTGAAATTGTTTTCTTGCGTTCAAAACATATCCCTCACTGACCCGACTGGCCGATGAGCTGGACGCTCAAGCAAGAAGCGAAGTGGCTGGTGGTGGGGGGGAAGGGGACGCAGTGGTTGCAGTGCTGAAGATGGAACAGGAGGTGGAGGTGGCTTCGAGTGTGTGTGCTGTTCTAGCCTGTGTTGATCCAGCGTTGTGATGCGACATATGTGCCTTCTCAAAGCAGTGTACCGAGGTGGGTTTTGGCTCCACGATATCTTATTGCACGTTCAATAGCACGCTGTATCAGCGGCCGAAAACAAAAAAAAAACACACTGATGGCTTGCATGACGGCTATGGTGGTGGCACACATGCGTTGATGGCGTGCTGTCTGCTGACCCAGGTGCCGATACATGCTGCCTGATGTGCAATAGCTCTTCGATGACTCCCCTGCTACAATATCTCCCCTCTCTTGCTTCATCGAACTTTTCCCCTGTTTTCTTCTCTGTTGGGGCACCGGACATCCAGGAAACAATCTCATCATCATATAATCAACGCTTACTTTATCTGACACCTCAGCAAAGAAAAGAGCGCAGGTACAACATCATGTCTTCCACTGCACCTCCGTGGTAATGCTACTGTCAAGGCATGTCATGTCATACTGTCTGGCAATAATGGTTGCGCATTACTCATTCTCTTCAAAAGGTGTGTAAACAATCTTGGGGTCAAATGTAGCGGTGTGGTGCTAGTATGGTGTGGGCAGGGTGGGTGGCAATGAGAGGGTCAGCAGCCGAGCATGCGGAGGATGGTGTGTCAGGGCAGAGGGTGGATGTGGAAGTGGGTGTCCTCTGTGTAAACAGTAAATAAGTCCCAGCATTCTTGGGGAATAAGTGGCCTATGAACACTGGCTATTCTAGGGCCAAAGGAATTCACCACACGACCACAAGACTCCCTGCGGGATGGTCTGCCTCTGCTGTCATTTTTATTGTTTTGCGTACAAGGCCTGTGGCAGCAGATAATCTGGGTGGGCACTGGACAGTTGCACAGGCTGTGTAATGGACGGAAAGCCGTGCACTTTTAGTAATCCCTTTGAATGGTACAAAAAAATTGCTGGGTATTACCCTTCACCAGATAAATGTGGCTGGGCACTGAGCACAGACAGTTGGCACAAGGCTGTAATTTTGATGGAAAAGCCGTGCAATTTTTAGTAATACTGTAGTGTCGTGGAGGGATATTGCTTGCTCCGAACGACCAGGTTCTTTGGGATGTTCAAAAACACATGTCAGGGCTCACACACACCAATAAAGTGAGTCAACAGCGATGGTAGGGGGATATTACAGTTTACTAGAGGAGGAATATATATTACAGTCCAATCACCAAACCCCAAGCCGGGGAATGGGGCACACACTTTAGGATGACTACTGTTGCAATCAAGATGAGATACCAGTGCAGGGTACTAATGGTTCTCGTCCAGGGAGAGGGGGTCAGGTACAGTAAAAGTGTCTCTGGCAATGAGCCAATAATTCATAGTGGGCGGTGAGGTGAAGTAGGGAGGAATCCTGCGTCTGCCTAGCGTTTGCACCTACCGGGTTGCCGCAAATGGGGGTCCTTGGTTCCGGGCACTTCTATCCATCGGCCTGCGGAACAGCCCAGAAAAATAAGGAGATTGCTCCAGACGGTGCACTGCACTGGCTGTAGTTCTGGAGGAGCAACCAACTCTACTAAGGGCTTGTTTTTTGTAGCGTTCCTGTGCGGTTGCAGCCGCGCGGCCCGCCCGGCCGCCGGCCAACCGCATCATTGGAAACTTCAATGTTTTCCATGGTGCGGTTGTGCGAGTCGGGTGCGGATGCGGTTTAGGGCGCGTTCTGAACGCTAGCTGCAGCGTTTAGAAACGCATCCGCGCCCAACCGCATCTGCATCTGCAATACAAAAAAAAACGCATCGCAAAAAACGCGCGAAAACGCACGACATCTGAGGCATGCGTTCAAAACGCACCGGGAACGCTTCAATGGAAACAAAGCCTAAGGAGGGCCTAAGAAGGTATATTTATACTCTTGCCTGGAGGCTGGCACTAAGTTATCTCCAGGCAGATCACAATTGCTACAATGTATGGCAGAAAGTGCGGGAAGCTAGAAGCCATGAGTCATCCGCACCTGCTACTGAGGCATACAGAATGATTTTAAAGGATATACAATTCTAACACATTATGGTGACAGGGCAGAATATATAATTCACAAATATATACACATGTGGTGCATACCCTGGTCACTACAATACCCTTTATGAATAGGTACAAAAAATTGCTGGGTATTACCCTTCCACCAGATAACTGTGGCTGGGCACTGGGCAGTGTGGGCGCGCACACACAGTTGCACAAGGCTTAATGGACGGAAGCGTGCAATATTTATTAATACTACAATGGGTGAAAAAAATCCTGGGGTAACAAAGTGCCACCAGATAATATGGTGGGCACTGGGCAGTGTGGCGACGCACAGTTGGCACAAGGCTTTAATGGACGGAAAGCCCGCAATATTTATTAATACCCTACAATAGGTGTGAAAAAAAACCCTGGGCTAGTAACAAAGTGCCCCCAGAATAGTATGGGTGGGCAATGGGCAGTGGGCGCACACACGTTGGCACAAGTGTAGGGTGAAAAACCCCTGTGATAACTAAGTGCCACCAGATATGAGCACTGGCAGTAGGCATGTGTAATATGTGGCTGAAAAATCACTGGCAGCAGCCTGCATGCCAGACAGAGCAACAGGGTAGCAAAATTAATAGCCCTAAAAGGGTTTTGGGGTCTTTCAGGACTCTGTCCGACAGCAGACTAAGAAGCACTGTAGAAGAGTAGACTGTAGTGACAAAGAACATGCCCTAGCTAATGGTTCCCTAGCAGCAGCAGCAGCTCTAGTTTGACTGTCTCCTTCTCAGCAGCATGTGAAATGGCATCCTCTCCTTGCTATGCTATAGGGGTGGATGGTCCGTGAGGGGTGGGGGTGCTGATTGGTGGGTATGTCTGCTGACTGGACTCAAGGGTCAAAGTTTCTTCAATGCAAAAAGATAGGGGGGGCGGGTCGAACTCGCCATGCGAACATGCGATGTTCGCCGCGGATAGTTTGCCGGCGAACAGTTCGGGCCATCACTATACTCCACTCCTTTAACTTCTTCATGGTCCCCTAGGGGACCCCCAAACCCAGTTTGAAAACCACTGGCATAGATAAAGTTGGCTGCAAGTAGACACCTGGCAGTGGCAAGTCATATTTAAATGGACCTTTCTTGTAACATTGAAGACCTTTCCTACCCAGTCCAATCTGCAATATGAAGGAAGAGTCTTGGATTGGCTACTGTACATCATCAGTAATTACATTTTTTTACTGTAATTAAACAAGTCCCAATAATTTGGCCAACTATGCTATACCATGATGGGGATGAGAGCATTGGCACAGAAACAGGTAGATGCTTGCTTATTCAAGCTATAGAAACTATAGAAAATGTTACTGGAAATGCCTGTGGCTGCATTTAAAAGTTTTTATTTATGTAGGGTTACTGTATTAACAAAAAGTACCTGAGAAACGACCATATTTATTAGACAGTGGTCAGTATACTGCAGGTATGGTTGTACAATTACGTTGTGTGATCTATCAGGACCTCCTACGTTAAGCGTGGGGGTCCCGATGGAGCACATACACATTACCTGCACAGCGGATCCTCTGTTTACATAGTGTTGAGCCGATCTGCCAATGCAGGGGTTCACGTAGTGCAGTACGTTAACCCCTGCATTGGCGGATGTGTGAACAAAAGATCTGGCATGCAGGTAATGTATATGTGATCTGTCAATACCCAACCAAGCATAACGCTTAACGTAGGGGGCCCCGATGTAGCACACAACGCAGTGGAGACAAAACCTTTTATGGGGTACCAGCCTCTTGTAGACCAAGGCAGGACAAGGAGCCATCACGTCATGTGCAGATAATGAACTTATTGATGTGCTACTCCTCTCTTTACTGTTCTGTCATAGGCTGGGGCAGGTTCAGGAAAACATAACCACAGAGGAAGGGTGTTACATGTAACAGGCCTCAGGTTAGCAGGCAACCTACGTCCATTAAGCACGAACCAACCAGTGGGCAGATGTACTTTTTGAACTTACAACGACTAAATTCTTACTAAGAACCCCAAAAAGTTCCAGAAGCATAAAGCCGTGATCTCCATCATTTCATAGCGACTTCCTTGTTTTCTTCATAATCGGCCTTCTCCTACCCCTCACTGACACTGCACATTGTGTACACATCCCAGAAAATAATCAATAAAAGATTTCTGTCTGGACTCATGCCGATCCACAGAGGAACAAAATCCCACCATAAAGTAAGATGTTTGGTTGCACAGACAGGGGCACATTTACAAACACAGCAGTCAATGCTTTTAGTACCTCGTTTACATGATGCACATAATTTACTTTATTGTATAACATGCAAAAAGAGGATGATCCCAGTAGTACACCATCAAACAGCTATGTATAGAAATTCGACCAACATCCCAATTATAACTACGAAAGGGGGGGAGGGGGAACACTATAAGGTAGTGTCCGTCTCACAAAAGGGACACAAGGGGGACTTTAACGGTCGAGGTCTATGAGGGTAGTTTGGAGTCTAATCACAACAGGTAGGTTCCAAAGGATAACAGATCAAGGTATAGTGCGCCAACATGAATGGTCCAAAAAATACACGATATTCCCTACAGCAATGATGTATAGTAACAGTAGGAAACCAATTGTACCAAAAAGTATAAATTTACTGTCCATAAAAACATATAAAAAGAGAAAACAACGATATTTTCACATAGTACACAAAGTTGTCGCCCAATGTTCCCTCGTTGGGCAGATGGGAGATAATGGAATCCACGAACAGGAGATGGTGGTGTTAAACCCCAGTTACCCCAGTACTGTTACTATACATCATTGCTGTAGGGAATATCGTGTATTTTTTGGACCATTCATGTTGGCGCACTATACCTTGATCTGTTATCCTTTGGAACCTACCTGTTGTGATTAGACTCCACACTACCCTCATAGACCTCGACCGTTAAAGTCCCCCTTGTGTCCCTGTTGTTCAGGGAGAATTTTTATTGTATAACAGTCCCGGTGTTTCATGATTGTTAAATTAGGCGCCGAGGGAGAAAGTGGTGACACACAGGGACAAATCATGGTTTACCTATAATAAGTCCTTAGAACAATGAAATACAATTTGTTACTTGGGATGACCACAGACCCACAGATGTTCTACCAACAACCCAACCAAACCTGTTGTCCTATTTCTAAATCATTCCAGAAATTGGATAGAGGCTCTAAAAGCTCCCAAACAATCTTATAGCTGGCCAATAGTGATGGACAAACATCAGCTGCAGCTGCTCGCGAACAGGCAAATCGAACTTCTGCAAATACCCGCCGTTCGCATGTTCACGGCAAACCTCCATTGACTTTAATGGCGGGCGAACTTCTCAAACCTTCAGGTCATATTTGTTACCAAAATACCAATAAAAAAATCAAGCGTGCAACCACCGGGACATTGCCATGCCAAATGGGGATAGAGATGGTCTAATTTTTTTTTTATGTTACCATTTCAACGATTTTGACTTAATTGCAAAGCCCCTGAACATGGTATCATCCCCAAACTTGCTGGAGATATACAGAAGGGTTTGGGTTATACAACAAACAAGTATGTTTTTAACACAAATAGTTTTTGCATCAAATTAAGTTCAAAGTCAAGTCAAAATTTCAAAAATCGGAATTTCGACGTTGTTTTTTAACTTAATTTATGCAAAAACTCCATGTGGTAGAGCAAAACTTTTTTTTCAAATGTTCCCACAACCCTTCTCTAGCAATTTTGGTGATGATACCAAGTTCGAAAAATGGGACCATCTCTAAATGGGGATCAATGGCTAAACTTCTCGGAAATACGGATCACATCTAGATTATAGATTTTGCCAAAAGTTAGCAGGAGTGGGCTGCCATCCTGACAGTAGCTTCTACAGCACATCACATTTGGTCAGATTTCTCTTCAATGCATAATGCAGCATACCCCACCCCCAGAGAAGGACTTTTGTGGCTGAGTAATGATGAACTAAATGTAACAGAATACTTTAGCTATAGCTACAGATCACTGGATTCAGTGTAATAGCAAAGTAGCTAAGTCATCCCTCAATCAGCAGCAGCTCTCCCTATCTATCTAGTACTGGAGACACACGATAACTGTAAAATTGCCACCAGATTGCCTCTTTTATAAAGGGGTGGGGGTGTCCTCCAGGAGGAAAAAACGTGTTATTGGCTGTACTGTCTCACTCCTGACACTTTGCCTCCATGTAAAGGTATAAGGGACAGGTTGAACACCCATAATGTTCGCCGGCATTGTGAACTTTTCAGCCATCACTACTGGCCAATGGTTGTGATGGTTGCCATTGCCAAGCAACCAACTTTTTCCAGTAACTATCTATACTTGCCAATGGAATAACTGGTTAATGGGCAGTGGGTGATCAGTATGAGCTTATATATTTACTGGACAATCATAGTTAGCTGTGGGAATAGACGCCGCGGCGTGTGGAGAGGAGAGCGGCGCCCCCTCCATTAACATGGAGGTCTATGGCACCGCCGCCACAGATGACGCCGAAGACACGGGGCCGGAAGGGCTCCGTGTGTCGGCGGCTCTTCTACAGAGCCGCCGGCACACAGAAAGACGGCGGTTTTGCCCGATCCTGGCACGGGCACAGTTTGATCAGCGATCAAACTGTGCTCGAACTGAGTTCAGGCAAACCGCTAGGGAGGTTAAATGCTGAAGTGCAACCCCATCCATGTTAGTTGCAATCAAAATATTAGTAGATCCCATTAAGCACATTTTTTATTGATGAGAGAAAGGGATAGAAATATCCAAGAAAATATATATGCAATTAAAAGGTTAAAAACGATTTTACTCTCCAACTGTTATCACATCCATAGAGTAGACCAATGGTTCCCAAACTTTCCCTGCAGGGCCCCCTTTTCTAGATAGGAACATTATCAAGCCTCCCATGCAAACTACACAGGTTCAGATTGAGGGCCATATCATACTAGCCACCTTTGCATTGCAGTATCATGTACTAGTTCTAGTGTGAAATGGCCCTCAAACTTTATCTGAAATACAAGTCATACAACTTGTGCATATATGATACAGAGACATGCATCATATAAACACACACCAATCATACAGAGACATGCATCATATAAA
>CM070033.1:17361757-17389869 GCA_036250615.1 Ptychadena robeensis
AATTTTGCTCATTCTGACCCCTGTTGACCATCAATTATGCCTATGATGAGCTTGTGAACATTGGAACTGGACCAAAAGATGACCTGGTTTGATAAAACACCAATGCTATTTGTATCATGTAAATAATTGGTTGCATGTGTGTTATATTTCAGGGGAAGAGAAGGCAGAAGGACAGAAGGCAGACTGGAGGCAGTATGGTGCTCTGGGGAATGCTTTGTTGGCATTATATACATGTTTTTGATCAGTTACACCTAGTGTTGAAGGCCACATACCCACAGATGACAAATGTACTCCCCGTGGGCAGCTTAACTGCATAATGAACATGGCCAGTCATTTTCAGACCAAGTGTCTTAATCCAATGCAACATCTGTGCTTGGATCAGGATACAGGCTTATAATGGAAAGCGGTGATGGGAGAACAAAAGCATTTTAGAGGTTGGAGGATAAAGTTTGCTTGGTGGGAATCAGTATTGGAAATGGGCTTGTGTGCTGGATTTGTAGAAAAAAATAGGGGGAGAGTATTACCCCATGATCAGGCCTTCCTCAACGCCTCTTAGAGGGAAGAGAGCAAGGAGGATCATGACAGCTGGCACACTTTTTTTTCTTGGCAGCATGCTTGCAGCCAGGGAGCCACAACTAGGATGTGTTGCGGCTCCGCATGTGGCTCCGTGGGTTGCAAACTCCTGGTTTAGATGGATGAAAAGGAGAAGATAAAATGTGCTCCTGGACGTAGGGACTGGTAAGGACATGTATACTAGGAGACTACTTATTAGTCAGAAATTTGCAGACCTGGTAAACAAATAAAAAAAAAATAATTACCATTTTAAAAACAGAAATAATAGGAAACTCTTTACACTATGCATTATAATTTCTACTTTAACTAAAATATTAACAATGCTTTGCTTTTCTGTCCAAACAGCTTATAAAATATGAGATTTATTTGTAGGCTTAAGCCCTCCATACACCTTTAGATCATTTCATACAATTTCCATTATATCTACCAACAACTATGTAGTATAGTGGCCTCCCTGATAGAATACATAGGGATTGGAAGGTATATATCACTGCTATGTAGTGCCGGGTCCTCCCTGATAGAATACATAGGGATTGGAAGGTATATATCACTGCTATGTAGTGCCGGGTCCTCCCTGATAGAATACATAGTGATTGGAAGGTATATATCACTGCTATGTAGTGCCGGGTCCTCCCTGGTAGAATACATAGTGATTAAAAGGAATATATTACTGCTATGTAATGCCAGGTCCTCCCTGATAGAATACATAGTGATTGGAAGGTTTAGAAAGGTCCTCATATTACATGGTTTTGCTAGAAGAAAAGTTGATTGTACAGAAATTGTATGGTAAAGGCCCCCATACACGGGTCAGATTCCCATCTGATTCCGGTGCGATCGATTCCGGGCGCGTGCAGCCCACCTTGTCCGATCGATCGCGTCTGAATGATCAGGGGCCCAGAATCGGATCGGACAGAGAACCAACATGTTGGTCTTTCTGATCCGAATCTGCACAGATCAGGGGGAGTTGCCATTTGTGGAGTAAGCGATCGGACACGGAATCGTCCAGGAATCCGTGGGACAAGGTGGTATGCAGCGATCGGATACTCTTAATTGGCCGATTGATCGGAGCTCCGATTCCCGCTGAGAGCGCCGGAATCGATCGGATGGGTGATCGATCGGACATGGAATCGGAACGTCTATGGCTAGCTTAAGATTGTAAGGTGTATGATACTTTCACAACCACTAAGTGTACGGTGATCAGATTCTCTTTCCCATGGTCTAGCTCACAGTCTATTCACTTTTAACTGTAACTGAAGCGTTTAAATGTTCCTGATTGAATCATTAATCTCACTTGTTTTATTATGGAAATTGGAGACAAAGTTTATGTCTGGTTATCAGGCAACCTGTGTCAGCTGTCACTGAACTCTCAGCAATGTCCTACAATATACAAACCAGATGCAGAGACTGTCTGCCAAATTGTTTCCATGTGGAAAACTGTAAAGTATCCCTTCAATGGAATCAGCGGATACATAGGTATAGCAGTGAGATATGTGCATGGTGCTTTCAGATCATAGTTGACAGGTGCCCTCTCAGGCAGCATCGGCACTATGGACGGGCCCCAGGATGTATGTCCAATCACGATTGTGTGTGCAGATGTTCGGCCATCACTACATGTAAGTAGCAGTGTTGATCACTGCAAATTTTTATTGCGAATATCGTCACTTCGAGAATTCTTGAAGATCTTGAATATAGTATATAGAATATAGAATATAATATGCTGTATCTTCGTATCAAATATTCAAGATTCTAGGGAAAATACAGTGCGTTGCGTTCCCAATTTGCTCATGTACAAGTGATGATTTTCGCAATTAAAGGTAATAAATTATTTCTCTGAGTGTTGTCTCATGTGGGGAATACACTGCAGCTGCTATTTCACATTCTGCCACTAGATGTCGCTATGACAACACATTGCGTTCCCAGTATACACATGTACAAGTGTCAATTTTCGCAATAAAGGTAATAATGACTGGAGATCATGAATTTTTTAAATTATTGCGAATATTAGGCCAAATATTTTTTATATTTTGCGAATACAAATATTGCATATGTTTCTCATCATGACGGCACATCCTGTAAGTTTCTGCTTACAGGAAATGATGTGGGATGAAAAGCTGCACCCCCCACGCCCGTTCCTGTCCAAATGCTCTGCCTTGGCCCTATTTTCAGGATGACTCTCCAAACACAAGGGGGGTGTAGTAAAATACTTTGTTGCAAAACAAATGGCTCTGGTTGGAAAGTTTGGTGTAATTCCTCCTCCAGGAGTGAAAGGGTGTCACCCAGTGCTTACCACACCCCAAATTGGGCCTAGTGAATCCACTGCACTTCAGCACAGTGCACAATTTCTGCAATACAACATCTTTTACCAGAGGAGGACCATCCTACATTTAAATGAACACACGCATAGATATGGGCTAGATCGATGGCCGCTTCAAGTGCTCACGGCCATCTTTCTGGCCCATATCTAATGCGGTCATCCCTGTTTTCGAGCAGGATCAATGAATCCTGCTCGAAAACATGGATATGGGACATGACATCAACCGTGAGTCTCCATGCAAAGCAGAGCTGTGCCGCTAGCTCCTTCAACGTCGGGCAGCAACACAATGACATCATTGTGCTGCTGCCGTAAATCTCGAACGGCTCGTATATCGAGCCATGTGTTCCCTGCTTAAGTCATGCTACTTTCTGGGAAACTTAGCAAATAACAACACAGTCTGAAAATACGTGATAGACTTTGCAGATGCTATAACATTTATTGGATATTGTAGAAGTAATAACTGCAGAGAAAAAAACGATCTTTCTGGACGTTTGCGAAATAAACTTGCAACAAACAGACGTATAGTATTTATGGCTACTGAGTTATGGTGTTTTGCAAGATGAATATTCTATGAAAAAATCTATATTATCGACTTTATCGGACAACTGTGTCCACGGCATGAAAATGATTTTCACATAACATTGCTTTGTAGTCAGCAAGTTATAAAATTTCAAACAGGCTCAGTCTTTCTCCCTCTGGGCTAATATAAAATCTTACAGCGCTTGTAAAATTGTCCAGAACAACCTGGAAGGTTTATCTATCAGTTTAGTTTCCAAAAAGTAACTATAGAGAAGTCTGAGAGGACGATTCATTGCCGGTTCTCTAATGGGGAGTTCTCCTACCCCATCAAGATCTCCTACCTTGACAGCTGCAGATAGAGTTAGGGCGTTCCAAGGGTTAAGGGTAGGGCACTGGGGAGGTTCGTTTTAGCTTACCAAGCTCCTTATCCTAAACCCTGAAGCTCACCCCCAAAGTCAAACGCCACCCCTCCAAACCCTAAACTTAATCCCAGAAATTCCTAACCTTAACACCCAAAGCCTGTTAGCCGAACCCTGTAACTCCCAAAAATTTTGGCTATCTGCAGGTGTCAAGGTAGGAGATCTTAACCGGGTCATAGCTGTCAAGTTTGAAAAAAACATACAGGAAGTGACTTCAGTGACATCACTTCCTGTATGCGGATCTTGGTTCTTTCAGGTTCCACGTACCCGGCACCAGGCTTATTTCTCGGCTGATCAAGCAGGGAGAGGGCTAATGTTCCACCCTGCTTGTGCTGCTAATGTGCGAGGTGGCACATTAGCAGGGAGAAAAATGCTAGATCAGGCCGATCTCATGAATTCAGGAAAAATCGGGGATTTTTTGAAATCGGTATTTGGCCAGGAAAGCCACATAAAAAACATGACTTCCCCAGCCAAAACGGGAGGGTTGACAGGTCTAGACAGGGTAGGAGAACTCATCCATCCCGCGCATGCACCGTTGTCAGGGTAGGACAACTCATCGGTACTCCAGGCGCACTCTGTAGAGTAGTATTCCCGGGTTTCCAAATGACCGCATGGATGAATATAGTAAAGTATCTGTTGGCTGAAATGATTTTATTGGGTCAGTAACTTTTGGTGGTAGGTAACATATATTGTTTCAGCTATTTTGGAGAGTGCATTGAAAGTTGTTGGAAGTTGCTGCTTGCTGACCAGCTTTTGGGTTTATTTGGGTCCACAGATCAAAACAATTCAGCAGCCTGTACCGTTGTGCTGGCGTTGGGCGCATGTGCTGACATGTTTTGTGGTGGGCACGATGCGCCTTCAGGCTGGCACGAAATACATGACATCCACCCCGGGAAGCGTGTGACTTCCGGGAGGACCAACACCACAAGGCTGCATGCTATTTGGGGCGTCTGGTAGCCCTGGTGCGGTCCAGTCCCATCCAGTCCTAAGGTAGGATCCTCTCCTGAAGAAGCCTTGTAAAATAGGGGAAAAACGCGTCGAGACTTTTATGGACCCACAAGCTATATATAGGCTGTTGCCATTTTTGCTTAACGGGTGGTAATAGTCCTCTGAATGTACAAATCGTGATCTATTAAAAAAAACTGTCTGTAATGCGCATGCATGTATGTATGTATATATGGTGTGTCATGTAAAGAATTTTTAACTTGGAAAAAATCTGTAGATTTATAGTGTAGTTTTGTTTTTTCAATATACTGTAAGGGGTGTTGGGATACATATTTGGAGATATGTGTAGCTCAGGGAGCTCTGTTTCCTTATGCTCTGGTTTTTTGTGAGCACATAAAACTTTACTACATTAAGTCTAAGGTTGAGTTTGATGTGGTT
Source organism: Ptychadena robeensis (assembly GCA_036250615.1). NCBI lineage: Eukaryota > Metazoa > Chordata > Amphibia > Anura > Ptychadenidae > Ptychadena > Ptychadena robeensis. Next base: position 17,366,966 of record CM070033.1, read on the forward strand.
TTGATCACATATCGCAGTCCTTGTCATGTGGTTATATCTCACTTTTGCTACTGGCTGAGGCTTTAGCTTTCTGGCATATCAGAAATCTTATCCAGGAAGCACTTTTTAAATGTCCCACATTAGCTACCTCCAAGCACTCACTGGCACTTGTTATTAGCCACCTTCTCGTTTACCTCTTCCTGAGGTGAATATGCAAAGGATATATGCCTGAGGTGAATATGTAGAGAACCTCTTTTTGAGGTGAATATGTAGAAGGCTGCTTCCTGAAGTGAACAATTAGAGGACCTCTTCTTGAGTTGAAAATGTAGAGGACCTCTTCCAAAGTGAATATATAGAGGACTTTTTCCAAAGTGAATATGTAGAGGACCTCCGCCTAGGTGATAATGTAGAGGACCTTTCCCTGAGGTAAAGATTTGGAGGATCTCTTCCTGAGGCGAATATGTAGAAGACCTCTTCCTAAAGAGAAGATGTAGGTTTCCTCTTCAGCAGTGCAAGCACCATGCAAGAAGTTTGTTAGCATAAGGTAGAATGTGCTTAGATCCCATTCAGGTGATAGGGAAATTACTGACTACAGAAGACATGGCCACTACATTTTGCCGCGTTTTCTGGCAAAAAGAAGTGGAGCTCTAGTCTTAATTACTTTTGAAGGAAAATATCTCTACAGTTGTAGCATTTACAATCTAATAGCTCTAAAGCTTTGTATTTGAAACAACATAAAACTAGACAATGTCTATGTATAGGTTTTAGAATGAAGTTACCCTTCAAGCCATACGTGCAGTCTGTTCTTTACCCACTAGATGGCGATCATTCATGTAATTTTCTTTGAAGCCATTTGTAGTCTTCTTTCTGAACTCACAATTGTTTTGTTTGTAGATAATGTTGCGCTCAAACATTTGAATGGCGAAAATTTTTTATGAATCAGCAATTCGAAAATTCACAAATATCTTGAATATGGAGACGGATAATCACGTTTTAAAATACTCAATTTTTTTTTCAAATAAACAGGATCCTGCGTGTATGGCAAAGAAATCAAGATAATAGAGATGTCAAGTGATATTCATTTTGAAGATAATCTCAATGCGATAACTTTTATCACAATGCATGGCCCTATCCGTGAATTTAGTAATTACAAAAATCACATATTAGTAGAATTATTAATGAAATATCGGAAATTCGTATATTGCCTATGCTGCTCATCACTATTTGTGACTGGAAACCCCATTATGCTAGGCATATACGGCTCGATGCCCATACAATCAAGGAGCCGTTTGAGCCTCAGCACTTCTGCGTCATCAATCCAACCCGATACTTTGAATGAGGAGCCTCAGTCCCCATAAAAAGTAATAAAAATTGAACAGGGTTTACCAACATGCTCGAAGAATGTCTGGACGGCTCTATTTTGTAATAGATTAGAGCGCGATCGAATGTCGTAACCGTGCACTGCGCTGCATTGTGCTTGAATCTATAAAAAAACTCAAGCCATGTATGCCTAGCTGTAGAGTATTCAATTTCATTTTGGTCAGTCCTAGATTGTGGCTGCCATTGTGTTTTCTCTATTCTTTGAATGTAATTTAACTTATCAATTAAAGTTTTGTCTCTATAGAGGTATTTGATATTGGCTTCAAAAAACAAAATATCCTTTAAGTAATTATATACACTATGACCATGGAGCACATCTAGTTCCAGGGGTGAAAAAAAAACAAATGTGTCATGTATGTACTGAGAGTGGTCATAAGCAGGGGTGCACATAGGTAGTGCTCTGGTACACCAAAGAGGCCAAAAACTAGCTATGCGTACCTGCATTATTGTTACAAAGCTCATATGCGTACTAACAACTTGGAGGCACTCCGTGTCTGGGCAGCCGCAGCTAAATGTTAAATTATACAATTTATGTCACTTGGATAACCCCAGGGAAACATGGAAATTAATAATCCAAAAGAATTTACTCCAAAGGGTGTTGGACAGCTGGAATATGACTATGAAAGAATGACATTGCAGATAGTCTCAGGGGTTAGTTACTAAGCCAGAAAATTTCAGGATTGTACTACTGAGGTATGAAATCTGGGGGTTCAAACGTGTTGTACTGTGAGAGTTACATTTGAACCAAAGCCAGCGGGTGACCTGTGGATGGAGACAGCTAATCGAAGGATTAATCAGAAACAGCGAGGGGCATCTGCAGCAGAATCTACCATGCAGGAGGCTGATGCAGAGGACAGTGAGGAAGACCACATACATGTGGGGTGAGTACCAAACACCATCTCCTGATACTCATCTATGGAGCGCACTAAAAAAGTTATGTGCACCCCTGGGTATAAACATCTGGCACCCACATAACTGGGGGAGATTACTGCCTTGAGTGGTGTCATATGTCAATTTCCATCTCCAGTTATGTGTACTTGAAGGATTCAAACTAACTTTAAATTTAAATTGCAGATTTCTAATTTATTCTGCTCTGAAGAAAACTGATATATTAGCCTTTCCATGTCCCTTGAGGTCCTGAATTTAATCTACTCACCTACATAGAATTGGATATTTTCTATATTTATATGTATGTGGTTATATTTATTTAATCATGATTCCATATTTATCCAACGGCATTTATGCTTTTTGATTTTTTATGAAATCCTATCAGTGTGAGATTTAATCTCTATGAAATTTCAATTACTTATGCAATACTATAGCACTAAGCCAAGAAACATATAGTTTATTGTTTTTATATATTTACAATATCATGATAGTTCATTCAAGGAAGAATGGGTTGGGGGGGGGGGGGGACAAGGACCTTCTGTGGTTGGTGCCCAGTCAAAAAAAAAAAAATAGTAAATAACTAGATTGCATATGTGTTTGTGTATAAATACCCTGTTTCCCTGAAAAAAAAAAGGCATACCCCAAAAATAAGGCACCCTCGAAGTTACGGTACTGTAACTCGGGACAGGGGGGATCAGAGGGGGCAATCAAAATGACACAGGAGGATCAGAAGGGGTTACTAAAATGGCAATCCTCCCTCTGAGTCTCCGGTGCCATTTTGATTCCCCCCTCTGATCCCCTGTGTCATTTTAAGTGATCCCCCCACCCTGATAACCCAGTGCCATATTGTTCTTCATGGAAAAGACATCCCAGGAAAATAAGACGTAGGGCATCTTTGGGAGCAAAAATTTATATAAGACACTGTCTTATTTTGGGGAAACACTGTATAAATCTATATATATATATATTTTTTTTTTTTTTTGGGGGGGGGGGGCGACGACTATAAGATGCCCTTTTTCCTATTAAAATTAATGGGGGAAAAGGTCCGAATATGTAAAAAAATATATATTTATTTTATTTCCAAACATCCTGGGAGCAATAGCAATACATCCCGGGAGGCTGGAATTTGTCCCATTCCCTCCAACAAGGTATTCTCTGCATTAACACTAGCAGCTTTCATTCTCTGAATTTACTGACCAACCAGCTGAGTCAATTGAGGCTAATTAGATAGCATTGACAAAGACTCATCCCTCCTCCCATATGTAAATGTGTGCTTATGGGTAAGTTGTTAGTGTCAGATTGTAAAATGTGACCATAAGTTGGTCACTGGGTTCAGAGAATTGGTACTGCTAGGGCATAGACACATGTTAAAGTTTTATCCCTCCTGGTATTGCCCTTTTTGGTTGGCTGGAGGAATATAGAGGGAAAACTGTATGGACAAGCCCTACCTAGTTTGCTGGAACATGCAATTGATGGGAAAGGGCATTGGTCTCGGAGGTGATCAAGAACCTGATGCTAACTCTGTCAGAGCTCCAGAGGTCCTCTGGAGAGATGAGAACCTTCCAGAAGGACAACCATCTCTGCAGCAATCCACCAATCAGTCATGTATGGCCAGATAGAAGCCACTACTGAGTAAAAGGCACAAGGAAGCCCACCATCTGAAGGACTCTCAGACCATGAAAAACTGATGTGGCAAAGATTGAACTTCTTGTTGTGAATGCCATGTGTCACATTTGGAGGAAACCAAGCACTACTCATCTCAAGGCCAATACCATCATAATACATCAAAATCCATTCACAGAATTAGAAAAACTAGTCATTGTTAGTCAATCTTTTTTGGTTTATTGATAAAGCTTTATTAACTCAAAAATTATTATACAAATAAAAATACAACTTTGTCTCTGTACACTGTGTTCCTATGTATAAGAGAAATCTTCCATAAAATGGACTCGGTATAGTTTTTGTTTTTTTGCAGTCTGCAATATTGTACAATGATTGGAAATCATAACTTAAATAGATATATGGCTTTGTCTAGATAAACCTATATGTTTTTTTAAATAATGCGGGCCACTATATAGATCTTTTAGGATTACACAATGACTGACGTCATGAATTGAAATATTAGCACATATACCATATTTTATATAGCTTATCATATAGCTAGCGGTCTTCCATCATTGTGTTCTGTGTATCTGATGGAGTCATGTTTGTAGTAAAATCAATGTGCTGTCATTTGGAGAGCAAGTTCTGGAAGATGGGGAGATGTATACAGGATTGTAAGTATACAGGGACTGTTCTAACTACCAAACACACAGCCTGCATTAATAAATGAGACTTGGATAACTGAAAGAATGTGCTTGGTTGGCAATGGAGCAATATGGACAGTGTTGTGAAGGCAGTATGGCAGGGGTGTCAAACACCGGCCCGGGGGCCAAATCTGGCCTGCAGTGTTATTATATTTGGTCTACAAGATATTTTTTATAACATTTTAGTTATAATTTATGAATGCCATAGATGTCTTTTATTTTTTTTTATTTTTTTTAATCATTAAAGTTTTATAGATGTCTTTTATTTGACATTTGATTTCAAATGTGTTAGGCTATGTTTCCATTATACGTCAGGACCCCCTCCACTAAGCGTATTGCTTGGCGGGAGTTCCCGACAAAGCACATTCACTTACCTGCTCGGTGGAAACTGTGTCTTCACTCTGCTGAGCTGTTCCACCGATGCAAGGCTAAACGTAGTCAAGTACATTGAGCCTCTGCATCGGCGGATGTCTAAACAGAGCATCCGCCGAGCAGGTAAAGTCTATGTGCTCCGTCGGGATCCCCGCCAAGCAATACACTTAGCGTAGGGGGTCCCGACATATAGTGAAAGCAAGCCCTTATTGTTTTACACTTTGCTTCAATTTTCTGCAGCCTTATCTGCCGCAGGATATTCTTCAGTCAATTGTTTACCAATCGTATAGTCAGGGGTGCACATAAGCAGTACGCTGGTATGCCAAATCGTCTAAAACCTAGCTCTGCGGACAACAGGAGAGATGCAGGAGCATTCCACCTCCTCCCCCTCCTCCTCTTCCTCCTCTCTGATGAGAAGGAATGCGCTTGTGTTGTGCTCTGGTGGCAAGTGCTATTTAGTGACACCCGGTGGCTGAAACTGATATTGCAGATTGAGCTGAGATTACAGCTATATTGTTAAATGTATACAATTTATGTCACTTTGATAACCGCAGGGCAACTTTAATAACTATAAAAGGTTGAAGTTAGGGGTGTAAATAACTTATTAAAAAAATGATTGGACTTTTAAGGGTGTTGGAGATCTGGGGGACGACAATCAGAGTAGGCACATGTAGGGTAAAATCTGACAAGAGAAAAGTTGCACTACTGAGATATGATACTGATATAAAAACTGAGATCTGGGGGTTCGAACTGTTGTATTGTGAGAGTTACATTTGACCCAAAGCCAGCTGATGGCCTGTGGATGGAGACAGCTATCAATCAAAGAGGAGAGAGAGGATCAATCAGTCTACTATGCAGAAAGCTGGCGAAGAGGACAGTGAGGGAGACAGTGAGGTAGACCACATTACATATAGGCCGAGTACCAAACACTATCTCCTGGTACTCATCTGAGGAGCTCTTTAAAAAAGTTATGTGCACCCATGTCTATAGTGCCAGGTGGCACAATGTGATTGGGCAATGCAGTCATTTGTTGAGTATTAGTGATAAGCTGCATAGGCAATATTTGAATTCTGTGAATTATATTCCAAATATTCTAAGTGAATTGAAAAACTCGATCTCCTGTCATTATTATGAGAGAGTTTGGAGTTCAAGTGATACCGTTTATTGGCTAACTGAAGTCATTAGAGAAGCAAGCTTTCGGGATATCGCAGATCCCTTCTTCTGCTACTGTCATTATCATGTAATGCGAAAATCAGCACTTGTACATGCGAATATTGGGAGCGCAATGTGTCGTCACAATGACATCTAGTGGCAGAATGTAAAGAGCAGCTGCATAGAAGAAATTCATGCAAAAATCTGCACATGTACATGCAAATTTTGCGAACGCAATGCATGGTACTTTTCCCAGAATTCTGAATATTCGAGATTATGAAGATATAGCACTATGTTCAAAATCTTCTGAAAATTCTCGAAGTGCCGATATTCACAATAAAAAATTGCGATTCAAATATTTGTGCTTTTGAGGATCTGTCACATGCACCATTGCCACTCACAGCCTCTGTATAGCAGTGTGCTTGGGTGTGCTCCTGTGTTTGGTTACCTGTCCTTATTCAAATGTCTTGATTGTCAAGATGTCAAGATTTCTGACATTTCTTGAACTCTGCCTGCCCTGACTTTAGATTGTCCCTGACCAGTTAGTTAGTGTATAGTTTTACACTTTGCTTCAATATTTAAGCAAAACCCATTAAAGTTTTTTTGTAATAGCTGATGAGAAGGAAGCACCTCCTTTATGTAGATATCTTTTGAAATAAATATCAAGGTTGGTCCATGACTTTGTTTTAAAAGCTTTGAATTTTGGCCCCACCGTGTGTTTGAGTTTGACACCCCTGATGTACAGGCATTGTTCTTCTACTCAATGTACCCCCATTTAGGCTTTACTGTGAGACACAACCCTCAGATAAAAGAACTTATTCCAAAGGAGGGGCAGTCCCACCAAATCAGGGCCAGTTTGGATTTATGAATACCCGTCATATCTGAGCTCTCATGACCTCGGACTAGGTCTCATGGCTCATACAACTATTTGGACCCCTCTGGATTATAGGGAAGAGAACTGAAAAACTTCTTTAGGTCAGACACTTGGACAAAAGGGAATTGGACACTTCCTTCTATGACATTAGCTAGATATGTAGGCTCATTCATATGCTACAGCTTCTAAGGTTCAATAGATAGTTTTTCTCCAAGCTTTCTGATGAGTTCTGCCAGGTCTTCTGTGTTGTGAGATTTCTCCTCCAGGAGCTCATAGCGCAGACTGGAGATGTCCTGCTTAATCTCCTTCAATTCTCCTGAAAATATTCAAAAACAAAGAGGTATAAAGGTATGAACTGTAACAATAGAGGTGCCTGTAAAGCTGGCCATAAACCTTTAAGCTGGAGATATGGGTCAAATCGATGGCCGTTTCGAGCACCATGTGTGCTCACGGCCATCTATCTGACCCATATAATCTGCCCCCATAACTGTATTCGAAAACAGCCTTATGACCGTTAATAAGGTGATGTCCGATGCTTTGCCTGGGTCTCCAGGCTAAGCTCGGCTGAGGAGGGGGAGCCGGGGAGAGACAGTTCTGCTCTCCCCGGCTACTCCGATATCTGACAGCAGCAGGGTACATCGGACTGCTCGAATATCAAGCCATCTGTATCCTGCTTTAGATCTCTCTGTCAGATATCCTTTAGATCTACCAACAACTATGTAGTGCTGGGTCCTCTGCGACTGAACACAGGTAGACTTGATGGTTTAGAAAGTCCCTCAAATGACATGGTTTAGGTAAAACAAAAGGAGATCTAAAGGAAATCTGAAGGTGTATGGGGCCCCTTAATGTGCTAGTCCTATACCTATTGGGACTGGTTATATGTCACTGTGTGAATAGACTGTTTGGTGGTGTCCTGGAAGGAGTCCGGAATATTATTGCACAGCAACTTTAATTTGGTGTGTGTTTTTGTATTGTTTTTTTCTTAAAGGGCCCCTGGACTCTGGGCGAGGAAGGATGAAACTAGGTGGGCCTTCCTATTCCCCCAGGTACACTTAGAGTTTACACCTGGTTAACTCCAAATTGCTGGGTGTTACTCCAAATAGCTGCAGAGTCCACTGTGCCAGGACTTCAGACCAAGTAGGAGACCATGGGATTCTGCGTATATACAGGGGGCACACAAGGAGTGTGGGACCCAGACCTGTGGCTACTGGAGCCGTGGAAACAGGGGCCTCACAGAGCGTATGAGGCCCAGACCTGTTCCTACTGGGAAGCTGAACCCAGGACAAATATTTATGTTGGACATTTGAAAGCCAGGAGGCATTTTCAGTTGAGTTTTGTTTGGTCAGATATTAACCCCTACGAGGGTGAGTGATTTGCTGATATGGATTGCCTGTAAATAGACGTGGGCTGGAGCCCTAAAACAATTCAATTCGTGTGGATTGATGGTTTGAGAGCACCGATTTGAGCTGAACCCCCACACTATTAAGAGTCTAAACGTGTGCTTTCTCCTTAATGCCTATGTGATGAGGATGAGCAACGTCACATTATAAGCACATAGAGATGTCAAGAATGACTTGCTTTATGCACTTTTACTGCATGTTGAGAATATGTAAACGCTTTACACATTTACATACTACATCTGTATATCAACCATGCCGCATACAAAGCTAATAATAAGCTGCATAACTTACCCTCATTAACTTCATCACTCTCCTTGTCAACCTGAGCTTTAAGCACATAGCGTTTTATAAGACGCTTCATTATTTTCTATAACAAGGAAAGGAAAAACATTATGAATTAATTTTTTTATATATTGTTAATACTTTATACAAAATATAAATTACCGTATTTTCGGACCATAAGACGCACTTTTTCATCCCCAAAATTGGGAGGAAAAAGTGCCTACGTCTTATGGTCCGAATACGCAACCCCCACGGCTGGAGATTAGCCGGGGAGCTGGAGGAGCTGTCAGTTGAGAGATGCCGGCCGTTGTCCGGCTCTCCCATCTGTACTGTATAATCCCCTATGCCAGCAGAGCTCAGAGCCCTGCTGGCATAATCAACGAAGAGAGGCATAGATCTGCCATCTATCCCTCTCTCCCTCCGTGGAAACTGCAATCACTCTGCAGCTCCCACAGACACAGTAATAGCCAGCCGGAGAGAAGAGCAGAGACTGAGAGGAGAGACTCTGCAGCTGTTGGCCCCTCTCCTTCTGATCAGTGTGGAGAATGATGTTGTGCTGAGCGTGTACTGCTGCTAGTGACATCTACTGGCTAAATTGAATATTGCATTCATCGAATTCATTGCATTAACCCAATTGATGAGAAAACATATTATATCTTTTTTTTCTGGTTTTCCTGCCCTAAAAACTGGGTGCATCTTCTGGTCCGGTGCGTCTTATAGTCTGGAAAATACGGTACATTTTATGTTAGGAGAGTAGAATTTACACACATAGTAGGTACTTGCTCATGAGAGATGGTCAAAAATTACAACCATCAAAATTTTTTATAAAAAATCTGACTTTTTCATCAGAAATTCAATAGGTCGGTGTTCCATGGGATAGTTCAGATATTTTCATCAAAATGTGACATTCTCCCATGTAAATGTGATTTAAGTAAAATATTAATTTATATATTTACAGATTAAAAATGAAGTTAGACAATGAGATTGTGGATCTACCACAAAGTCCACATGCATTCTTATCCCAAATGTTAACTTTTCAAAGAAAAATCTTTCCCCCTTGGTGGGACTTGCATACATGCATTCTATTCAAAGCCCAACCAAGGGGGAACAACTTTTCTTTGACTCATTAAAAAGTATTTAACATGAAATAAATTTCTATAACCTGATTCCAATCCCCCACCCTATGGAATCAGTATGGAGGTCTCCTGGACCTCCCCTCTATTTCAGAAGGCAAAACAAATGTTGGAAATCTACCCAACCACACTCAGGTGCGGGTGCTCAGGGGGCGTTCATAAACACCCCATGTAAATCTTATTGGGAAAGTGACTGAAAACCCCCTGGGGAACGTCTCAGGACATGTTCCATGGGCAACTGCTCTGTGATTGTTAGCATAAGTGAGCCCTAAAGCCGGCCATAGTCATCCAGATGTATGGCCGACTTTTAGCAGACTCCTCCGTGACGTCACCACGCTGTGAGGAGTCGGCTACAGAATGGACAGGAATCCTGTGTGTTCCACTAACACACGCGATTCCTGTCAGACTGTAGCCAATTAACTCGGAGGGGGAGGAGACTTCCCCTCCGAGTTAACAGATTGCAGCAGGATCGGAGGGTCGGGCAGAAAAAGAACCAGCAGGACGGATCCGTGTGCAATTCGACCTGCTAGCTTTTTTTAAAGAAACTGAAGGTGGGCTCCACTATAGTTGCATCAGGAGCGAGCACGCCGGTTGGTTGGCTGCAACTATGGCCGGGAATCGGCCTGTCTATGGGGGGCTTTAGGCTTCTTAAATCTTCAAAAGAGTTCAGAAACTAGATCTTGCTCCCACATGCTCCAAAATGAAAACCTAAGAATGGGACCTTAGACTCCACTATGCGTTAAGGATTTGCTGCCTTAACGGATCCAATAAACGCAACCCATGTGTTAGGGATCCATCAGGGATGCGTTTGTGTATACGTTATTTTTGTTTGATCAACACACAGAACAACGCATACCATTGCGTTTCAACAAACTCAATTCATTTTCTATGAGTGTGTCAACGCACCTTACTTTTGTTGACTTACGTTGTGTTAATGTCAACGCAGTGCCTTGCGTTGATTTTAATGCTATGCAAGCTGACGGATTACACCAACGAATGTGTGAACACATCCATTGACTTTCAATAGATGCATCAACATCCCTGCGTTTGATGTATGTGAAACACAGGGTTATAACGCGTAGTAGAGACTAAGCCTTAGGCTGGGACCTCCAAGGCATAGGTTGAAATCCAGCAGATTATCAATGTCAATGTTTTGCAGACCCTACGTTCAAAGATCTTACCACTGGAGTCCATTAAAGTCTTCTACAGACATAAGAAACATCTCCTTTTACTCCACAGAAGCCAATATCAAGAGTAATATTAGTTGGAGTAAACTATCTTTTTACTTTTTTATCATAAAATGGTTTCACTTACCTGATATCTTGAAGGTGTTTGGGTTATGTTGTTTAAATTACCATCTTCAGAACTCCTAATGCTTGAGTGCTTGCTCTGTCCCAACTAAACACAATAAATAACAACAAGTCATTAACATCTACTAATAGCAAGCTTCCATAGACTTCATTACAATATTTGCTAGTCACAGCTTTCATAAATGTCAGTCTGAAGATAATTGGTGTCCCGCAGTCACTGCTAGTAGTGAGATGTTGTCTCCCTGCAGGTATCCAAATAAACAGATGTTACATTAGGGCTTGTGATAGGCCATGATCCCTGTTATATACTGATGTTAGGCATTTAACTGGAGGTTAACAGAACATGAGCAGTAAAACCTAGACCTAAATTACCATTAATTAGAAGTTCTAAAGATAGACTAGGCCCCTGTGGAAGATATGAGCTAGAGGTAATGAGTGTCAATCTTGTACCCACTGCATTTCAGGTCCGTCTCATAGTTTCCTATATCTAAAACCTTTGTTCCTAGACTCCTCCATGTCAACCCCTTTATTCTTACCTATTACTATGTAAGTCATAGACACTCAATAGTTACACTTTATCACAACAGTTAGGAGGAAGACTCTGAGACCATGGATCAAGGTGCATTTTCAGACCTGTCAACCCACCCGTTTTGGCTTGAAATCGGGATTTGGCCAAGAAAGCCACATAAAAAACGTGACTTTCCCAGCCAAATCCTGGATTTCTCTAGGATTCTAGAAATCGCACTGATCTAGCAGGGAGATGATGTTATTCTCCCTGTTAATGTCCCACCCCGCTTGTGCTGATAATGTGCGGAGTGGGACATTAGCAAGGAGAGTAACGCCATCTCCCTGCCAAACCGGCCAAGAGGTTTGCCCGGAAGTGACTTCACTTCCGGTGCTTGGAACGCGGAAGACCCCCGATCCACATGCCGGAAATGACGTCAATTACGTTTTTTTTTTTACAGCTATGCATTTTCCTGTGTTATACTCAGGCATTTGAAGGGATAAAGGGGCTGAGCACTGGACATACTGCAAACCATTACTCTTCCACCACTGAGCTTTCAAACTGCATTTCTAAAGAGATGAAGAGAGATATGTGTAGCTAGGAATCCCGGGGAGGTGCTGCAGGAACAGGCACAGAAGACATGAAAAAAGGCGAAAAAAGACGTGTCTGGGTGACCCAAGGTGAAACTGCCACTGACACATTTATCACATGGAGGTGAGTAGCACTGCTCTCCCGAGACAGACATCCACTGGTAGTGTACAGCAAGCACATCTAAAGGGAAGCCAAATGCAGAGATTACATTTATCACCAGGGGCAGGCTGGAAGCAGGGAATTGGGTAGGAAAATGAATGGCAGGTCTGTCAACCTATCCTGATTCAGAGGGGATGTCTGCACTCCCCACTAATGTCATTATTTAAACCTAGTAATATTTTATTGATCACAGAAAATTTTTCATCAAGCTGAGTTTAACAGTTTTTCTATTTATTTGTAATTCCATTATTATTATTCAAAATCCCATTTGATACATTGTCATTTACGCCACTCCCTTTGCACACAAAAGGATGTGAAACCTTTTTTTTAAGTAAGGTTATTTACTTCCTGAATAGTTGTCTCTGGAGCAGTTCTCACTAGTGATGGCCAAACATCGGCCACGTCCGTTCGTGAACAGGCAGATCGGACTTTTGGAAAATTTAGAAAAAAATTACAATTCTGTTCGCGGGGAATTTTAATCAGAAAAACCGGAAGTGATATCACTGACGTCACTTCTGGCTTTTTAAAGCCAATTCCACAGTAGAGACTCTAGTGAAAAAATTCTTCCTCCGGCCGGATCTTTCTGCACCTGATGCAGCTGGTGGAAGAAAAATTTACTTCTTCTAGCCAGCAAACAGGGCGGGTCGAACATTTCATGTCCGCCTTGCGCCTTCGGCCATCACTTGTTGTCACCATAGGAAGAGACCCCATTTTCATAGTTTCCCCTTTATACTTTTCTGAACTCTCTAGAGGATGATCAGCAGAATAAGACAAACTAATTATCCCTAATGAGGACACAGAAAGCCATGAAAACCCATCAGCAGCTTATTTGTCAACATACAGTACATTAAAGTATATCAATAGAAAATGGGAATTCATAATTATATTTAAGCCAATAACGATTATTCCTAATTAACTAATCTGTCCATATGATGATTCTCCAAGCAATATAAATATTGACTAAGGCAATGAAGTATGACAATCTCTCACCATTCCTTTGCCTCTGGTATACGCAGGCTGAACGCATCAGCCCTTCAGCAACCAAGACAGAGCAAGATTGTAATTACTGTTCTGTACATCATTTCAAAGCACGGACCTATGTATTCTCAGCCGACCATGAAATCACCAGGTTTTCTCATTCCTAGAATAATCAAGTATTTTCTTTTTATCTTCCAGGTTGCTAATACTATATATCCAGTAGGTGGAGTTCTTTGACCAATGTTCTATGACTAAAGAATCACATTCTTTGTGATATAATTGCATTGAATATCTGTTGGCAGTCTGCATTCGTCTTCAAAATAACATTACACAAATTACATATTGACTTGCATCTCTTGTCTGTCTGAATGAACGAATAATGAAATGAACTTTAATTACTGCGAGAAGTTAGTGGCGTCGCAAGGTTTGGCACCACCTAACGGCATACTGTGATTAATATGGGTGTCAAATTGTGGTAATGTACAGAAATATATCAGATATGTATATAAAAAATATATATATACATCTAGTATAATAAATGTAAGTAACTGCCCTCTTCCCCAAGTGTGTATATATATTTATATATTGTACAGGACGCCAGGGTCCTGAATGGTATATATGTGTCACCCATTGAATCAGTCAGGTGATCTCATCAGGGGGAACTCATGGTCTATTTGGGGTATCGATTTTGGGGTTACATGACTATTTTTTTTGGAATGGCTGCCATTAAGCCTTTTTGTTGTTTTGTTGGCTCAATAAAACATGGTTTGGGGCTTTTGCTGGACTCCCCCTAGAACCCCACAAATTCACACTGGTGGAGAATGCGGGCAGTTCTGTCCCAGGAGAATAATTAGGGAGAAACACCTAGTAGTTTACCTCAGCTGGAAGCTGAATGCTGCTGAGAGGAATTACACTATAGTGGAGCCATAAAATGGATTCTGGATTCCCTAGGTATTTCCTATTGGGTAGGAGGTTCCGCCTCATTTTGGATCATGTCCCCTTGACTTGGATGAGAAGAACCAAGGACATGAATGCCAGGGTGACCTGTTGGTTCTTAGCCATGCAGGAGTTTAGTTTCCTGGTGGACCACCGGCCTAGGAGAGTGCATCAGAATGCAGATGCTCTCTCCCATGTTCATTGCATAATGCCTCATGTTGCCTCCACCTCCCCCAGGTCGAGGCGGGGGGGGGGGTCACCCATTTTCGGGCTGTGTCACCTTTAAAGTAACCCTTGGGATGCTGGAGAAGTGTTGGTTTGGTCATATAATGAGGTCAGGTGATCTCATCAGGGGGAACTCATGGTCTTGCTGGAAGACATGCCTATGAAGGACAAGCTAGATTGGTTCCCCCTGTGGACTACGACTGTGGATCTGGGACACATCGTCAAGAACCAGAAAGGCGCCTTTTTTGGGGTATCTGTTTTAGGGTTACATGACAGACTATTATTTTGGAACGGCTGCCATTAAGCCTTTTTGTTGTTTTGTTGGCTCGATAAAACATGGTTTGGGACTTTTGCTGGACTCTAGTGTGGTGAAGGTAAACCCCTAGAACCCCCCAAATACACAATATATACATACACATGTCAGGGGCAGAGTGCAATCACTTATAATCTTAGGTTAAAGTGTTTAAGGTAACTTTGCTCACCCCTGGACACCCTGCAAACGTGAAACTTTCCTTATGACAAAAGTGGTGTCGAGGATGAGGTGCTTCAGGAACGAGCAGAAGCCACAGGACTCAGGAATGTTGCCCCCTTTAAGGGGCAGGGGGCAAGCATAAGACTTTGCTGCAGCTGCCACACTGACATTGGAACTGTGGATCTTTAGGAAGTTTGAAATCCCTTTATCACTTGTATACAAAATAAAAATGGCTGGTTGGAAAGGTTGATGCCCCCAACCTCTGGGAGTGAAATAGTGTCACCTGGTGCTAGCTCAAACTATGACCATCGGTCCATATGCGACCCATTTAGTCCTTTAATCTGGTCATTTTTCACCTTGGTGTCAAGATGATCTGACTCTACTCTACTTGTTTCCCACAATAATGCCTAGAAGATCATTGCTATAGGCTTTTTCTAGGGTCTGTAGTTTGCCCATGTCTGAGCTAGCAATATAATGTTTAAGTTTACTATCCAAAGCCTATTTTTAATATTTTTCTTTTTTTTACCTCCCTGGCAGCATGATTTTTTTTCAACAGCACAGAAAATGTATCAATTTGTCATTGTAATCTGTTTACATTTCTAACCAAGGTAAGGAAGAACATGGGACCGGGCAGCCCTTACAGGTTCTTTGTCCCGCCCCTCTGCTAAATTTAAATAATAACCGGGCAGCCCTTAAAGGTTCCATTTGCCTGCCCCTGTGCTAGCTGCACCCCCCACAGCGGGCTTACCAAAAGGGAATGTCTTCAACATTGAGGATGTTCACTTTTTTTTACAAAATTGCTAATTTTTAAAAAAAAAAGTTTTTATGAATTATTCATTTCATCATTTTTATTTTCATACCCATGCAGATCACACTGTCTGCTGGAGTGGATGTGTAAGGCTGAACAAAGTACAAGAAATACCAAACAGAACAAACTCATCCCTATAATTATACACATTAACCCTAAACTATATATCAGAATATGAGATTGTTTGCAATCCTGTCCACAAAAAGAAAGTTTAATTCAGAAGCTGAAGTTAAACCAAAGGAGTTTTTAAATAGAACTGTTCCTGTCTATATAGGTTAACATGCATTTATGTGTGCTGACTTGTGTTGCATGAAGAGAGCTCATGTATTTTGAATTGCTCTTTAAACCTGACACACCATGATGCTTAGAGTATGTGTTTCCACGTGTTGTGGTGCATTGGAGGACAATGGTTTATACAGAACATGGACATCAGGGTGCCACTGCAGATTGTGGTTTGGACTAATGAACATGCAATATTGTCAGCCCTCTGTGTGTCCTGGGGGGAGTGCGGCGCCCTCGGGGTCCCCAGTATGGCTAGTGGGGTCCCCGAGCATCACAGCCTCTCCCCCAGGTCAGTACTCACCTCCGTGTGGTGGGGGTACCCCTGCCATGGGGTACCCCGAGTCAGCTGTGGGCTCAGCACGCAGCCAGCGTGCAGAGCAATGGCGCCCGCTGTGTAGCGCGTCTGCGCATGCGCGGGCCGGCGCTGCTAGGCGGGCGCGCGCACAAGAGTGCACATATTTAAAGTAACATACCCCTCCTTTCTGCAGTCACTTCCTGCAGAGGGGAGGGGTGATCAATCAAAGCTGGGCCATATAAGCCCCAGCTCAGCACAGATTAGGTGCTGTTGAATTGCAGTTAAAGAGTGACCGTGTGTTAGATGAGATTCCCTTCCCTATATTCTGATCGATCTCCCGTGTACCGACCCCTGGCTTGTCTACTCGTTTACCCGACCTCTGGAATCCCGACACTAGCACGTTTACCGGTTAACCTCTCAATTGCTGCCTGCCCCGACCTTTCGCTTGTCCTGACTAATCTGACTTGTCTTACCCTTGTGACCTCGGATTTGGACTTGACTACTCTCTCCTCGTGGAGACCTCTACATCGGGGTAGAATTACTCGTACCGCTTCCACACGCCGGGGTGCCGACCATAGAGGGAGACCTGTCCTGCCTGCCGCAGAAACACCACCGGTGCCCCCTCCAGGGACATCGGCCCATCTCCCATTAGGGGGGCTCTGGGTAGAAGACCAGACTCTACGGACTAGACTCCTCCCTCTGTGGTCGGTTCCACTCAACCACCTAGAACCCCGCGCAGAAGCCAACAAATATAAAGCAAACGAGTGCAAATGAACTCACATACATTGGGGTAAATGCAGCAACAGGTCATCTTTATTGTATAAAGATAAAGGGTACTCTTTAAGTATCTGTGAAGGTGCTCATTAGGTCATGGTATAGCTAGTAGTGTATAACAGAAATTTATTGAGTTGGGCAATGGAGGTGTTAAACATTTTCTATGTTGTATGAATTTACGAAAATAAATCAAATATTGGTAGAATTATTTGTGAAATTTCTCTAGCTAGGACAGTTTATTTGTATAACTTCCTAAAGTGTGTACCCTGTCCCTGGGCTCAGAGACAGCGCTACGAACTGTATATTTGAAACATGCTAGTAAAGAAGAACCCATGTTAAAGTAACCAGTATATGTGGACATTCCTTTATTCTGAAAGGCCTGCACATAGGTTATAGAAGCCTAAACCAGTCTGGTAGCAAAGAAGAGCCATATACTGCTGAATACAAATAGTCAATCAGACTTCTACAACCTTCAATTTGAGAAGTCATTAAAAAGCCCATGAAATTCTAAAAAGTCAAGAGCACAGAAGTAGAGCTGGTGTCTGAAATCATCAAACAACTCAGGCCCGTCCCCCCCCACTTTGGGACGGTCTATCTGGTCATGTACTGATAGAAAAACCTTTCTGGGAGCTCAGCAAATGGCAGACAGACAGTCTCTGTTGTGTGGCTTCACACATCTCTCAAACAAACTTTATTATAACAGAACATAGCAAACACAGAAAACTTATATGTCACATGACTGTCCCTCACAACACTGCCATCTAGTGACAATACAGTAAAACATATAACACTGATATAGTTGTTGTTAATACAATACAACCCTGTATTCTAACACGTACGCATTATGCCCCTCCACGCTACAGTAGCAGTCTGCCATATTCAACTGGACTTGATCAGATATAAAACTAATTAAGTTCAGTTGAACAGGACTTCTACTACGTACTTTAAAACAATAATCCAGAATATTTAGCTCATTGCTTTCATTGAGTTCTTTTCAAATTAAATATATGCCGAACGAGGCGAACAAATCTCATGAATACACATTTGCTTGTTATCCGAAAATATAGAAAAACTCCTTTGTTGGTTCACTTATTGAGTTATGAAAGGGATTTCTTCACATATCGCTGCAGGCTTATCATAAACAGTACCCAGGCAGACTGAAAATGAGACAGAATTGTCACTAATAATGTAGACAGCTATAATGAATACCTATGTGTGAGACACTGTCACAGCCAATACAGGCACCAGTATGTGCTCAGCATCAGATCAGATATAAGGGGCTCAAATATTTACTTTAGTAGGTCCGTGCTTAGGGCTTATGTGTTTAATTCTGGCATCTCATTAATGTGTTCATATGACAATGTGACATTTGTAAGAGTAGATTTTTTTTCGTGGGTGGCCCAAGAGTCTGTCAGCTGGTAATATCACAGAAAAGGGAATAGGGCATTGATTTAATTTGATTGGCATGGATACGTAGGTCCAAAATACGCAGGGAATTTGGAAGAAAGAATAAACTCCAGCAGCTATTTGTGACCTATCTTTTTTATAATACTGTAGATTTGAAGTTTTAAATAACATACAAACAAGTGGAAAGAACAAGGAGGTGGCCCATATTTAAGTTTGAAATGTACAACTCAAAATGTAAAAAAAAAGTGTCTGCAATTTGTAGCCTGAAATCATTGTTGGCCAACTCCACCCAGACACAGCCAAGTGCCATAAAAGGTTTAGGACTGGTTTGATTGTAAAGTGAGACCATTAGGAGAGCCAATCAACCTTCTTCATACAATTTTTCCCTCTGGCCTGTGCAGATAATAGGGAGCCATGCAGGGATCTAAAAAATGATCTTGACGGACACCAGCCGTGTGGGTATTCTTTCTTTTTTACTTGGAGTAGAGTTTACAAGTTTTGCTTGGAGTAGAAAATGCATTGAATCCTTATCAAGTTTTATTGCTATCCATGGTTAATTTAAAATGATTTACCCTCGTTTCCTGATCTGATGACAACATGAAAATGAAATTAAACAAAGGAAACCCTTTATTTTGACAAACACTATAGTACATTTGGAAATCTGAAGAATAAGCTCACCTATACAACCTGGTTTCAATGTTAACAGAGGCAGAAATGACACACCCAAGAGGCACCATCAGCATCTACTGAACACTAAATTCCTTTTATAAAGATTATGCTATATGTACAATATATCAATATAAAGCTATACATGGAAAATACACTATAAAATGTTAATAGATGTAAAATTAAATAAAATTATTCAAGAGCAATGTTGGATCAATGCCAAGAAATATCAGCTCAGTTCAATGTGCATCCTTTGTGACCCCAAACACAAAGAAAATCAAGACCATTTTTGGGAGCTTTCAAACCACATGAGCTCCATGAACTGCTCAGAAACAAACTAAAACTAGCAAAAGAGGACAGATCTATAACACAAGAGTCTCTGATTTTAATTACACTTTTAGCAGGACAACACAAAAGAGCACCAAAGCAGCTGGATGGTTGTTGAATGATCAAACGTCATATATGTGAACCAAAAGATGTCACTTCCTTTGGCCAGCACTAGATAAATGTGCAAAGTAAATGTCTTTTAATTATATTCATTGTGCTAAGTTTATAAGAAAAGGAGGGTGGGATGCTGTATAAAGAAGATAATGACTTGTAATGAAATGAGCTCATTCATAGGAATAAGATATACTGTAACGAGTATGGAAGGAAACCAAATGGCACAAACAAATATAGTAATTTAGCGAAAAAAACTTTTAAAAGATTTGACCTAGAATTATCGCTTGAGTGGATTTATAGGTAAGTTTGTTGTAGCCAAGTTTCAACCAGAATATACCATATTTTTCGTCTTTTGGATGAATTGGGGGGGAGTTGTTCTTATATGACGAATGCACGAGCATGCACATTCTATGCACCCTCTGCCTCCCTGGCCAGGCACTGAGCTTAGCTTAAATTACAGAGTTAACCTTACAGGTTTCAGGTGTCAAGGTAAAGGGTGGGGGGTTAATCCAGGGTACATCCATAGGGAAAGCTTCTAATACAGAAATGTCCTTATTTCCTAAGTGAACTTGAGCAGGGAGTGGTGCCGCTCCCCCAGGAGATGTTTCAGTTCTTAAAATCGTTCTGGTGCTTGTAGTCTCGCACAAATGGCTCCTCTCCCAGTCTGGCTCCCACATGCGTCCCTAGCCCCCTTACCCAGGAACTTATAACACTCCTGGGGGATCAGTCCTTACACCTTAAATGAGCAATACCAGATCAACTTACATCACACTGTAGTATACTATATGCTCTCAACCTCTAATAGATGTTAGTACCTAAGTAGTCCAAATGTATCCCTGCTATGTATATTCATCAATAATCTCCTTTCCCAATTCTCTACTCTTTTGCTCTAATGCAGTGGTTCCCAAACTAGGGAGTGGGCCCCCCTTGGGGGGGGGGCATGAAAGTATTCCAGGGTGGCTTGTGCAGACAATACATCCATGTCTAACGGTTTTTCCAATCCCTAAACTTGACAATTTACAAATCTAAACAGACATAAACATACCTTATTCATTTCTGAATCCTCTTGTAAACCTTTGGATTGGGAGGAGAATATTTTATAAAGAACAGATTTGATTTTCAGTGCAATATAGAAGAATGATTTGGGACTTGGGACTAAGTTGAAAGGTACCGGCAGGGTCCTCCCTTCCTCAAAGTAGGAAAACCAAAGTTTTGCTCTGGCAAATTTCCATTCCACATCAGCATCATCCTGAAAGAAGAACAAAACAATGTCCAATGAAAAAGGTTTGGGGGATGAAGAAAACTGACATATAGTAAAAGAAATCTTCAAAACACTTTGTGTATTGTGTAAATGTAACTAAATGGACTAAAATTGGAGTATGATGTAATGCTTACCCAGCCTCATTAGGTTTGATGTCATCCAATGCTGGAAACCAAAGGTGTCACCTTATAATGGTGTATGAGGTGTGATGAGAGTAATATGAGTGTAACATTGAATGGCAATGTTTATGTGGCAGCACACAAGATTATCTACATATAAGTTTAGGGCATAGGGATCACCAGAACAGTCCTGCAAGACCAAAAAAAAAACCCTACACAGGCAGAGAGATGAGCTCCATCCAGGTCAGTCAACAGTTCCTATGGCCCCCACCCTCTCTGACTACCTGAGCTTTTCAGCCGGAGTCTCTGTCTGGCTGAAAGTCATAACTGTATCCTGGAACGTACCTAGGGTGAAGAGGGAAACCCACCCAGATCCATCCCTCCCAGCCACAGGGACAGTGGGGTCATTAGATTTGATGTCATCCAATGCTGGAAACCAATGGTGTATAGTGGTGTATAAGGTGTGATGAGAGTAATATGAGTGTAAAATGTTATGGCAATGTTTTGCAGACATTGTTTATGTGGCAGCACACAAGATTTTATATATATATATATATATATATATATATATATATATATATATATATATTAGGGGATAATGATCACCAGAACAGTCCTGCAAGAGCTGGAATTTTAAATTATTAGTATTTGTTTAACTATATCTTGCCTTGTTTTAATATGAGATGGCCTTTTACCATAAATAAATGTAATAGCTATTTCTAGAGTGAAAGCAAAGTCCTCCAGTGTATTCTAGTTTTTAAAGTGTAATAAACTTCCCATGTGACACGGCTCAGTGCTGGGACATGTTGTAGATCCCTGTTGTTGTAGGGGAATGAAAAAAAATTTAAATGTTATTGGGCAAGGTATTTTATTAACTTTACTTTTACTTTTTTAGGAATGTAATTTTTTTCCCCTCCTAAAGTTTTAACATAAAAGGAAATCATGGGATTTGCAAGTCAGAATGCTCAAAATCGCAGGTGGGCAGGAGTGGGATTGAAAATCATTGCAAGAAGATCTTTGTTGGCAAATCCAAACCCTAAAGCGGTGTAACAAAGAGGACAAGTGTACGGTCCCGCTTCTGATGGTTGACACTTGTGCCCAGGGTCACCTTCTGGCCAGATTCCTGCAGACCATCACTACCAGGGGCAAAACATTACACTAGGCCCCCCATCACAGCCTGCTAGTCAGGGAGACTGCTAGGAATGGATATTCACTGTCGCCTCACGGCCAGTGTCATCTCCTCAGAGCTAGGGTACCCTTGCCCCAAGATGGGGACAAGGGAGATGTCTGTAATCATATCTTGGCTATTTCAGGAGCACCGGTCCTGTAGACTTGCAATGCCTCCCTCCCACAAGAACCAACAGCAATCCCATCTCTGCACTTCCCTCCTGGCGGAAACCACCCTAACCTACAGGCTTCTATCTATATATAGCAATCTATTCTGCACAGCAACAGGATCGTGTTACCACACTTCACATCATTTCAGCAGAGCACACTTAACTCTTTATGCACAGCAGTGGCATAGGAAACACGATAGCAGCCATAACGGTGCTATGGGGCCCAAAGCCACAAAGGGGCCCGATCCAGGTTGCCTGTTACTTTTTTTTTATGATTCTGATCGGAATCTGGGAAAGTACATCTCCTGAGGAGCTGGAGAAGAGTTGTGAGGGACACGGAGTCTGCAGGGAGGAGGTCTGTGTCTGTGAGTAACCTATGTAAGAGCCTATGGGGGGGAGCTGGCTAACTATGGTGGGCTCACTTGCTAACTGTATAGGGGGGTCTCTGCCTATCTTTAGGGGGTCTTTCTAGCCCTCTACCTATAAGGGGGGGGCCCTCTGGCTAACTACAGGGAGGGCCTCTGCCTACCTACAGGGGGTCTTACTAGCTCTCTACCTATAAGGGGGGGGGG
>CM070033.1:17410516-17448605 GCA_036250615.1 Ptychadena robeensis
GGGACCCTATAACCAAAATAAATAAAAAACTGTTTGGCAACCAACCGTTTGTGGTTGCAGATTGTGCAACTCCCCCTGGCACATTTAACACTGGATATGGTCTGTTTACACAGGGACCGACAACTGGTCTGTCACAGTGGATATTGGAGATTCTTCACAGAGGTTTACTTAAGGCCCCCATACACGTCTAGATTTTTCACCAATTTCCCTGACCCACGTGTATTGGAGCATTCAGAGCTACTTTAGCACAGGATTAAGGTTTCCAAACTGAACCCAATGCCAGGGACCCTAATAATGGACTGAGCTGGAAATGGGAAAGTTGTAAATGTCTCACAGGCCGGGGAAAGGAAGGTTCAACCTACAGAAAGAAAAATGCAATAAAACAGTGAGGCCCAACACGTGTGCTTTTCCATGTGTTCTTATGGAGGAGAACATTTCCTAATAGAACAGGCCATCCCTTATCTTGAAAGCCAGAGAAAAAAAATCCCAAAGGAGAGGTCAGTAATGGCAACATCTATTATTTCATGACAGATTCCCCATAGTTGCAATGAATTTGTTCAATATTGAAAACCACTTAAGTACAAGAAGTGCCATTGCTGGCTCATACATTTCTATGGTGCCAAAGGTCACAACCACAACCACTTAATGCCCACCTATCAATATAAGCAATGCATATATATTCGGTTTAAACAATATTAATACTTTAGGATCAAACACACATAGTACATGTTTATAAAAAAAATTAGGAAACTACTGTACATTATGCACATTTCCCAAAGTATTGTTGGATTGGGAAAGGTGGGGATAGTGGACCAAAGTAGCAAATAATGCAAATAATGCACCATGCAATTCTAAATATTGATATGTTTTGGATATGGGTAGTACAATAATTATTGGTTGGAGGGATATATTTTCTTTCTTTTGGGTCTTTTCATATTCGAAGGCAGATAGATTATTAGGAAGACACAGTAGAAAAAATGCAGTAGATTCTCATTGTAGCTACCATTACATGCTCAGCTCACTGGATGGCGATCTTAGATTGATCCTCAATACTGTAGAAGTGAATTGGGCAGCTTTTGCTTTTCATCATTTTGCAACTTGTAATTAGTGATGGCCGAACTTGGGCCATGTCCGTCCGCGAACGGGCGGATCGGACTTTTAAAAAAGTCCGCCGTCTGCCCGTTCGGGGGCAGATTCAAATTCTCCGCCTCTAGGCGGGGAATTTGAATCTGAAAACCTGCATATGACGTCATTGACGTTATGTGATGTTATGTGAGTCAATAAGTTTTTCATTTAATTTTCTGTATACGGCTAATACTCTAGTATAAACGTTAAAAATTTTGATTACCGTATTTTTCGTATTGGTCTGAATGCGAGACCCCCGT
This sequence comes from Ptychadena robeensis, assembly GCA_036250615.1. Classification (NCBI taxonomy): domain Eukaryota; kingdom Metazoa; phylum Chordata; class Amphibia; order Anura; family Ptychadenidae; genus Ptychadena; species Ptychadena robeensis. The sequence goes on from CM070033.1 coordinate 17,411,902, forward strand.
GGCCACTCGGCCGTGGGTGGTCACGCTTTGGCTCCCAGCCAGCTTTCCCGGCAAGGAGATTAGCCAGGGAGCTGTCAGATGTGAGATCAACCCACGGCTGGATCTCCCATCTGAACTGTATAATTGCTCATGCAAGCAGAGCCCAGAGCCCTGCTGGTATAAGCAATGAAGAGAGAGATAGATGAACTGACATCTATCCCTCTCTCCGTGTCTGTGGGACTTGAAATCACTGCAGCTTGCACAGACACAGGCACAGCAAGATCTGGAGAGGAGAGCAGAAGAGCCTTCCCCCCTTCTCCCATTCAGTGAAGAGGTGACATGATGTGCTGTGTGAGTCAGTGTCCTACTGCTTGTGACATCTACTGGTTGAATTTGATATTGCATTCATTTCATCAATTGCATTAACCCAATTGATGTGAACACTTTTATATATCAAATATATTTTGGTTTTCCTGCTTTAAACACGGGGTGCGCCTTATGGTCCGGTGCGTCTTATGGTCCAAAAATACGGTACTTCTACCTGAGGAGTTATAAGACTTCAGTATATGTCCTGGTTGTTGATTTACTGTTGGTGGATTCACGAAAATCCAGAACAAGCCTTGTATGCATCAGAGATACAATCTAATGTGCACCATTGTATATTGTAATGCCGTTGTGTTACTGTACACATTGTCGCAGTATCTTTATGGCTGTTTTTAGCTTTATTCTGACAGTTAAAACTCTCTGCAGGCAGTGATGTATATAATCTCCTCGGAGCATGTATTGATGCGATTTCCCAATTTGTAAAGCCTGATTGGTATTCATGACACAGACTGTAATAACCAGTTACGTTTCGAAGTCCATGACTCCACGCACATTCTCATTATACAAAACGAGAGGCAGAAAGCACATTCTTATCTGAAATGCAATTCCATTTAAAAAAGCTTTAGAATTATGTAAAACCCAATCAGAAGCAGAGATAATAAATAAATATCAGAGGAGCAAATAAACTGCATGTTGGTCATTAAGCTCTTCCCGTGAAATTGTATCTTCTCAGTAATGATCCGCTCCCATTAGACAGTCAGGTTATTACAATCCGGGCTTCTTGCTCCCCAGACAAACAAACCACAGCCAGTAAATCCTATTTTGCAGCTCTCTTTAGCCAAGCTGTCCTTAATAGATGCAATGGACCGAATGTATCCCCCCTGCAGGATAGGTGTTACAGGCTGGATCACCAGCCATAGAAATAGAGAAGAAAAAGCTAGAAAAGATTTCTAATAAAAATTTGGTATGATGCACTATATGCCATTTTCTGCAGATCAGATGCAGTTTAATAGTGTGAACACTTGAGATACAACCAAAGGCGCCCTCCTGTGGCAGAAAGTGGTAATGACGCTTTAAAGCATAGACTTCTGTACAGCCAGTACAAATGCTATTGCCTGGGGGTTGCACCCAAGGACCTCAGAGGTGTCCAGAAACTTGCCTCTGAGCTCAGATACACGAGCATACATGAGAGTGTAAGCAAGGACCCAATAGGTGTCTAGGAATTTCCCTCTGTGCTGAGGATGATCATTTTCAGTGCATCATGGCCCCAAAAAAGGTAGGACAGATGAAAAAAGGAGAAGAGCGATAAGAGGACAATTGAGCAGAAGAAAGAGTGTTCAATTGTTGCTTCTGGTAGGTTAGGCACATGTTATAACTTTAATTGCTATAAAAGTAGGAATATTATTGTTCGGAATGTTACCAAGGGAAATGGTTTCCTATGGAAAATGGCTTTGACTTACAACCATTGCCCTTTGTAACGAATTCAGTTCATAAATAAAGATTCTACTGTGCTTAAATACTACACTTTATCATTCATACTAGGGTGGTACAATGAAGCAATCAAACTGCCCACGGACATCTCCAAGCAACTGCTTCATCATAAAACATCATCATAATAGCCCAATGGTCAGCTTGTCTTGTCAGCAGATCCTACCTTAACCTTCTGGGATTATATTCCCTGCCCTCTCTACTCCCCCTTTCCCATATGAGGAGGAAAAGCGCCATTGCCACAGACTTCCTCTGGATAGGTAAGTAAGTCTGAGTGTAGCGCAGGGTGAGTATTAGTTAAACAAACTCACCCCCGGAAGACCACTCATGAAGTTAATCCCCAAGACACACATCGCCATATAACCTTTGTACCACATCTGCTATTGAGGGCTTCTCTATCCTACTGAATGGGCTAATTACCGTATTTTGTGCACAATAAGATGCACTGGACCAATGCTTTGGGGGGAGAATATATAGGAAAAAAATGGCTCACAAAAAGACTTAATCACTTTTAGAGGGAACATCAAGCACGTTTGAGCAGAGTAGGCAGGGTTTAAACATGCTGTATAGTGGTATATAGAGTCACAGTTAAGAGCCCAAAAACTAACTTACAGAAATTCAAACTCCAAGCTGTCATCACTTCCCCTCTTCACCATGGAACATGCTATTTACATATTCACTTGTGAGGGGGGGGGGGGGGGGCAGTGCGAGTCATTCTCCTCACTGCAAACTCTGCTCTGAGTCTTCATCTGGCAGCATCAACTCTCTTTCTGAGTAAACGTCACTGCAGGTAATATATTCCCTGCATGAAATGTATTGTGCATACTTAATAAGCAATTCATCAGGATGAAAAGGGGCAGCTCTGACAGTTGGAATTGTGAGTCTCTGGCCTTCCAGCAGTGATTATTCTCTAAATCAATACTGGTATGTAGCATGTTTGAGCCCTGCTTAAACATGTTGTACATTTACTATACAAGATGCACAGGCTTTTGCCCTCTGATTTTGTGGGGAAAATGTGTCTAAGGCTTTGTTTCCATTGCGTTGGGACCCCTCCGCTAAGCCTACACGTTTAGCGGGAGGTCCCAACGTAATACTTTGACTTACCTGCTTCATTGCGCCGAGCCGCACTGGCGGATGTGTAAACAGACCATCCGCCGGCAGGCTGAGTCTATGGGATACGTTGGGACCCCTGCTAAGCGTATACACGTAGCGGAGAGGCCCGACGTATAATGGAAACAATCCCTTATAGAGCAAGAACTACTGTGCTTGTTCATGTATAAGGGACTGTTTTGATGTTTTCATTATCAAAACCTGTGCTCCCAAACAATTCCCTGTTCCTTCTTCAATCCGACATAAGTTGTCTGGGGGGCTTAACGCTCAAAATTTTCCTTGTAGTTAGTTATATCTGAGCCTTAAACCAGTGCTCGACTCACGGGAAGAGGCTTCTGAGAATATGTGAAAGTTAGGTCTAAGGGGTTATCAAGGGGGAACAGGTTTGAGCGAGTTTAAGGACCTGTAAGCCCCCAGACATAAACAAGTTAAGTTTTTTTAGTACATGCGGTAATAGTCCCAGACTGGCCAAACAAGACAAACCTGGAAGGAGATGTCCATTCCAACTATTCTGTACAAGTAGCATTTGCTCAGACACCTTTCTTAGGGAAAAAAAGAATTGTATTGTTCTACCCAGATATGGGAACGTTTACAGCTAGTATATTTCGAGATTTTAATGTAGAGTCTGTATATAAAGCAATCCCTATATAAGGGGGTTCACATGCAGACAATAACCTGAGCATAGGGCATTGGCAATAGGAAATCTTTACCTATTACCCAGGAAATAATGAGAAGCTCCATCCAGGAGAAGCACGATGTTTTCATTCGAAATAGCTGCTTTGCATGATCCGTGATGCTCTCATTTGGAAGGATCTTGGTGCCTTCGAACCTGTCGGCGGCATTCATCACTAGCAGACCAAGGAAGATGGTAAAGGAGGCAGCATGGGCTACAAACTTCATGAACGGTCCGCGCATTATCTTCGCAAGCTGTAAAAAGACAACATGTGAATGTGTGAACAATTACACACAACGCTAATAACCACAGATGTGCAAGTATTGAGATCCCGCCAGCAATCCTGTTTATTAAAGAAGAAAAAGCTAAACATGTTATTCCAAAAATATTAATATTAAAAACTTAAAATCTAAATCTTTCCAACATTTCCAACATTTTCTTAGAGTACTCACTCATCAGGGCTTCATACCAAACCATGGACAGCATTCATTTATTGTAGAGATTCTGAGATGTCCAGAATAATTTTTATGTTGTACATAAACTTTAGGCCATGTGTCCACAGCCGATTCCGGTGCATGGAATCAAGACGTGTGCCGTCATATTTGCCAGGCGGATTCCCTGCAACTTGCAGGCAGTATGCCCACGGCTTAAGCCTCCTGGCTTGCAAGCCTGACCCCTAGTAGTCACCATCCTGGGCCACACACTCCCTGCTGCTCTACCAGCCAGCACTCCATATCTCCAACTTCAATTGGGAGTTGCCACAATGGTCTCAGCTTCTATTGAGGAGACACAACCAGCTACCTTGCAGACCTGCAGCAGGTGTAAATTCTGGTGTGTGTACTTGTTATGGAATGGGAAGGCCCACTCAGTTCCTTCCTTCCCATTCCAGGGGCCAGCACCCTGAAACAACACCTAAACAAAAACACCTATAGTTGCTGTGCAAAAATATCCTGAACACAACCACCAACAGTCTAATTACACTGTCACAGGCAAATAGTCTGTCACATTATATACCGTAATTTCTCGGACCATAAGACGCACTTTTTCACCCCCAAACTCGGCCGCCGATGGTCGCACCTTGGCATCCCGCCAGCTCTCCCGGCACGGAGATTAGCCGGGGGAGCTGGAGGAGCTGTCAAATGTGAGATGCCGGCCGATGCTGGCTCTCCCATTTGAACTGTGTAATTGCCTATGCCAGCCCTGAACTGGCATAGGCAATGAAGAGTGAAGTGTAGATGAACTTGCATCTACACATATCTCTTCTGTCCGTGGGAACATCAATCAGCAATCACTCTGCTGCCCCACAGACACAGAATCAGAAACATCGGGAGAGAAGAGCAGCCCTCTCCCCCCTTCCTCTTGCAGATCAGTGTGGAGAATGACGTTGTGCTGAGAATGTACTGCTGCTAGTGACAACTTCTGGCTGAATTGAATATTGCATTCATTAAATTCATTGCATTAACCGAATTGATGTGAAAACGTATTAAATCTTTTTTGTTTGCTTGCCCTAAAAACTGGGTGCGTCTTTTAGTCCGAAAAATACATTATATCTTTATTGGGCATATGATGTAGTATACAGTCACCTTTACACCTGGCACACATCTATAAATTTCGTTCTGCCCCTGATCCGGCAAGCAGAGGAATAGTCACCTTCTTCCCGCCGGTGAACAGTGCGTGTCGAACACCCTTACAGTTCGGCCATCACTTTTTGTTAGGTGTATTGAGTGGTGTTAAGATGCTAGCAATTGTGCAACCAACTGTTTCTGACATCAATGGGACACCAATGCAACCTGCAGACACAACTAGCCCATTGGATATAATGTAAGTTGGACGTGCGTTAACGTGTTTTATCCAGCTCATAATAAAATGCACAGGAGTGACTAGCCACCATATTTTATGGAAAAAAAGTTACAATTCCTACTGACTTGCAGAAAAGCTACACACATAGCACACATTGAAAAGCATAGCAGTGAACCAAGAAACACACTCAGCCTGTAGAGTTTTGTTCTTTTCCGACACAATTACAAAAAAAAGTGTAAATAATGCTATAAATCAGGCTGGGTCCTGCTGAATGACCCCCTTGAATAATGAATGACAATACACACAAATGGGTTTTCTGATTTCTGCTAATAACCTGACATGATACCGGGCTGATATAAGGTGGCTGCGGGCTGGTTTGCCAAGTCGCCATGGCAACTGTCCAATTCAGCATGTGCGCTGGGGTAGTTAGATCTTAAGAGCTAATGAATTGTGAAAGATGTAAATGCAAATTGAAAAAAATCTATATCATCACCTGCAATAATCATGTTGCCACCTGGCTCCTATTAAGGCTGCATCTTAAATATCATCATAAATAGAATGTTTATACAGTTGGTATTTTATTTAAAGGAAGCCTGACATGGACAGAAAACGTCTGCTGACCTGGGAATGCGGACTGCTTGGCTTTTCATGGCCTCAGCCATTGCTTAACGAGCCAGAAGTGAGCATAGTACTCCTCATCTGTATACTTTGCCTAGGCCCTGCCATGGGTCGACAGGTAGGATGGGCAGACAAATGGTATTAAATGGAACCCTTTTCAGGAGTTTTGCATGAATTGGTCATAAAATGTGCTCTGATCTTCATCTAAGTCACACCAATAGAAAATCACAGTCTGCTTAAAATAATACTACGCAAACATGATACGTTTTCATGTTTTTATACATAACATGCAAACATTTACAGTGCAGGGTGGAAAAAGTATGTGAACCTTTGGACTTAATTAACTGGTTGACCCTCCTTTGGGAACAATAACCCCAACCAAATGTTTCCTGCAGTTGCAGATCAGACCTGCACAACGATCTGAAGTATTTGTGATGGTTTCTTGGGATGTCTGGTGTGAATTTCTCACTTAAGGTCATGCCACATCATTTCAATCGGGTTGAGGTCAGGACTCTGACTGGGCCACTCCAGAAGGCGTATTTTGTTCTGTTGTTGAAGACATTCTTTTTGTTGAATGACTTGTATACTTTGTGTCATTGTCCTGTTGCATCACACATCCTCTGCGGAGCTTCAGTTAGAGGACAGATGGCCTTACGTTGTCCTGCAAAAATGTCTTGATAAACTCTGGAATAAATTTTTCCATCAATGACAATAATCCGTCCAGGCCCTGAGGCAGCAAAGCAGCCCCAAAACATGATGGGGAGGAGGTTTTGATGTTGGTCTGCTTTTGGTGTGCTTTTTTCTCCACACATAGTGTGTATGTTTTTTCCAAACAACTAAATTTTGGTTTCATCTGTCCACAAAATACTTTGCCGTAGTGCTGTCGAACATCCAGATGCTCTTTTGCAAACTTCAAACATGCTTAATTTTTTGGGGGGGAAAGAAATGGCTTTCTCCATGATGTACTCCATTCTTGTTTAATGTTTTCCTTTTTGTAGATGTGTCAACAAAAATGTTAGCATGTGCCAGAGATATCTGTAAGTCTTTAGCTGACACTCTAGGATTCTTCTTTACCTCATTATGCATTCTGCGCTGTGCTCTTGCAGTCATCTTTACAGGCACTGTGAATGTTTACATGTTATGTTCAATAAAAACATGAAAACAAATAATGCTTGTGTAGAATTAGTTTAAGCAGACTGTGTTTTGCTATTGGTGTGATGAAGAAGCACATTTTATGACCAATTCATGCAAAACTCCACGTAATCCCAAAGGCTTCACATACTTTTTCTTGCACCTGTATGTGATGATATCATGTCCAGGGTCCTTGCATTTAACTTACAAAGTCAGCTGGGAAAAAAAAGCAACCATTTCTTATCAGTAGTTGACAAATGTCACCTAAACAACCTGTCAGGATCCTGGCCGTCCAGCTTGCGGGGTTGCCCCACCAGCTCTAGTCCCCCTGGCCGTACCTCTGGCGTTGCCGTGACGTACCTCTAGGGTTGTTCTGGAGACCTCGGGGTCCATCAGGGCCTCTCGGTTCTTACACAGTGGGCCGCCGCTGGCGCAGTGCGCGCGCCGCCACGCCCACGATACGCGCGCGCCCAACGGCCCCCCTCACCAGATTTTAAAGGACTGGCAGGGGAGTGTTCCTGGGGGGACCTGGGACCTGGAACCTATATAAACCTGCCAGTCCTTACACCCAGTGCTGATGTATTGCAGCTTCCGTTTCTGGTTAATGGTACAAGTGTTCCTCCCGGCTTGACTTCCCGGTATTTGACCCTGCTTCGTTCCAACTACTCCTTGGTTCTGGCTCCCCGACTGCTTGTTCCTGACGATCCGATTGCTGCCGCCGCCTCGACCCTCGCCTGTACCTGACTATTCTCTGAACGCCGCTGCCTCGACCCTCCCTGGATTCGACTATTCTTTGAAGCCTCCCCCCGACCCACGTTTTGGACTCTGACCATTCTCTTGTTATTATGCCTACCTGCTCTGCATCCTCACAGTCCTCTCCTGAAGGGGACTACCTCTGGGACACACTGTCGCACCTTCCTGGGGGGGTCTCACCAGGAAGCAGACCTACCACCTGACACGGGAAAAGACCACAGGGTCCCTCAAGGGATTCCTGCCTATCTCCCATTAGGGCTCTGGGGTGAAGACCCTCGGTGCTTAGACTCCGCTCCTGGTACCCCCGCGCCACCCAGACCTGCGGCATAAACAACCAGGGCCGGGCCGACACAGAGGCTGAAGAGGCTCCAGCCCTGGGCACTGGTCAGGTCTGGGCGCTACTCAGGGGGTTAAAAACTGTCCGAGCATGTAATTTACATGCAGGAAAAGTTTAACCCCCTAAGCAGCGCCATGAGCGCCATGATGTAAGTATCACAAGGGATGGGGAGGAGACAGTATACTCTGGCTAACCTTTAAACCACGTCATCTCTCAACAAACTGAAAACTACGAGTCTCAGCAGCTCGTTCATTTGCAAGCGTAGGCATCCTATCAGCACTGCTTCTCACATTTCAAGGAGTGATAGTTGCCAAGTCCCAGGTCTGAGGAAGCATTAACCGACAGCGGATACAGGGAGTTTAAAAATAGTTAAATAGGTAAGTTTTTTAAAGGACTGTGTTTGTATCTGATATGTAAACACATAGCGTGAATTATATAATATGCAACCTAAAATTGAAGGTGGAGGAAGAGAATTCAGAGAAAGGATCAGCAGGCTTACACTGATGTGAACTGTAAGGATTCGCCATTAGCTTTAAGGAAGCTATAGGAAGCAGGTCTCCTCTACCTGTTTTACAATGGAAACCACTTTTGTTTACATACACCCCGGGTAGGCAGCGACATGCAGGAACAACAGTGCACTAACTGGCATACAGGCACTTATTAGAATTGTATCCTAGAGAAAGAAAATGGGTTATTGTGCTGTGTTTCCCATTAATAGTTTTCAAATAAAGTAGATGACCTGATGGATTTTCTGTCATTTTACTTTTTCTCGCGGGATGAAAGGAAGTGCTAGCCTAAGGTCCTTATCCTTCAGCTGTCATAACATAACAACAACAATTGACTAAAGCTAGCCTACACAGTCGGATTCCATGGCCGACGATCACTATCCGATCGATTCCGGCGATCTCAGGGGAATCGGAGGTCCGTCGATCGGCCAATTAAGTCCGTCCGATTCGCTACATACCACCGCCCATGTTCCTGGACAATCCCGGTCCGACGCTTACTCCCAAATGCACTCCCCTGATGTGGCAGAATCGGATCAGAAAGACCAACATGTGGTCTCTGTCCGATCCGTTCTGGGCCCCGATCGATCGGACATGATCGATCGGACATATCATCGGGACAAGGTGGGCTTCACGCGATTCGGACGATTTTTCGCGTGCAACGCGCACGGAATCGATAGTCCCGAATCCGATGGAAACGAACACCGTGTATGGGGCTAAATTTTAAGCTAAAGCCATCCACACATCAACTTTTCTAATGATTTTCAATTCCATCAACTTTTACAATAGAAATCACTGCAAATCTATTCTATCATTCAGGAGGGGGGGGGTTGGGGGTGCACTTGGGCAGCTCAGCCTCTGTTGTTGGTGGACCTTGTCCCGGCCCTGGCACCAACACACTGTATGCAAATGCTGCATGAGATGGTGATGAGGTTGCGTTTCCAGGGTTGTCTGTAGAGATGGTTGAATTTTTCGAGTAGCTGACTTTGTGAGCTGATTGCAAAGCCCCTGAACATGGTATCACCAAAATTGCTGGAGATGTAGAGAAGGGTTGAGGGAACATTTGAAAAAAAAAAGTTTTGCTCTACCACATGAAGTTTTTGCATAAATTAAGTTTAAAATCAAAGTCAAAATTCCAATTATCGAAATTTTGACTTGACTTTGAACTTAATAAGTGCAAAAACTATTTGTGTTAGAGCAATACTTTTTTTTGTAGTATACCCTCACCCCTTCTCTACATCTCCAGCAAGTTTGGTGATGATACCATGTTCAAGGACTTTGCAATTAACTCGAAATCCTCAAAAATTTTGAAAAAAACGATTTGACCCTCTCTAGTTGTCTGCCAGTATTTTTAAAAGTTTGGGTACACTTTAGGACTTGCGTCCACAGGCTGAATAGACTTGTCAGTGTTGAGCATTTTAGGTATCGCATCATGGATGTGGATTGCCTATTTTAATACCGAATCATGCCCCCTATTCATTTGTATAGAAAAATGCTGAAAAGTGTGTTTTTTCAATGTCGGTTAAGCCTGCCATACACACGCCGATGTGTGTAGCAGACTAGTCCCGATATCTTTCCGGGAGGCTAACGTGATGACGTCATCACGTTAGCTTCCCATTGCATTATGGGGCCCCTTCAATCGGCTGGGCACCCTTTGTGTGCCGGCCATAAGCTGCAATGAAGACGCCGCTTCATTGCAGCTTATGGCATCGGCTTTCATCGGCTCCCATCGGCCAGAGAAGATCGGACATGTCCGTTCTCTCGCCGGCCGAGAAGTGGGGCGACAGGGATCTGTCGCCCCATGTGGGCACATGCCAATTAGCGGCCGATTCTTAACCTGACCGGCGGCGCGAGCGCGCACGCCCGTCGGTCAGATTCAAAATCGTCCGCTTATCGGCAAGTGTATGGCTAGCATTAGTCAATTGAGTCACATGTTGAAGAGGATTTACAGGATAAAATATCCTTCTTTCTACCTCAGTAGTACTTTACATTTATCAGTACTAAACCTGATTTGCTAAATAGTTGCCCCAAAGGAGCCTTCAGGTCTACTTCACACCAGTGTGCAAACTCACAGACTGAGATATAAAGAAAACTTAGAATAGAATAGGATGCATACACCAGGCCCTTAACCCATCACAAAATATAACAGTTTTCAGACAACCCCTTAACTGTCTTACCTTGCTGCAGGGGGCGAACCAATACACCATGGCCAGAAACGGGAGCCCGACTGCCACAGCCAGAACAACCAGAAATTTTACAGCTGTGGTCTGCTGTCTCAGGCCGGATATATTTTCATACCAGATCGATAGAAGTTGTTGCTGACAATTCGGATGAGCTACAAACTTAAAAGGAGATGCAAGTGAGTATATATTCTGCTTTTAACCTCTTTTATTTCAAAAGTGTAGAAAAAGACATCAAACGCTCAGCATTAATTAGAAAGATTTGACATGTGCTACAGAGGGCCCGGGGCAAGTTATAGTGTAATGGTGTCATCACACTGCGCCCACTGTACATCTGCCATTGTAATTTACAAGAACACCACAGCCACACGTCAAAATGTACATTACCGCTCGCTGGCAGCAATTACATCTGAAGTTTCAGAATTCTATCAAACCTTTGTGACTCTTAAAATACATTTAGTTTTGCTGAATAATTAGTTTGTTCTTGTTTTTTAAATACTTAATATCAGTGGAAGGAGAAGCTATAATACATCGAAAAGAGTTCTAGAACTACAATTGTGTTATGTCTGAAAAACTAAGGCTGAACATAATTACATTATATACAATATATGGTCAAAGGTTTGTGGATGTTTGACTGATAGATGGACATCATTCCAAAATGATTTTAGCTGAGAGGATCTGACAAGAGGCTTTGAGTAGGATTGTGGTAATGGCTTTGTGCAGGCCACTAGGGTTCTTAGGCATCAAACTCCTCAAACCTTGTCTTTATGAAAGTTTCTGTTCACAGGGGAACAGTGAGGATAGAATAGAAAATTACTTTTTCCAAACTGTTACAACGTTGGACATGTGTCGAAAGGGCCTATGTACACTAAAGCATTAAGCACACCCTTCCTTATGAGTAATTCTCTAACCTCAGGCGATAGTCAATGTCTACAAATCTTTGGCCAAATAATACTGCCTGGCCAATAAAAAAGTCGCCACCTGGATTTAACTTAGCAAATAGGTACGAGTCTCCTCTCGGGGGTTGCTGCAGTTGGTCAGGTCTAGGTTCAGCAACAGTATGTGCTCCAAGAATGAGGTCAGCTGACTACCTGAATATAATGAATGACTAGGTTATTTCATCAATGGATTATTTCTTCCCTGATGGCACAGGCATATTCCAAGATGGCAATGCCAGGCTCAAATTGTGAAAGAGTGGTTCAGGGAGGTTGATAAATGATTGTCACACATGGATTGGCCAATAAAGGGTCCAGACTTTAACCCCATTGAGAATCTGTTGGATGTGCTGGAGAAAGCTTTGCGCAGCCATCAGACTCTACCATCATCAATGCAAGATCTTGATGAAAAAGGAATGCAACACTAGATGGAAATAAATCTTGTCATGTTGCAGACGCTTATTGAAACAATGCCACAGCAAATGCCTGCCGTAATCAAATATGAAGGTGGTCCAACTAAATATTTGTGCATGTGACCTTATTTTTCGTGGAGACTATTTTGACCAGGCAGCCTATAAAGCTTAGCTATATGTAGTACTAGAGCAGTGGTCAGCAAAATTTTCTAGCAAAAAGAGCTTGAAGGTCAAGAGAAAGGAGCCACAGTGGAGATTTTGGCTACGCTTCCTTCCTTCCAGTGTTTGGGTGGTGAGAGTGGTAGGGGAGGAAAAAGAGGTAGGAGCCACAGGGGAGATCTAGGCTGCTCGCTTCACCTTTTAACGATTAGGTAGTGGTAGGGTTAGAAAAGGAAGAAGGGGTAGGAGCCACAGTGGAGATCTTGGCTACTCTCTCTTCCTTGCAGTGTGTGGGTGGTGGGGGGTAAGGTAGAGGAGAAAGGAGCCACAGCTAGTTTCTGCAACTGTTATTTTAGATGCTTCTCTGGAGCCAAAGGTTGCTGATCCCTGTATTAGACTCTAGCTCTAATTCTGTGTTACTTTAACCTGTATTATTAGATTATTGATTTACATTACATTGATTACGTGTTTATATATTAATTTGAAGCAAATAATGTACACCTAAGATTTTGCGTGAGAGTAGATATTATACAAATGGCTATGGAGAGATCACGTTGACACACTTGACCAGTCTGAAAGTGTATTAAAATATATTTAACTAACTCCTGTTTTATGTAAACGTTGCTGAGAAATGCTGTATAGCTTTCTATCACTCACATACCTCACTCTCACTACTATATGCTTCAGTATAATCACATAATGCCACCACATAAGAGGATCTACACATCAACACAACAACATATCACCAAACACAGCATCACCCACACATTAGCAGATCGTGGATGTAGGGAGGTTTCACTGTACTTGGAATTTATATTTTATGTTTTTAATTGGTTTGGCCTTTTTTCCTTTATATACACTTTAGATTCATCACCACATTTAGGCTTTGTCTGGGTGAGATAGATAGGATGGTTCCCACTGTTGCCTGGATGATTAATCTGCCACACCCCTTTCATACCATCTCCCTCACAGGTGCCCTGGATTGTGTGCCTGGTCGCCCATTAATGTCCTCCGTTATCTCGCTGCTGGTGGCTCCCCATGTGGCCTGCAGGCCATCGGGGGGCTGTCTGGAATTGTCTGGGTGGGGTCCCGCCGTGTTCGGGGGGAGTCCCCAACCAACCCAAGTCTATCACATCCACATGTAAATACAAGTGTGTATAAAAGAGATTTGGATTTCAATATTGTTATTGTATGAGCACAAATTGATTTGAAGTATCTGTTTTTGATATTACCAGTAAGCGACAAGAACAGAAATCTCCTGAGGAAGCCATAGTGCGAAACGCGTTGAGAAAGTGCCTTGTTCAGCATTATGTAAAATCTTCTTTGTAATAACTGTTTTATGTTCACTGATCAATTGGATGTGTGATATCAGCATTGTAATGTTTTTACTGCCTTAAGCCAGGACATAGAGTAATCAATTGGATATAAACCATGTTTTAATAAACTATCTTGTTTGTATGACTATTAAGTGAGCGAACCTGGTGCCTTAAAAGTCCCCTGGAGGGTCCTCTCTCCAGATTGGGTGCTGATGGTATTGATGCGGTGGACATCTCTACCTCACTCCCATGTTTTGTCTTTTTCTGTATGCTGTATAGCAATGGCTCAGTTACAATACTGCCTCTAAAACTCCTTTCCAAAAAAACTTGGTTCATCAAGACCCATTTATACTATTGTATTTTGGGAATGAGTGCCAAAGCACTTTAATTGTGCTGACACCCATGCCAGCTATGCTACGTAACCTTTGGCTGGGTATATTTTGACAAATTAGGTGGTCCAATCAAATGAATAGGTTATCTTAACATACCACACATTAATGACCCAACATTGTGAATGTGTCCTAAAGGTTTAAATGAGAATACTAGGCATATACAATACTAATAACTGCTAATTTTGATATTTTTCGTATTGGGTCCTCATTCAAAATTCAGCTTATGTCTATATATACATCAGATGTTTCTGAGAACCCCAGTACCCCTAAACCCCAAATCAATCTGTTATAAAAATACCAACCCTAAGTTAAAATTCTGCTATGGCAGAATGCCAAAGTTTATGTGGCTCCAATCTTGACTAAAATGTACATACTGTCTATGTTTTTGTAACAGTGGACACATTTTTTAAATATTGTGAGATCCCTGTAATGGTCAACCCCCCAAAAAAGTACCGTAACTAGTTCCACACTGGTATGAAAGAAGATTGTTAGAACGAACTTTCTTCAAGCTCTTGAAGATTGATACAGGTGTTGTATTAGTATTACTTACACAAAGTTCCAATGTAAACCTACCTTTTTTACCTCGTACTTAATAGCCAGTTTTAAGCGACAGAGGCTGGGCCGGCCGTTAGCGTCTGCGCTGATGTGGTTCAAGTTTACATCACCATTTAAAATGGCTTCCACCTCCTCGGTGTTTCTGCACAAATCAAGAAGCCCAACAACAAAGTCCTTGCATTGCATAGACAATTTTTTGTAGTCATTCTAAAAAACATGTAAAACATATTGAAGAGGTGATACAAAATAGTCAGAAAACTGGAAGAAATTACAGGCCCTAATCAAACCCTCTTCCTATCCTGTTTGTCCATTTGTAGGCTTTTTGTGTGAGCCAGAGATGTGGATGGTTCAAACACAAGCTGAGACTGAGGCTTCTATAATACCAAACCAATCAACCGTCTCATGTGATCATATATACTGTTTGGAGACATGTTGAAAATGTTGGTATGTTATGTTGAAATCTTATCTTGATAAGGAGATCAGATCCAAATCAATAAAATACCCTATGCCATAATCCCCAGTCATTGTTAGGTAAGAACAAACATTTTAGAAGTACAAATTATTCAAAGTCAAAGATTAATACATTTTCATCTCGACCAACCAACTGGTTCCACCCTTCTTGACCACAGACAGCCATTCCAAGCTATCTCACTACCTATGGTTGCCTTGCACTGTATATAGTCAGATGTCCAAGTTCGGTAAATATCATAGATCAAAGACATTGAACACTGGTATTTCACTGCCTCTGTTGGATCAAAGTATTTTCTTTTTGTCCATGCAAAGGAAGTGAGAGGAAATATTGCAGAAGAAGACGTGTTCTAAACATCTAATGTCAATGCTGATTTCTTTTTTTTTCACTTTTCTTATGGCAAGTGACAACAGGCTTTAATTGGAATGACAACTCCTTCCCCCTTAGTGCATAACAGTCAATGGGAGCCCATTTGGAAGCAATTTAATGTATACTATATGGCCAAATGTTTCTTACGCACCATTAAGTATCTGAGTTCAGCAAGGCTACTGAAAATGATGCAGCATGAAAATACATGTTTGACAGTTGTGAGCTTCTGTTTGATTGAAAGTTATCTGAGATGCTTTTTGTTGCTTCACTTTCATCTCTTGCACCTCCCCCGAGCTTCCTTTCAAACCATGCCTCTGGACTTCCTGTTTACCAAAATATTCTTTTATGGCAATTTCTGGCTCTATGCATTTTCTGCTATACTGTGCCATTACTGCTACTTGTGTTCTGAACCTTGGCTATTGATTTACCGACTAATGTGAGGAGCACATATCCTGACTAGAGATGGTCGAATTTTTCGACTTGCAAACTTTGTGAGCTGATTGCAAAGCCCCTGAAAATGGTATCATCACCAAACTTGTTGGAGATGTAGGGAAGGGTTGGAGGAACATTTGAAAAAAAAAGTTTTGCTCTAGCACATGTAGTTTTTGCATAAATTAAGTTCAAAGTTAAAGTCAAAATTCTGATTTTCGAATTTTTTACTTGACTTTGAACTTAATTTGTGAAAAAACTATTTGTGTTAGAGACTTACTTTCTTTTTTGTAGTATACCCCCAACCCTTCTCTACATTTCCAGTGGTGATGATATCATGCTCAGGAGCTTTGCAATTAGGTCGAAACTGGCGAATTTCTTTTTAAAAAATTCGACCATCTCTAATCCTGACCCATCATCAAATAATCCATGAATGGTTTAGCAAACAATAGGCAATGTGATATCGGAGAGAGGCAGCCCTCTTCCATCCATGATTCTCACCCAGGAAAGGGGTGAAGGCAAACCTGGGCTCTGCGGAACTGTAATATTACTATGAACAGCACTTAGGGGGTGGGATATTGACATATAGGCTATCTTTCATAATCCCACACATGCATAGCTACGTACCATTGGATCCTCGTCAATAGGGCACAAATAACCTGTTTAATCCCAACTTATCACAATGCCTATTATTGGGTGATAATACCTGATATTATTGCCCATCGACTATTGCTCATTCTCTGGTCATGTTTGTGCCTCTTTCCCATGCTGTTACTGCTACTTCTAGAATTAATCTAGACTAGACATGGGCAAACTAAGGTCAGATACGGCCTTGCTAAGCTTTTCAGTTTGGCCCATTGTCACCTTGATGAAAGTTGCTCTGTGTCCTCTCTGCTTGTTCCATGCAATGAGCATGCATAATGCCAAGAGGAGTCTCAATGTCCATCTGATCTCATTGCAGTAAGGAGGAGAGCCAGAGCGTCTTGTCACCAAGGTCTCAGTATTTTCACTGAAAAAAGTTTTTTTTTTATAAAAAAAAAATAAATTTTTTTTACCTCCCTGGCAGTATGATTTATTTGTTGAAAGTGTACAATAAATAAAAAAAGATTACAATGTCCCTGCAGCATGCCCTCAGCATCATTAAGGAAGCCGGACATGTGAGCAATTGGGACACCATTGTTGGGCAGCAATTACAGGCTCTTGGTCCAGCACCTCTGTGAAATTTAAGAACCCATTTTGGCCCACAACTCAAAAAGTTTGACCAACCCTGACCTAGACTGTAGAGAAGGTCACTAAAGTTTGGCTAGTTTATTTGAAAATTAATTGCAGACTCTGAACATCATTACCAAAATTGATGAAGATTTAGGGAAGAGTAGTGGGAACATTAGAAAGTTATTTGTGATTAGAAAGTTAAAATGAACTCACAAAGTCGAAATTTTGCAAAACATTTTTGACCATCCTAATGAACATTTTTTTTACCAGAAACCTGCTTGCCAATTATTTAACTGGACCCAAATTGTTACAACATAAGTGCATTAGCAAAGTCTTTCTGGTGTTCTAGATGGTCTAGAAGAACTTGCCCACCCTACTATGACCATGGGCAAGCAGTCCAATGTCCATCATTGTACAGCGAGAAAGCTTTTTCACAAGAGGAAAACACTGAGAGTTGCATATCAGCACAAATGCCTCAGCTGTTGAGTCAAGATGGTCAATGAAATTTCAACAGTAACATGCAAACCATCTGCATACAATTTGCATGTTAATGCTGAAATTTTAACATCTCTTTGTCATAATAAGTGGACCAAGAAACAATAATCCAAAGCACTCCAGAAAATCTACAACAGAATAGCTAACAAGAAAGGAATCAAGGTATTGCAAAGGTCCAGTCAAAGTTCAGACCCAACCTCATTCTGCAGCGAGATTTTAAGCGAACTGTGCAATGCAAGAGTAGGCCAAAATCAAATGGGTCAACCCAAGTATGACTTAAGCTGGGCATACACGTCACGATTGTTAGTTCAATTTTAGTGCGATCGTTTATGAAAATCGATTGCGCAATCGGATTAAATAAAAATTGAAGCATGCCAAAAGCGATCGATTTTGTCAAAACTCGGACAGAAAAATGATCGTTCATGGATCCGTTCTGATGGATAATTTTAATAAAAAGCACATGAATCAAGTGCTGTTAGTTGTCTCTTGCGATAGTTTTAAGCGATCCATCTATGATTCTTGTGGAAATTACCTTTGTTTGTTTGCTGTTGGTCACTGGCCAGTTCTTGTGTGCATTTGAGACTTTTAGGATAGAATCGCCCAGAAATTTAATGCATGGTATGTTGCAGTTTGCGATCATTTTCACAAATTAAAATCGATTCCGGAATCAGATGGGTGATCGGAAATAAAAACGATCGCTGGATAATTGGTACGTGTATGCCCAGCTTTAAGCTTAAGGAAAGATAAACAGATTAGGACGCAAATAAATATCTGTAACTAATTGTGTAGAAGACCAATCCCATGGACATCATATCATTCCAAAAGCTCCATTTAGAATATAATGTGAATAGACAACAGGGGAGGTGGTGATTACTCAAGAAATTAATATGTTTGTGTGAAGAGACTGTGAAATCCTTGACAGAAGCGATGATGAGAAGATGAACCTCTGAAGGACTGCTTAACAAATGTTAACAAAATGGAAAGCCTAATTTTCCTACTTAGGCCCTCGGTATGTCAGGTATTTTGAGTCTTGTGGGAGAATGAGGAGTATTCTGCAAGCTGAGGGTGAAGTCCCATAGGAAAAAAATTGAGATTGATGCGGAAACATAAAGAAAGCCATGTCAGAAATGAGAATGCAAATCTAAAGAGGAACCAGGAAAGATAAGGTAGACATATTCCTGTTAACTAGTGAATGTCCTGTCCACCACTAGAACAAGCAACATGGTCAGGGTACACTACTCATCCTAGTATTAATGTAAGTAGTGTAAATAGTGTAAGTGATGGAAACTTAAGCTTAGTTCCTGATATTAAGATTGAAATGTCTTTAAACTCATCACTCATTGGTAAACATGATATTGTATATAACTGGAGTGTCCAAATAACAATCCACCTGTTTTATATATATATATATATATATATAAGTTTTCCAAAAAAGGTTGGAAAGTTTTTCTACCAATAAATGTCTGGCTATATCTGGCTTTAATACTTTGCATCTCAGATCCAAAACAAGTATGCAGAATGTGAAGTCAGCCAAAGTCCAATCTCTTGAAGTACATGTTTGTCCTGGATAAGTGTATTACAAATTATCAAAGCCACTGAATACTGATGGAACATCGGCCATGTCCGTTTTCTAACAGGTCACAGGGAATTTAAAATTGGAAAAACTGTACTGTGATGTCACTTCCAGTACATGGAACACACAGTTCCTTATTCTGATCCATTTTTTAAAGATGATTTCTCACTAGAGACTGGGGTCAAAATTCTTGTTTCTGTAGCCCACGAATGGGGTTGGGGGGGGGGGGGGGGGGGGGGGGGGGGGGGGGGGGGGGGGGGTTGGCAAATAAAAAATTGCAGCCTGCATTTTATGGAGTAATTCATTTGAAACATTGAATGAATGCACCTACCCTGTGCTATCTATGGATTGTAATGGGATGTGGTGAAAAATTAGCAGAGCAGCAGCTCTGTTTTTATACATGTATTCTTTATTTCGCAAAGCAAATATTATTTTAACTTGCTGATTTGTAAGTTAATTACAAAGCCCCTGAAAATAATATAATTACCAAAATTGCTGGAGATATGGAGTAGGGTCGTGGAAGCCTTGTAAAGAAAGCATTGCTCTAGCTTATTAAGTTTTTGCATAAATGAAGTTGAAAATTAAGTCAACTGAAAATTTTTTGACTTACTTTGAACCTAGTTTATGCAAACACTACATGTGCTAGAGCAAAAATTATTTTTTAAGATATTCCTACAACTCTTCTCTACATCTACAACATATTCAGGGGCTTTGCAATTCATTTATAAAATCTAATGCCGTGATTTTAATTTCTTGACTTAAATATAAGCCAAATTAAATTGATCTGAACATGTTTCAGGTCCAGAAACATTTGGCTTATATGTATATAGTATATAGGGTAGCTGTGTAACATTTAGCTTCCCTCATGTAACTAATTATTGTTCTATGTATGTCCTTTACAGCTGTGTATACTAACCAGTTCTTTTATGTTTCCAAGTAAAAAGAAAACCCTGTGGAGTCAGTCATCTAGGAGCTTTCACATGGCTGAGAACCTTCCTTTTCCCATATGGCAGCACTGAGCCAACAATGAAGAATCCACCCAACGCATGTGGCAGAATTTTAGTCACAAAAGAAGGATCTCCCCTACCAACTGCAGCTTTGGTGTAAAAATACTTTGAATTTTGGGGTATTTTCTTTTTACCTAATGGATGAGCAGAGTGGTGGGACAATATACTCTTTTGGGTAGGACCATTAAAGCTAAACTATGTTTTTGTCCAACATGAGCAGACATGATCCAAATGCATGTCTATTGGGCAGCTGGCATATAAAAATATACTCCTGGATAAAAAGAAAGGAAAAAGTAAAGGCATATGAAGGAAAATGACTGACCAAAAAAGACCTTCATACCCAAACTTTTCTAAGGGGCCTTATAAGTCAGCCGGACATTTGACAATCATTGCATATTAATATTTATAAGCTCACAAACCAAAACACTGCATTCAGGTCTAGCTAGCCAATAACGTGAGCAAACTACTTTTGAAGCTTATTACAGGTTATAAATATTTGATGCCACATCATAATCTTCCAGCAGCTATCAACATGTTGATTAACAAGGAATTATTATCCTAATAACCCCAGTGGCTATTTAATGGTGATAAGACCATAAATGTTTACTGTCAAACTTTGCATTGCAGAATACAAATCCAGATATTAGGCCCCTTGCATATTCATAAATGATACTATAGAAAATCCTTTCATCATCTCCAGCTGCCTGGAGGTTTGTTTAATTTATAAAGCACCTTATCAAGCATCCTCCATCTGTCTTCTTTCACGGTAGAGAGTTTATGTATTAGGATTGTTTATAGTATTTAAAAAGGTGAAGACTTAAGTGGTTCTCACTCTGTTAAAGTAGACCTGTCCTTAGCTAAAGTGTATGCCACTCACATTAGTAATTAAAAGAAGGCACAGAGCAAACACTCTTCATTGTTTCTTACTTTCCAGAGTTTCTTTTTCATGCTCAGTTGCCCCTATAGCCAGGGGTGCACAAAGGGGTACTCTGGTACTCAAAAGGGGCCAAAAACCAACAAAGCTCATATGCGTA
The DNA here is from genome assembly GCA_036250615.1 of Ptychadena robeensis. NCBI lineage: Eukaryota > Metazoa > Chordata > Amphibia > Anura > Ptychadenidae > Ptychadena > Ptychadena robeensis. The sequence goes on from CM070033.1 coordinate 17,433,156, forward strand.
CTGGGCGGCCGCAGCTAAATGTTACATGTATACAATTCAGGTCACATAGATAACTGCAGGGAAACATGAATAACTATGAAAGGTTGCAGTTGGGGTGTGAAATTAATAATCCCCCCAAAAAAAGGTCAGACATTTAAGGGTATTGGAGATCTGGCCGATGAAAGTCAGAGTAGGCATATGTGTAAAAGCTAACAATAGAAAAGCACTGTGTGACAGTTGGAATATAACTATGAAAGGACAACATTTGGACTGTAGGTAGTGTCAGCGGTTAGTTACTTAGCCAGAAAAATTCAGGGTTGTACTACTGAGGTACTACTGTCTGATGGAGACAGCTAATCGGAGGCTAAATAAGGAACAGGGAGGTCCATCTGCAGCAGAACCTTCCATGCAGGAAGCTGATGCAGAGGACAGTGGGGAGGACCACCCTACATATGGGGTGAGTACCAAACACCATCTCCTGGTACTCATCTGAAGAGCTCACTAAAAAAGTTATGTGTACCCCTGCCTGTAGCCCCAGTCTGTACATTTAGCATCCCCTAGTAGCTAGAAACACTATTGCACTGGGGTAACAGGGAGTAGGGATGTTCGCAAATATTGTAATTGCTAATTTTTATAGCGAATATTGGCACTTTTGTGAGAACTAGTGAAGATCTTGAATATAGTGCTATTTGTTTGTAATCGCGAATATTCGAGATCATTGGAGATCAGTACCCAGAACAACCGTGCCTTGCACTCACATTATGAGCATGTACAAGTGCGGATTTCCACAATCAAGGCAATCAGGACTGGAGAACTCAAGTTTACGAATTTATTGTGAATATAAGTGAACAATTAGCAATATTTAGCGAATATGAATACTGCCTACACTATACTGCTTAGGGCTTTTTTTCTCAGAAAAAAAGGTGGAGGAACTCACCCCCCCGACCCTGCGGGACCACCTTCATTGTACAGTGTCACAGATGCCAAGTTTTGTCCCATATGTGTGCCAGGGCCAGGCAGAGCAGGATACATGGCACACATAGAATCCATAATGCCCAGGAATGGTAGGACATATGCACAGTCATACAGCTGTGACACTGGACGGGGCCCCCACCCCATATACTACACAGGTGCTACTCAGTCTGGCTCCTGCTCGCTGCTCATTTTCCCCCCTCACCGGGCACCAGTCCCCGGTAGGCTGCCCATGCCAATCCCTCGAGACCTGCTGCGGGAGTTCTCAGGTCTCGTGGGATTTGGCCCAGCCTGGAAGCTAGCTATTCGCGATTATAGAGAATCAGGTGCCAGGCTGTAAATAGGTGCGTTCTGCCAGAAAAAAAAGCCCTGGTTCTGCTGCTTTAACTTTGTAGCTGAAGGTGGCTCTGCAATTTTTCCACTCCAAGTGAGGAGTTACCATGGCAAAAGCTAAGTAAATATATGTCCAGGAACATCTGCTAACAGCTTCTTCATAGGATTTAGATGATATGGGTGAACAATTTCACTAATAAATTTTAAATAGGAACTCTTGTTGCAGTTTATTGAAACCGCACATGCACAGACTGCAAAGTCCGCAAGGAAGTCCCACTCCTCCTACTATAATCTCCCAAATATAAATGGAGCGAGAATCTACCCACAGAGTGTGTGACTTGTTTTTACTGACTGGGACAGATGGCAGAGTAGAAATGTTGTCACTGGAGTCTCCATGTAATATGGAGCCAGTAAATGATTCAGGGATGGCAGTATTCAGAGTAAGGATACATATCAGAATTTCAACTATATTACATGGCCAAAGTGTTGTGAAAAATCCACTAAGTTAAGTTCTGGGGTCCATTGAAAGTTACTTTTATTGTCAAAGACATTTTTGACAATTCTGCTTCCAGCCTTGTGACAAGAGTTTGGAATGGTTTGTGCTGCAGTTTTTGAAGTGATGAGTAAAGCAATGTGTTAGAGTACTGAATTTGGTGTGAAGGAACTCAAGTGCCCAGATAAAACCAGATAATTCAGTACCCGGGGGGGCAAAAGTATTACAGCGGGGTGCAGTCCCTCATTTTTAACATGTGTTTGAATAGGGAGGGGGGGGTCAATATTGTTCCTTAATAGAAAAAGGGGGGCCCTGCAAGGAAAGTTTGGAAACCATTGACCTACAGTAAGTCTACAAATGATCTTTTGGTTAAATGGACATAAATGTCAGTGGAGGCAATTATAGCATCAAGGTTTGGGCCAACTCCATATTACTGACCATTATTATTGCTCAAAGAAGTGTGATGGTATTCCACATACATTTGTCCATTTAATATATGAGTGGCATTTAAACCAGCAGGAGGCTGCACTGTACTTTGGATTAACTGTACAATTTACAACCCGTCTACCGGCAGATGTGCTGATGCAGGAAATGGAAGCCAATAATTGTATTTTGCCAACAGAAAGAGACTTCCACTATGTCTATTTGGACCAAAACTATTTTCTATGAGTGACTGCCACTAACTGTTTCTGTCCAATCTCTGTTCCTTTACCATATATTTTCCTCTACCATAGGCACTCCACTCCCTGTGAAGTGCTAGAGTTTGGACAGGGTTGGTATTTGATTCTTAAATTTGTCGACCATTTCTAATAGTGTGTAGCAACCCAGATCAAAGGAGGACTATTGCTCTGTATTTCCTGGAAGTGCTGAGCGTTAATAGAACGCTTTCAGGGCTACCAGAGCAAGTTGGCAATCAGTATGTGGCCTAACAAATTATATTGGACTAAAGTTAGATCACATGCTCATGCTCAAAGGAATCAGCTTACACCAATGACTGGGGTGGTATGGTAAAATAAGATCACTGTGTCTCCCTTCTTACCAAAAGTTAAAAAAGTGTCAATAAGGAGATTCATATAACAATCCCACCATATAAAATATACCACCAGATAAGAGATACTCATCAAAAACCTGAGAAGGATCACCCCTCACAGTTCTGCACCCACCTTAAATTCCTTCTCAATATTTGCTAACACAGCCAACTCATTACTGAGCTCCAAAGCTGTCATAACAGGGTCTTCGCTGGACAACGACAGATAGGCAGGACTTGCAAGTCCCTTATATGCATTGATCCTTGACCTTGAGTGGCTAAAGGCATCATACTTTTGCTTTTCATTACATTCACTGCATTTACAAAAATAATCGTGCGGTCTCTCGATACGGGCTCCCTTTCTAAGAAGTGTGTGCACTATTTCATATTCCTGACAGTGAGCCGCCAAAATAATAGGCGTGATATCTTGAGAAAATCTAGTTCCATCTTCATCGTAGGCATAGAAGTCATCGTGTTGGAATTCCGATTGGCTAGGACTCGTTGTAAGCCGCTTGCCTTCAGCAAATGACGGGTGGCCAAGAATGGCCTCTACTATCCTTACATATCCTTTACTGATAGCCAAAAGCAAAGCATCTCCCACCCGTGCAAGGTTTTCCTTTTTAAGCAATAGCTCCGTAATTTCCAGGTGCTCGTTGGCAACGGCTAACTGTAAAGCATTCTGCCCCATGTAATCCACACAGTTGACATTTAAAGTGTGACTTTCTTCCATCATCTTCCGGACCACAGGGATGTTCCCGTATTCAGCAGCATCCAAAAACCGCTCCTCTTCTGCTGATAGACTGGTGGAGCGGTCGCTGAACATATAAGCTGGGCCTCGGTTAGTTTGCCTTCTGCCTTTTTCCCGAAGAATCGTCTGCCTCCGGTGCGATAATGTGTTCTCGGCAGCACGCCTGTGCAAGACAGTAAAAACAGCTTGATTAATAGTATTCAGCCAGAACAAAATCTCAAGTAGAATAGGTCAAGCTTTGAAAAAAAATCTATGGGTTAAATACAAAATTTTATTTCAATAACTTTTCATTTAACCAAAGTGGGTCTTTCTCATTGATTGGTTGACTGTATCTTATAAAATACATCACACTTAATGGTGATAATATAATTTTTATATTCATATTTCCATATTCTTCCTCTTTGAAAGCTCTCACAAAAATAAGCATACCCCGTAAATCGTGGTAAATGGCCTAGCCCATCTTTATATAGAGCAATTCTTATTTTTTTTTTTTTTGAGTGAACAGGACATTTGCACTGTTATACAAGCTGTACGCTGACTACTTTACATAGTATATACCGGTAAGTGTTATAACTTTAAGGTGGCCATACACGGTTTAATATTTCCATTCAACTGGCTTAGAATGATCGATTTTTAAGTTGATCATGCTGAGATCCTCTTCTGCCCACCTGGTTCAATCGATCAAAATGATTGAAATTAAACATAAAATCCATGAAAAAAGTGATCAGACATGTTTGTTTGTTTTTTAAGTTGAACGTACAAATATCTGATGGGTTTTGTACTTTTGAATTTGACCTCAACCCAATTGAAATGCTGTGGCATGACCTTAAGAGAGCAATTCACACCAGACATCACAAGAATATTGCTACACTGAAACAAGTGAAAAGTGTATTGCTACATTGCTACAGGAGTGATGCAAAATTACTCCAGATCGTTGTGCAGGTCTGATCTGCAACTACAGGAAACGTTTGGTTGAGGTTATTGCTGCCAAAGGGGCAACCAGTTATTAAGTCCAAAGTTTTTTTCCACCCTGCACTGTGAATGTTTACATATTACGGTATATATGTTATTATATTATATTAAAACATAAAAACATATAATGTTTGTGTAGTATTATTTTAAGCAGACTGTGTTTTTCTATGGGCGTGACTTAGATGAAGATCAGAGCACATTTTATGACCAATTCATGCAAAACTTCCCATAATCCTAAAGGGTTCACATACTTTTTCTTGCAACTGTAGAAGGGAGAGTAATGTCCCGCTCCCTCCTAAGTTGCTTCTACTGAATAGGAGGGAGGAGAGGTAAACGTCCTGATACCATAAAAGTGAGGTCTGTGATGTCACTTCCAATATTTGGATAGCAGAAGTATCATTTCACCTCAGTAATTTCTTGTTCAAAATACTGGAGGTGACGTCAGTGAATTTTACATCCACATTAACACATTGGAATGTAAAGCTACAAATCCTTATAATAGAGATCGGCTATCATTAGTAATAATCATTCATAAATTACCGCTCTTGTTTTTTTTTCATTGCTTTATATCCCTGCAAACTATACAACTGATGAAGGGAGAATAACAGATGATATCCGAAACATGGAAACATAAGGGAAGCCCACAAAGCTTCATTACTAAAGCCAAATTTTAGAAAGCTGAATACACAGATTGAATACATATAAATGATCTCTTTTACCTGCCAAACGTTTTTTATTTCTGTCTTTGTAGCCCAGAAAATTTCCACCACTTTGCCATTCAGCATTTGTATTAAAAGGCCCCCATACACGTGTCGGATTCCCACCGGATTCCGGCACGATCGATTCCGGGCGCGTGCACGCCAAACGATCGTGCCGGAATCGCATGCAGCCCACCTTGTCCAATTGATCAGGTCCGATCGTTCAGGGGCCCAGAATCGGATCCGACAGAGAACCAACATGTTGGTTCCATCAGATTGATTCTGCCCAGATCAGGGGGAGTTGCCATTTGTGAGGTGGACAATCGGACACGGAAACGTCCCGGAATCCGTTGGACAAGGTGGTATGCAGCGATGGATACTCTTAATTGGCCGATTGATCACACCTGCGATTCCCGGCAGATTTGCCGGAATCGATCGGGTGAGTGATCAATTGGCCATGGAATCCGACACGTGTATGGCTAGCTAAAGAGTTTGGTTTGCTCATGCATTTGCTAACTTTGGGATTCAGTATGCGAACATAATAATTGCAGCGAATACCACTGAGATTAGCCACATTTTACAATTTCATTTGTTCCTTTCAAAAATAAATATTTTACTGTAAACAGAAATGAAGTCTGGGAAGTATGTTTTAAAACTTGCTGCTAAAATTTAGATTTGAGAATGATATAACAACTAACAGTAATGTACCTGCCGAGCCGGACCTCAAAGGGTGTAGACAGGAGCAGGTCTTGACCGGGTGTGAAGGCAGCTTGATGGACAGGTTTAGGTAGAGGAAGGGGAGGAGTTAAAGGGGGCGGGGTTTAGGCAATAAATAGGGACACAACCGGAAGTGGGGCTTTTTGGATCGTCAAGCACCCACCCTCACTCCCTTTTAGTGTTTTTTTATGTTTGCTTGTGTATTGTTCCTATGATTTGTATGGTGTTTGGTTTTATTGTTTTTGTCACAGCAGACGGGTCCTCGTCAGTGCCGAGAGAGATTTTAGGCTTTAAATAGTTGGTGACGTGCTTACTTAGGGATGACAGTCATCAAAAGGTGGTATTTTATAGAGGGCTCAGGCCCTAGTTTGGTTTATTTTCCTGTTTTAACAGGAGGTTCAGGTAATTGGAAGTACCCACCGTGATGGATTTAAAAGGGCAGGTGGCTGGTACGGACGGTGTTTACTGTATTGTTTACTATGTTTATTTAAAATTATTTAAGTTAATATTTAAAGTTAATGTTGTTATAATTAATGTATATTTAAGAATATCGGCACTATCAAGGTTTTTTGCCAGTATTTTGGCCTTTTTTGTAATTCCACACACTTAAATACATACAAGTTCCATAGAAGTTAAGTCTCTGTGTCTTTATTTCAAGGGGTTTGGGTAAAAGGGGTAGGCAGGCAAGGTCAAGGGGTACTTCACAAGAAAACAAGTACTTTTTCCTTAATTCACAAGTAAAGTCAGAATATTTTAAATCTGGAGATTCACTTTCAAATGTGCTTGGCTTTAATCCACAAGTTTTCATAGTAAATGATGTCATTTGTTTTATATATAACAAAAACAGGATAGCATAGACATAGATGGCATAACAATAACTACTGCATTCGTTTTCTAAAACAAATGGAATTGCTGAAGTTTCCTTGATGATGTTCTCCTTAATACAAAAACACAGTTAAATGACCAGCAATACATCTTCAAGATGTGTCTAGTTGCTTTGACTTACAACCACAGATTAGAGAGTAAGTTAGGCTAAAGGTAGCCATACACTGGTCGATTATTTTGCATTTCCATCGTCAATTCGATTGTCTTTTTTGCGATTTAAAATTTTAAATCAGTTGAACATCGATCAACTGTACCACCACACACTATTTTTTAAAATAGATCGATTCCTTTACTTTAAAGTGTCATTAAAGTTTTTTTGCCACAAGAGCAGGCCTAGAAAGCAAAAAATTTTTTAATTTAAACGATCGACTACCAATTACCAACATGTCAGATTACATTTCAATCGATTTCCTGTCCGATATCAGTCATTGTTGATTGTACCAGATGAGCAGGAATCAATGCTCATTTGATCAACGTACACAGATCGATTTTTTGGTCGTTCAAATGGAAATATCAAACCATGTATGGCTAGTGGTTGCCAAACTGTCCAGCGAACAGTACAGGTGTACGTCCCGCCCTGTTCACTGGCTGGAAGAAGGTGACTTTTCTTCTGCTGGCCGGGTCAGGAGCTGAAATATCGGCCAGTGGAAGAATTCTTTCACAAGAGACCGCAGAAATAAGCAGGTCTCTCGTCAGTAAGAAAACCCGCCTTAAACCGGAAGTGATGTCAGCAATATGGGTAGCACTCATATGGAATTTGAATCTTCCCCTGAACAGGTGAACATCGGACGGACATTGGTATCCTTATTATATAATTATTTATGTTCGCAGATGCATCTGGCCGAAGTTCGGCCATCACTATGTATGGCTACCTTAAGTCGAGAGGACCTATAAGTCTATTATTTTTAAAGGCCAATTTCTTAAGGCTTAGATTTGTACAAATGTATTATGTATTAAGTTGGGAATAGACAGTATGATTTACCGTCTATTCCTTATCCGATTCTCTGCACTAGGAGCGGGTGTGATGACGTCATCACACCCGCCCGCTAGTGCCGAGAATCGGACGGCACTCTTTATGTGCAGCTCATAACTTCAGCCACCCCCAGCCGAACTAATAGGATCGGGTTAAAATTTACTGTCCTGTAGGATAACTGTGCGATCTGAAGGGACGGCTGATTTTAGCCCAATCCTCGTTAGTTGCTGCATCCAATTTCTGCACGGCCCGATCCCTAAGGGATGCTGGAGCGCGCACGGCATCGGATCAGATCGTGCAGGAATCGGAACGTCTATGCCCAGCATTAGGAAGATGAGTGTTATTCTTCTTCCACTGACACTATTAGTAGGCATTGAAGTCAGAGGACATGTGAAAATCTGTGCATGTGTATTTTCACCTTTGTTACTTATCAGCACAGAACACATTCCAAGCCATGGTTTATGTCTATAGAGTCAGAGTAAATTGTCTGAGAGATCAGCTTGGTTAATGAAAGTGTGCTTTCCTATTCTTCGGCTATAATTATGTTCTGCTTTTACATGAATGCTCAGACCCCTAATGCACTGATCATTAACTGGCCATAAAATGACATCTAATAACAGCTGCTACTTTCATTCTATGGGAGTTATCTATGAGGTCTGTATGAAACTTAGGGCTATTTAACCTCCCTAGTGCTCTTGCAAGGTCCAGATTTCTGTACCAAAAGCGCATCATAGACTTAAATAGAATTTTGTTTATGTTGTAGGCCTGTAACTTCCCAAAATATGGCCGTACAAGGGTCTAGTAGACATCCTGAATATAATAATGTTTGAAACACAATTATTCTATAACAAGTACAGTACATTAAAAAAAATAATAAAAGGCATCATTTGAATGATAAAATCTCTTAAATACTTATTTGGTATGAAAGATTTCAAAACAGTGTGTATTCATATTTATGTTTTGTTTATAATAACATTTTTATTACAATTGGAAATGTGTTTTGTTTTTGTTTAACTTTGAACTGTATTGGATAGTGCACACCTGGAAATCACACTGGGGGCAGATGTGCTCTTTGAAGTTAACCTAATTTACATTTGAACGTCCTGCGCCCCACCCCCCGTCCCCCGATGTGATCACGTCACGGGGGGGGGGGGGGGGGTTGACATTGGCTTGCTTCAGTGAAGAAGCCAGCTAAGAGGATCCACCGGGACAGCACAGAACAGTGAGAATGTGCTGCCGGGGATCTGATTTTCTGACCTGACGGCTTCATCTCGTCGTCTGCAATACTGGCAAGTCAGTGCTGGACGAGGTGGAGCCGTCAAAAGTGCTAGGAGGTTAAGAAGATGTAGACATTGGTCAGACAATGACAATACACATGTTGCAATGTTCCAGTGCATTTACAATTTGTACCTTGATATGGGTTATTTAACCTTATATCCCACCCCCTTTGTCACAGGCAACATCCATACAGGAGTCACATATTCCTGGCGTGACCAGACCTTCTGACCACCCCCCATTGGGGGGTTAGGACAGATTTGTGCCCATAGGAAGTGGCCCCCATCTCTTAGGACCAGTTACCTCCTAGAGGGATACTCCACCCTTCATTCCCTGAACAGGTTCCTGTCGTCTGTAAGCATCATTGTATACCTCTTTTTGTATTTCCGTTCTTTATACCCATCATCTGAGCTTTGACACAGGTCTCTCCCTATTCACAGATTTACTCATAAGGACTCTGTGTGCAGCTTGAAAAAGCCTCTAGATGAGGCGAAACATGTTGCAGTTACCATCTTAACACACGCGCATCCTCCTTTTGTTTCTTGTTTTTAATGTATGTACAGTGGCTCTGTTATACCCCACGGTATATGTATATGTTACGACATTATATATGTTTTTTGTTTGTACGCTATACCACAGCTGGCGTATATATCTATTGTATGTGGACCACGGGTCCTAAATAAATAATTTGTTTTTTATAGAATATGTTCTGATCAATGTAGTTAGAATCCATACTCTAATACTAATTACGAGCATCCCCACATTCCACTCAAAGTCCTAATTTGAGGGGACCTATCTTTTTCTATCCATAATGACAATACACAAAAAAAGTTGTTAAAGTGTTTCTAAACATTAACTTTAATGTAAAAAAAATCACCCCAGTGCTGGCAGCACTCGTGCAGCCCCAAACCATGACACTCCCATCACCATTCGTGACAAGACACTGCCCTGTTCACCGGCGGGAAGAAGGTGACTTTTCTTCTGCTGGCCGGATCAGGAACAGAAATATCCGGCCAGTGGAAGAATTCTTTCACAAGAGACCGCAAAAATAAGCCGGTCTCTCGTCAGTAAGAAAACCCGGTTAAAAATGGAAGTGACGTCAGCAATATGGGTAGCACTCATATGGCTATTTTCAAATGACAACTTTGGTCAACCACAGTTTCAGGGTGTTGGCAATCTTCCTATAGGCTCGACCATCATTATGTAATTCAAAGACTCAGAGAGCTCTTTACCACAAGATGCCATGCTGAACTTCCAATGATCAATATGAGAAAGTGTGAGAGCCAAACTTACCACATGTGCTCCCCATTTAGATCTTAACACTTAGAGGTCACATGACAGAAAGCAGGGAAAATAGCTAGTGTTGAGCTTGAATATTCGAATTGCGAATTTTAATTGCAAATAATCGCCAATTTGAGAATTTGCAAAGATCTTGAATTTGGCAGCATATATTAACAATTTCAAATATTTAAGATTTTTAACATCTGTACCCGGAACTACCGTGCATTGCATACGCAATATTCAAGTGATGATTTTCGCAGTACTACATCTTGAATTATCGAATTCTCGAATTTACTTAGAATATTAGGAGAATAATTAGCAAAATGTTGCAAATTCAAATATTGCCAATGCCTAGTGTTGATTTATTTTGTGGGGACTGCAAATTTACATACACACTGTACACTGACTACTTTATCTTGTATTAACCCATTTCTTCCCATCGTTGCGTTCATACACTATGTTCATGATTTTTTTTCTGCTCTTCTATTATCTCACAGCTTCCATTACTTTTAATGCCATACCTTCAATTCATTGTGAGTCGTAAGTATATTTTTATTACAGTTGAAATTGTCTTGGCAATGATTTATAATTTCTTTCTCTTTGGGTTGCGCAGCTTTTAAAAAAAATTATATTTTAATGCTTGGGAAGAAATGGGTTAAAGTGTTGTATCTTCAGTGTTGTTCCAATAATTAGTATAAAGTAATTAGCACACTGTAAGGGGTGTACTTAATTTTTGAGATATTGTATGCCTATGTGTGTGTATGTATATATTGTTGGTATGGTCTTCCAACATGTATGGATGGCTCAAAAGCACGAAGACGCCCTCAATCTCTTGACATTTTTGCAGCTAATCTTGTGCTTCTTTTGTTCTTGAAAACATTTCCATATATGTTGAGATACACAAAAGGATCCTTGAAATATTCTTGACATGTACTTTTTTTTATATAATAAGAATACCAATGCCTATCATGACCTGCCAGCTGTCACTCTAATCAATAGTATCGGCATACATCCATAGCCCGGATTGCTTCTACGGTGGCAGTCGGAGCAGGTGGCCAGTGATCGCCAGTACTCTGCTGTTATTCCCTGCACGGGTACTGACTGATTGACTGTATTGCATCCAATGAATGGATAAATTTGCGATGCTAATGATGCAGCAAGAAAACATCCCGCTACAGTCTGACAGATGGAAACGTAGAAATGCTAGCAGCTGAGGAACTATCTTCACCCATTTATCCAAATGATGTCACAGCTGTCTGCTGGGCTGTGAAATATGATGGAGAGCGCCATTCCCGGTGGACAGTGGGCCATCATTCACAATGTGCACAAACATCTGCACCCTCCTTCCTATTGTGTGTGAAAGGAAAGGACTGCTGCAAGACAGCTCAGCATCTGTACAAAATAAAGATTCGGTAAACATTCAAGGATGTTATTGGGATTTGTAATCTAAGCACAGATACGAAGATGGTAAAACGCAACAGCTGATTGGCTGCATCTAACCGCTCACAAGCAACTAATATTATAATTTAGTTGAAATAAAAATGATAAAATTGTTTGTAATACAACAAATACATTTTGATACTACAATTTTTGGGGAAGATAGAAGACATTTGTGGTGGTCACCCGAACAAATATTTCCACCTCCATTCCTCTGGTTTGGGGGAGGTTTCCACTCACTTAATGTGTTGGTGACAATAGATAGGGTCAGCCTCTAAGAAGGTCAATCTTCTTAACACTTAGATCAATATGTTAAGTTTAAAATTAACCCCCATTTAAATTAAACTCCCTAGTGGTCAGCCCGTACTGCACCGTTTTTTTTTACATGGAGGACTCCCTGCCCTTTCAGCATTAACAGTGACTCAGAGGGGGCAGTGCTGCAACATTTTGGAGGCTGCGGCTGGACAGAGAATCACCACCACTTTCAGGAGCATAGGTAAGTTTTGATAATCCCAGCTCAGGCAGAGTTTTTTTTTTGTGAACAAACTCTGGACGAGCTGGGTTCATCTTAAACTCTAGGGTGGCTAAGGAATATTTGAATAAAAATTTATGAAACAATAATTTTTTAAGCTAGGCATACACGGTCCGATTTTAGTACGATCAAATCCAAAGTAGAACCACATGGAAGGTCCGATTGTAATATGACCCATATCGCAGATTTTAGCTTTGATCACAAAACACAGGAAAGAGCCATATATAAATGTGTCATCGAATACAATCTCCCCGACCAACAAACACATTGCTACAATTTTTGTTCGATTGTTGTACAATCCCAAAAAAATTCCAACATGTCTGATCATTTTCCGATTGATGTTTTGATCAGTATCGAACAATTTTCACGGTTAACCTATGTGTGCAGTATATGATATAAATCCGATCGATCTAAACTTTACTCGTTTTAGGTCTTCAAACCAGACAGGTGGAAACCACAACAATAGAATAACTACATCAGAGAGCCTTAGAACAAAAACATATTTAGATTTTTTGCTCAATTCCCCAATGATCGATCGTGGTGCACTTTCGCAGAGATCAATCATTTGGGGATCAAAGGCAGACCACATTGAGCGATCCATCCCGCTCAAATGGAAAATTGATCGAACTGGCATCAGACAGTCTGTATTTCCCTGTTTGTATTTTCCTGTCAGATTCTCATGCAGATTTTTGCGAAGGTTACAATTGTTGGATTCATCTCAACCGCTAGGACTGAAGTCAAATCCTCAAGGTGTTGTGCCCACATCTCAGCAATGAGACGTCACTTTTGTAGCTGGAGTCTAACAGAATCTACTGCGGGTGCAGTTGGTGTGGCCTTTTGCCCAATGGAAAACAAAGACTGAGTATGCCTGAAGGGAAGATGCTCAGGACAGGAGGAAGGCTGCCTCCGGGGCTTTTTTTGGTGCAGACATTAAATAATCTGTTTAGAGATATCAGTAAAAGTTAAAAATTATTAGAATTGTTTAAAATTCACCAAGTGAGTGCCCACTGTCACTGTGAAATAAGGACATAAGTAAAATCCACGCAGGTAGAAAATCAAAACATATCCATAATGCCGACAGGCATTTGGGGTAGTACAGTGGTTGATGCAAAGTGCATCCATCTTCTTCACACCCCAAGAAAATTGTCTTTTGTGATATCAAGTTCAGGTGCTTTGCAATTAACTCACACATTCAGATTCAGGAAGATATATTGAAGGGAAATCCTAAAGTCCAGTAGTCCCCCCCATAACCCCTTCCCTGCTTGTTTAATTGGCCTGCTTGTGTTCCTGGAAATATGCACAAACCTTATTTCATATTGCAGCCAGCTCATGTAACAGGAGTTTCAGACATTTATTTCAGACTCTTACATAGATAGATGAATGATGTCGAGCTAAAACCCATCCATTAAAATCAAAACTGTCCATTACCAACAGTGCACATCTCTTCAAACATTAGATTCCGATACTCTGGCACTGACAATTCTAGGTTACAAATGATTTCATTTCTATAATTCCGTAATAAAATCTAAAATGACAGTTACAATTTGTAAGGTCCGTGTTCAGCTATTCTTAACATGATTTGATACTTAATGAAAAGAATGTCCTATATTTATATAAAATAGGATTGGATTACGGATCCAGGCCTACAGTCACATCAGTTGGCTGAGGAATATTTATGTATTACAAGCTGTAGCTCCAAATGTAATGGGCTTCCTGGAAACATATCCCAAGTAGAGATGGTCAAATTTTTTGACTTGCTAACTTTGTGAGCTGATTGCAGAGCCCCTGAACATGGTATCATCACCAAAATTGCTAGAGATTGAGGGCTGTGAGAACATTTGGGGAAAACATTTTTTGCTCTAGCACATGTAGTTTTTGCACAAATTAAGTTACAAAATAAAATCGAAATTCCGATTTTCGAAATCTTGACTTGACTTTGAACTTAATTTGTGCACAAACGATTTATGTTAGAGACATACTTTCTTTTGTGGAGTATACCCCCAACCCTTCCGTACATCTCCAGCAAGTTTGGTGTTGATACCATGTTCAGGGGCTTTGCAATTAAGTCAAAATCGTCGAAATGGTTGAATTTTTGAAAAAACATTCGACCACCTCTAATCCCAAGGCTGTGAGACCAGGTTCTTTATGAATACGAGCTTGTCTCTATACATTCCACTGGTCACCATGAAGCCAGACCGAAGCTGCCTGTGACACTGTGATTGGTACATTGTTCACTGGGGGCATCTTGTGCCAAAAGTTGATATTGCAGGAATATTTCTGTGAAGGTTCTCATTTATCCAGGTCATTGTATATCTGTAGTGTTTAATTAACATCAACTGGACTTGTGTTTTGTGTCTTGAAGACGTTTTGCTAGTCATCCGACTGTCTTTTCCAGTTCAGAGTGACTGTACACGATCTTACAATGCCATTTGAACACCTCTGGGCAGATTAATAACACCTCACAGCTCCAATCCTGGTAATGTAGTAACACCTACCTCCATGAGACTCAGACCCCATGCTGGTTAACACATTATGTGGATTGGAGCTATACCCCAGAGTATATATTCCCAGTAAGATTGTGTACAGTCACTCTGCATTGAGGAAGCCAGTCGGATGACTAGAGAAATGTCTTCAAGAAACAAAACACAGCAAGTCCAGTTGATGTGAATTTAACACTACAGATTTGCAGGTATATTGTTTCTGGACTGGAGAAACTTTTCTATTTTGGATGGTATGATACATTAAAGTATTTAACCCTTTACTTTGCCTTTAGCTTGGTTTATTAAAGCTGAGAAATGAACACCAAGAGCCAAACAAAGAAGGATTTAAGGTGGTTTGAAGAGGTTGAGGTCAATTGCAACAAGTGAAAGGATCTCACTTAAAATGGTGAAGGAACAAGCTAGTGGACACCATTTTGAAAAGTAAAGTTTGCCCCACGCCCATCTACCTTGTGTTAATGTTATATGATTTTATGTTATTTATATATATTTAATGTTTTATCTCTGTTACACTTTGAGGTACTTTTGATGTTTCAGTGTAGTTTGTTGTTATATCATGGAGGATTATTAATATTATTATTATCATTTATTTATATAGCGCCAGCATATTACTCAGCGCTGTACAATACA
>CM070033.1:17448705-17486637 GCA_036250615.1 Ptychadena robeensis
GGGAGGGAGTTCCAGATAGTAGGAGCGGCCCTAGAGAAGTCTTGGAGCCATGCATGTGAGGTTATGAGTGGGGATGTCATTAGTAGGTCACTGGAGCAGCGGAGGGGGCAATTAGGGGTATATTTATGTACCAGGTTGGAGATGTAAGGAGGACAAGAGGTGTGAAGTGATATAAAAGCAAGGCACAGAACTTTAAATTTAATTCTCTGGACAATTGGAAGCCAGTGTAGAGATTTGCTGAGAGGAGCAGCGGATGAGGAGCGGTTAGAGGAGTAGATGAGTCTGGCAGCGCCATTCATGATGAACTGGAGAGGTGATAGTCTAGTTAGAGGAAGACCAGAGAGGATGATGTTGCAGCAGTCCAGACGAGAGATGATGAGAGCGTGTACCAGGACTTTGGTGGTCTCTGGGGACAGGAAAGAGGGGATTTTGGAGATGTTGGAGGATCCTTGTGTTGATTAAGATTACAGCTCCATAGGTCAGAGTCATGAGTGTTAGATTGTTAATTCCCTCTTTCCAGGTTAAATAATGATTGTGAAGATAACAAAAATGAAATGTCATACCCACCAAGCTGGTTGTGCTGATGCAGAGGTATATTAAAAACAAAAGTGTGTACATTTT
This sequence comes from Ptychadena robeensis, assembly GCA_036250615.1. Classification (NCBI taxonomy): domain Eukaryota; kingdom Metazoa; phylum Chordata; class Amphibia; order Anura; family Ptychadenidae; genus Ptychadena; species Ptychadena robeensis. The sequence continues at coordinate 17,449,327 of CM070033.1, forward strand.
TTCCCTGTTGTTATTGGATGGAATTTTTGTATACAAACTTTGGGCAATATATAACATATTTTAATTGTGAAAATGTGTAAACTATTTCATTAATGTTATTTTGAACATGGGTCTTTGGAAACGTATTTTTCCATTTTTCATAATTCAATAGGGATGATCAGTCCTGCCGAAGTTAAGGACGTTCTGGCTAAATCAACATGCAATACAACTATTTTATGGGGGTACTCAGGAAAAAAATAAAAACTACACGTGTTCATTTTACAGACATACTACATCAAATATTTAATTAGTGATTTGTCCCATAGTTCTAATTAGCATAGAAGCAGATTACCAGCATACACACTAAATGCAGCTCACTCTTAGCAGACTCCATTATGAACAATAACTCAATTGTGGTGAGAATCATTGGCAATATTTGTATTCGCAAAATATCGAAAAAAAAATTCCTAATATTGACAATAAATTTTTACATTTGAGAATTTGTGATCTCCAGTTATTATTACATTCATTGCGCACATCAAACTTGTACATGCGCATGTTGCGAATACAATGCAAGAGAGTTCTTGGTAAAGATGTAAAAAAATCCTGAATATTTGTGATTATGAAGATATAGCACTATATTCCATTTCTTCACAAATTCTCAACATGCCGATATTGCAATAAAAATTTGCAATTACAATATTTGCGATCAACACTACACCTCAAAACTCTCAAACCAAAAAAGATGAGATCCACACTCTGATGTTCCAAATCCAAACCACAAACTTTATTTTGTAATCCACATCGAAAACATACAGCATGAACAGGAAACCTGTCACCCCCTTCACAAAAGGATCACCCCAATGACCGGCTTTGCTCCAGCCTGTATGTTTTCGATGTGGATTGTAAAATAAAGTTTGTGGTTTGGATTTGGAAAATCCCAGAGCGCAGATCTCATCTTTTTTGGTTTTCAGAGTATTTGGCAGGCTGGAGATGTGCCTGAGTTTGATCCAGCACCTGTTACCACAAGTATATTAACAGAGCCAGAGAGGGATTAGACACAGTTGTTTGATGAGGAATACATATAACTTCAAGGACTGCGGACATTCATGGTAATTACTATAACTCAATAATTTGGCAATTCTCTTGTAGGCGCTATTCCTGCCAATGGTAATTAATCTCATATACAATTTACTACCAGTCTGTACTGGGATCTGTCTACATGGCTTATTGTTAATTAACCGACCTGTCAAGATTTTTCTCCAGAACAGAAGACTATGACAAAGCTCAGGTAATGAGCAACCTTACATAAAACAGATACAAAAAAATGCCCTCCTATGTGAATGAACTGAACTCCAAATTCACCAATCAAATACATTACCTATATGCTGTTCTATCGTCCAAAGGATTTGAAATAAGTACAACATGGAAACAGGGTAAAAAGGTAACATTTATAAAGGTGTGGTTGTAAAATAAGACCAGTATTGCTAGAAGAGTATCCCTATTAGTGTTGGCATATGGTATATTCGAATTTGCGTAATTTCGCAAATATTCAAAGGAACGTTAGAAATTTGTAATTTGATTCAACTGTATTCTATTGCATTCCATCGCAATTATACGCAATGCAGCTTTACAGATGCTCTTCTTCACTCTGTTATCTTAGATATCCGTCAAATATATTAGAATTTTTAATATTCTCGCTCAACACTATTCCCTATAATAATATTTTTAATGTAGTGTAGTACGAAGTGAGTAAACCTGTTACAGGGTTTATCATAATCCCTCGAGCTTGCCATTATATAAATTCAGCCCCACCCTTGATGAGTCAGCTCTGAGTGGACCAGCCTGATGAGATAGGAGTAGTGGGCTGGTGACCTATATCCTGGCTTTGGGCCTTCAACTATTTGAATCGTTTTTTGAATGGCGCAGGTAGCCATGTGGGATGGTTCCAGGAAAAAGATGCCAAATCACAGGAGGACGCAGCTCACTCACTCGTCTGGAATATAGGTGATCAAATTTTTCGACTAGCTGAATTTGTGAGCGGATTGCAAAGCCTCTGAAAATGATATCAACATTGCTGGAGATGTAGAGAAGGGTTGTGGGAACATTTGAATAAGATTTTTTTTTGGTTCTAGCACATGTAGTTTTTGCATAAATGAAGTTCAAATCAAAGTCGAAGTTTCGATTTTCGAAATTTTTACTTGACTTTGAACTTTTTTTGTTGTTTACCCCCAATATTTCTCTAAGTTTGGTGATGATACCATGCTCAGGTGTTTGCAATTAACTCAAAATTGTTGAAATGGTTGAATTTTTGAAAAACTTTCGTCCATCTCTAGTCTGGAACTGGTATACAATCCTGAGTGTGGCTTGGGGTTACTGCATTTGATAATTAAATGTACCGCAAGCCACACTCAAGCCATGAATATGGAAAAGAAGGTTAAATTAACAATTGGGTGGGTTAGTAGTAGTTTGCTTTATTCAAGTGTCACTAGTAACGTTGAAGCGTTTGAACTGAAAAAGTGGATTGGAATGGTTACACTTGTCAACTACTCCCAGTTATACAATGACCTGGATGGATGAGATCTTTTATGGATAATTTGGAGGGTGATGTTTATTGCAGTTTAGCAATGCAGTCTTAGCCATCCATTTGTCTGGACCGACATTTACTGGGAGCAGCTGTAAAAACCACAACATAGATACACTGCAGCCACAAGCCATCCAGTTAGAAAGTGAATACATTATCGTGTATTTATTTTCCCTACAGTGGGATTTCCTAAAAGGGGAAGAGAAATCATGTATGATGTATTGTTTCAATTTGATCTGTACACAGCTGCGGCATATCTCAAACAAGTCTTAGGTTGCTTTCCAGTGATACACATAATCCCTTTCTAAAGAGAACAAAAGAGAAGAATAGAGCTAACTGAGGATATATGTAGATTGAAATTTCTAGTAGTAGAAAGGTCAAAGCAAACAGCATACCTGTAAGCTGCCCTGTTTTGGCCAGGAAAGTCCAGTTTTTTATTGTGAAATCCCAATTTTGCAAAATCCTGAATTTTTCTTGAATTTTGAAAGCGGGGTTATAGGGGGAGGGGGCGTTACTCTCCATTCTAAGTTCCCACCCCACTTGTGCTGATAATCTTCTCTCTCCCTCCTAAATCAGCCCACAACTAAATGTAAGGGAGGCCTCCCGATAGCGAAAGTGACATCAATAACGTCACTTCCTGCATTTGGAATGCATTAGGAAGAACCACAATCCATATACCAGAAGCGACTTTTGTCTCTTATTCTGCCACATGTTGACAGGTATGAACTAGACACTAGTAATTTTTTCATGACCAACTAGTCATTTTTTCATGACCAACTTTTAATTGGCACTAATTTTGGTATTTTGGTAAGTGGTAAGAATTTTGAGTAGTTCATGTAAGTAAATGGTTTCCATGCACTGCACCAATGATGACCAATGAGCCTAAAACAGCTGTATGCAGTTTGGAATAAATGTCTCTGTACCATGAGGCTATATCTGCACTGTACACCAGCGGCTCTAGATGTGCATTTGGCTGATGGGGCCCAAAGGGATAATTTGCATGGGTCCACCCACTGTCCTGAAACAATTGTTTTTACCTAAACTTTTGGGATTTGTGATGGATTGGTCCATGTAAATACCTTCTATTTTAAGAAGGCTTGATTGTGCTACGCACTGCTTGAGTTGAGGGCTTTTTTATTCCTTTAACCCATTCTCATCATAACCTTCATGGTTGTTTCTCTGTGTAAGAAAATATATATTACTGTTAGCTTTGGTCACCCAGTAAATGCACAGTTTGTTCATAAAATAACATGTGCAGTGCAAGCCCGCGGCGATTCAGCATCCTGGCCAACATGTGTAGAGAGGAGGGCGGCGTGAGGGGCCAATGAAAATGTTGTGACAATGCTGTGACTCCCAGGAGGTTAAAAGATGCCTTTAATGCTCCTTCTATGGCTAACTACACTATTACTGAATGACCATTGGTTCATGGATTCATGATTAATATAAATTCTCTTATCCAAATAATCCCTCCCGCTAACCCCTCACCGTGCAAACTCAGATTGATCATGGTGTTGTCTGAGGCAAGAAAATAAATATTGATTATCTCTAACAATATCTGGCTAAGCTGTTTATTCCATATAAACATCAGAGAGAAGGTGGTGCTACAGTAGCCACTCCCTGTCCAGCCCCCGAGCTGCTTTGTAGTGCTGCCCAGGTGAGCTTCACTTCAGCATACTGATCTGTTAGGTACAGCAGCCCCTTTAAATAGACTTCCTATACAATTCCAGTAAAGTAAATATCAGAACTAGATTAACTAGATAAAATACAAATGTATTAGCAGACAAATCCAGATCTTATGTATACACAGTACAACCTGTGAAGCTTCAGTGAACACCGTGTCCAAGAGAGATAAGGTGTGGCTGGAAAATAATGAGAGCTACACAAAATATTTGTCTCTCCTGGAGTTCAGCTGTAGGACTGTAGTGACCCGAGAAAGGGCCACTAAAACTGTAATATATTGTTATGTAGTGCTTGGTTATGTTGGTGTGTGTCCCTTTAAGGGCTGCTGGAACCATCAGTCATGGCGTGGTTAATAGGTGTTTTCCCTTTTTCTCTTTCCCTCCAAAAAGTAACTAGCCTGTTCTGTCCAGTTACAGGCCTTAAGCCAGCCCTGTGTAAGGAAATTAATAGAAGTCCCTTAGAATATTCTGGGCTTTTCTGCATTGGCTTCCTGGATGGACAGCATCTTGGAGAAAATCCATAACACCCTGCCCACAGGTCCTAGCAGCTCGGTAGCAACTTTTGGAAATGTTTATTCCCAAGATTGAACCCCATCTCTGCCCCTAAGAGTCAGAGCTGTCTGTATATATCTTCCAAATAAACTGTAAATAGCCCCCTACCAGACTTTCCATTTATTTGGAGTGTGAGCTCAGCCTGGTGAAGGAATAGAGAACTTTAAGAACCTTAAGAAGCTGGTCGCGTAATAAGCGCTATACATCGCACTCCCACGACGTTACAGGACTAGAAGATTTGCCTGTGGTTTATGGTGAATATAGAATGACAAATGTCACTATTAAATCCTTAATTGAAGTGGTCTGAGCCTTTATGAATCTCTCTCTGCCAATAAATGGCCAAAGGCAATTGGTCCCCTGACACAGAGAGCTGCTATTGATAATCTCCTGATAATTGTCAAGGGGCTGTATATATTTACATATCGATCGGAGAGTGCAGAACATTAAATCAAAAGCACCGCCATTTAAAGCTTCTGCAGTAAATAATAATTAACAGCAATTCATTCCATGTGCATTTCGCAGAGGTTGGCCAAATATGTAAAAGAAAAAGGCCCCCATACACCTTACAATCTTACCATACAATTTTTGTACAATCAACTTTTCTTCTAACAAAACCATGTAATATGATCACCTTTAAACCCCTTCCAATCATTATGTATTCTATCAGTGAGGATCCAGCACTACATAGTTGTTGGTAGATCTAATGAAAATTGTATGGAGTGATCTAAAGGTGTATGGGGGGCTTAAGTGTTGTCTATTGCAAGATATAAACAATATAATTCCAGTGCTATATATGATGGTGGTGGACTCTAATACTACCAGCAAGAGGGTAGGGCATGTTAGGCTATGTTTCCGCTGCTTCTTGGATGCATTTGCGTTACTTAAAAGTACGTGAAGAGTGTGAGGAACACAAAAAGTGTGGCCCCCCTTCAAGATTTACATTTTAAACAAAATTAATGTGCGGGGTTCCCCCCAATTACCTTCCAGACTCCCTTTTTTCCATGGGGTCTGGTATGACTGGAAGAGGGAGACACCCTCCAGAGTATACCCGACCCCCTGCCTGGCATAGCCTGGGGACCACTGACCGCAAAATAGAAATTTCAACTTTTATTTACCTCTGAACCAGAATGATGGTGGCGTTACACTCCACGATCCAAAATATAAACTTACCTGCTGTTCCCTGGAACTATATTAGAGATTCCATTTTTAGCTGCCAGTCTTCCATGGGTTAAATCACTGCAATAATGCAATTGGCCACTGCCAGATAATAGTCTTCAATAGCTAAAACATATTCCCATAATTTTGTATACAGAGCGTGATTACATCTTTCCGAAGTGCTTGCACTGATCAGGTTTTCTCCTCCACTGTGGTGGGACTTTATCAGAGAGGAGGAGTGATAAAGGACAAGCACAGATAAGGTTTTTCTTAAAAAATTTTTTTACATATTGTGCCTAAAATAGGGGGGTTGCTGTAAGGAATATAAAAACAGAAGTTGAGTATTGGTCTGCGGTAACACAATAAGTGAATAGCAGGGAACACACGGCTTGATATTGGAGCCGTCCGATGTTCCCTGCAGCAGCGTGATGACGTAATCACGCTGCTGTCAGATATCAGAGGAGCTGGAGAGAGCACTGCTGTGTCTCCAGCTCAGCTGATGCTTTCAATGGAGACCTGCCGTCTCCATGCAAAGCAACAGACATCGACCATGGTCATGTCCCATAAGGCCCCCATACACGTGTCGGATTCCCACCGGATCCTGGCACGATCGATTCCGGGCGCGTGCACGCGAATCACGTGCTGGAATCGCATGCAGCCCACCTTGTCCAATCGATCACGTCCGATCGTTCAGGGGCCCAGAATCGGATCCGACAGAGAACCAACATGTTGGTCTTTCTGATCCGATTCTGCACAGATCAGGGGGAGTTGCCATTTGTGAGGTGGACAATCGGACACGGAATCGTCCCGGAATCCGTTGGACAAGGTGGTATGCAGCAATGGATACTCTTAATTGGCCGATTGATCACACCTGCGATTCCCGGCAGAATCGCCGGAATCGATCGGATGGGTGATCGACTGGCCATGGAATCCGACACGTGTATGGCTAGCTATATCCCTGCTCTCGAGCGGGATTGATTGGTCCCACTCGAAAACTGGGATGGCCGCATATGATATGGGCCAGATAGATGGCTGTGAGTTCCATCGATCTGGCCCATATCTACATGTGTGTACCCAGCTAAAGGCCCCCTACAGAACAATGATCACAATAATCCATGGCCGCTATATACATACAACTCACATCGGTTCCCAGTCCCAGTGAACTCTTTGACAATTATGTTCTTATAATGTCATTACAGAATATGAATGCAAAATGCCCCGACAGCGAGACTACTGACATTGTTTAGTGTTCCTGTGGATTATAATGAGATGAAAATGAGGATTGTATTTATACATAAAACGATTGAGGTTACTCCTGCTTGGCTCGTTAAGATAAAAGCTGTTTAGCATTCCCTCATTTCCCGGGTAGACAAAAGATTGGATAACTGTAATTAGGATAATGTTTAATTGAAATACCTTCTGTATATGAGATTATTTGGCGTTAATTACACTGCTTGGAAATATGGTGTTTGTTGGTCTTTTTTATTCTGTTTAAAAATAGGAAAGCTAAATGCCAGGAACTTTATAGACATTGGCATGTAGGAGAACAGGCGTGTGCCAGATCATTAGTAGATTAATAATAGAAAAAAGAAATAGAAACTAAAGTGCCTGCAGATTACTTTTTGTACACATAGGGCTCGTTTAACAGGCGGTTGTAAACCACCTGGTAAACAAGCAATAAGCGCAACATGAGGCATCAGCCAGTCAGTTTTCGTGCCTTCGTCTGATGTACATGTCATAGGATCGTTAACAAAATGACCCGCAAGCGCCTCCAAGAGCTTAAGAGGTCGTTTCACACTAAGCAGCCCAGGAAACGACTCTAGTGTAACTCTAGCCTGACAGTTTGCCTTGGCACTGGTCACATGACCCTTGTTAATGAGGATATATGGTAAAATGGTCTCTGCTATATATAGATGGCAGCTTGTAGATGCTTGGTTGACTTTGGTTGGTTATTTATTTGCTTTTTAACAATTATAGTTTATTTTTTAATCTAAGTTTCATTAATATGACTTTGGTATAGTGGTGCATAGAAATATATAAAGCACAGCTTGAGATATATCAGGTCATATTCCCAGCAGGAGCTCACAACTAGTGATGAACGGCACAGGCAATATTCAAATTATTGATATTTGTGAATAATTCTACATATCTAATATCCAATACAAAATTTGTGAATGTTCAAGTGTATGGCCATGCATTGCAGAAATGTATTCACATCGCGATTACCTCCAAAATGAGTGGTCACATGTGGTATTTATTTTCGCATTGCAATAATATATTCACAATGCATGGCCATAAGCATCCCAGTGCACAATATCTCGAATTGTTCAAAATTGCAAATATCCACCGTCATATTTCGGAAAATATTCGTTGAATACTCGCAATTCTAATATGGAACTCAACACTACTCACAACCAACCACAAATCTTCATAATAGAAATAACCACAAACATGTTAAAGCTGAATTGTGAAGGGACACATATGATGCATATATATATATGTATATACATATATACAGTGAAGCCTCCTGGCTTTTGGACCTTCAACATAAATAATAGTGCTTGGCTCAGCTTCTCAGCAGCAACAGTCCTGGGCATCACACACCCTGTGAGCCCCTCTGTATCTACTGCTACAGCAGCCACAGGACACAGGAGTGTGGGGGAAGGCCCACCCATGGGAAGGCCCACCCAATTCCATCCTTCCCATTCAAGGATCCCCTAAGAAAAAACAAACAAAACACTCAGCAACCTAATGTTGCTGTGCAAAGAATTTACAGACTCCTTCCAGGACACCACCTAATGGTTCAATTACACAGTGACAGACCAACGGTTTGTCACAATATTATAACATACCTACATACACAAACACACACCTTATTTCAAATCTCTGGTTCTATGTATCAGAGATGTAGCAGCAGTTTAAGTACAACCATCATTGCATAAATAAAAAATAGGGTAAGTGCTGGTAATGGAATGCACTTCATTAAATGGCAAAGAAACAAATAGATTAACCGCCCTGCTGGTATTATTATTTATTTTTAAAGCAGATAAAGGAATGTTACACCACTCATCACATCACTGAAGTACATCCAAAGTCAAAGGATGCCACCGGCTCATCTGTAACAGGTAAGCAACCCTGAGTGTGACTTGAGGTGACCCACATGAAAACCTACCCTGAGCCACACTTGTAATCCTAAGGAAGGTTTGAACCAAAAGTTAGTAAAATCACATATTCATTCACTGGCAATACATAATAGTTTCCTCTTAATGCCGATCCCCTTCTGACAAGCTACACCAATGTATTTACCTAAAAAAAAGACTACATTTGCTCTACTAGCCACATTCTTATAAATCCCACTTACCTATTTCCATGTAACAGGACGGACCTTAAATGAATGACATTCAAGGCCATGCAGCCAAATAGTCTCTAAATACAGATCCTTCCCATTTCCCAGTGTACACATCCCGCTTGTGTTACCGTGCTCTGATATCAGCAGATGGAGGAAGCCCGGAGCTGACGACAGGTGGATCTGACACTACTATGCTTAGCAGTTTGGGTTAAAGATGGGAGTGGGTGGATGTGTTAAAGATTTGTATCACTGTTTGGGTTCACTTTATTGTACAGATACTTTGCACTCTATTCTAATGCTGAGGAAACCTGCATACCCTACAATAGTGGATGTAAACTCAATATGTAAAAATTACATTTGTAAAGTTAAAGTTTGACTTACCTCTGTGCTGGTATGATGATGGCTTAGGGCTCCACGATCCTAAAATAATTTACTCACCTGATGTTCAGTGGAATTGTATGAGCGATTTCATATTTATTCGACAGGCTTCCAAGGGTTAACTCTGGGTGCAATATCGTGGGTGGTCACTGGGGGTGTTCAATGGTTTCTATGGGAATTTTCCTCAATATACTTCCTTAATATACCAACAAACACTGCGCTCAGAGATCTCGGCGGCTGCAACTGGACCAGGAAGTGAGGGGATGCTATGAGGGATCTTTTTAAATTAGAGGCAAGTTTTTTTGTTATGCTTTTTTATGCTTTCCTCCCTATAATCGGAACTTCTAGTGCCATTCATTTAATAATGTTCTTCTGGTGGTAGGTCCGCTTTAAGAGGGCCATACACAGGTCGATTACCATGCGATCGATGAATGAATCTGTGACGCAACATCGTCCCATGTATGGCCAGTTTTACATATATCACTTGGCATCGTTGGCCCGTAAATGTTTTAGATTGAGATACAAAATAGTTTAAAAACCCAGACAATGAATATATTTGCTTATTGGAGAGGTAACCCCCATTGTAAAGTTTCTTCTTACCTCCTGTTGGCTTGTGATATTTGGGATTACCCTTCACTTTATGTCTCAGTGACAATGGTAAGCAGGCCAAATAAGTTAACAGCCAGTATCAGGAAAAAACATGAAAAACCCAAATAAGAAACAATAAATTATAATTCATTTATTAGTGGTGGCAATGTTATCTCTGCAATGGCTAAAATGAGGACATACTACCAATGGCATCAATAGCCCGGTGAGGGAGATGCGGGAGATATACATATCTGTACAACATTGCCACACAATGTGACCAGGGGCAGTACTAGGGAGATTAGCACCCGGGGCGATCAACCCCCTGGAATAGCAGCTTTGGTCATTGCAGGAGCGCACTCCCTGGGGGTGGATGCTGGTGAGACTAATGGACTCTGTCCATACCCCCAGGGAAAGCATCTCTGGTGGGGGGGGGGGGTGCTGGTGAGTCACAGACTAAGGCCCCCCATACACCTTTTAGATTTCTCTGTCAGATTTCCTTTAGATCTCCTTTTGTTTTACCAAAACCATGTAATAAGAGGGACTTTATAAACCATCAAGTCTATCTGTGTTCAATCGCAGAAGACCATATACTACATAGTTGTTGGTAGATCTAAAGGCTATCTGACAGAGAGATCTAAAGGTGTATGGCCAGCTTTACAGTCTGTCACTCCTCCAGATGATCTTCTCTCCCTGAGCGGCCACGTGATTGATAGGAGGGCACACTGGTGGGGAGGCATGTGCCCAGATGCCGCCCTGGCATGATGCTGCCTTGGGCAACTGCCCATGTTGCCCATGCCTAAAACCGCCACTGAATGTGACAACCATATTACTGGCAGCATGCCAAATACTAAGGGGTGACACTATGGGTTTCTGGGACCGAGTGACACCAAACTTAGTGACGCCACTGCATACTATATTAAATGCCACTCTTGTATTACGATATTGATAGATCTACATGAAAAAGTGCACAATCAGAGTCTAAACTGTATGGCCAAGTCTACAATGTATCTACTCAATATCCTTCATGTGCTCGAGGCAGAAGGCTGCATAGCCCTGGGACCAAGTATTGATCACAGTCAGCAATTTCCACCCCCATCTTCACCTTACAGTTGTCATCTACCCTTCAAAGAATGCTAATGTAACCAGATAATCAGGGTTATTCATTTTATTTTAGTCAGTGGTTTTAATATTGAGGATGGCCTTTATAGACGCTGTATTTGCCATGATGACAACGTCTACACAACCTGCATGCTGCCTGTATGGCCTGCTCTATAATGTATTTTCAGGCACAGCTCTCACAGAGATAAATGTTATTGCATGTAATAGGACTGTTAGGCAATTGTAAATGTGATTATGTTGCTTTTCTGGATAATGCAGGCAAACAATGCATGTAAGCTGTATCGCTGGTCATAAGATCTCTATTTAAATTGAGTAATGCAAGTCAATATACCTCAATATAAATTACTGTATGTAGTATATATTGTGGAAGGTTTTTGAGATAATAAAAATTAGACCACAAAAAAATCTTATAAAAAATGTTCTTACCTTTAATAAGACCTAAAGCCTGTACAAGTCAATTTAAGAACAGAAAATGGGAAAGTATGGTTGCATAACTGTTCATACCTTTTTGATTCAGTCTATTAACATGGAACATCTTTATCATCAACTGAACTTCATAAAATTGATAGGTCACATAAAAGGGGGGAAAATGTTTAAAAACATTCTTATCTCAAGTTTTTTATAGCAAAAACCTGGCATTTTCACAGGGTGTGTACATTTTCTATATCCTCTGTATATTTGAGCCACATATTAATGTTGGGTAAAGCCTCCCTGGCAAATTTAGTACAAGCTTTACCCCATCTACATGCTTTCCAAGCATCATAATAAATAGAGGCACAATGTTTGTGTCATACCGGAGGAAGAGGAAGCCCATGGTAGTGGGTTAATTGGAATGGGAATTCCAAAAAAAAACTAAATTAGTTATACTCAATCATCTCCCCCTAGGGGTGTCAAAACAAGTAAAGTAAGAAACGACCACATCCCTAAAAATCAAGTAAATTGTTCCACCGACACCCTATTATCCAGGGTAGCCTAAGCTTTTCCCTGATTCCACATTGGGACAAATGTTTAATAAAAGCTTTTCATTTTGGTTACATTCTATTTTACACTTGTATGAAGGCAGGGCCAGGAGGTAAAGAACTCAGGACACATAGTGGTCAAGATTAACAGTTTATCTTTCACTGGAGTTTTAAGTCCAGTAACAGAAAACACGTTAACTCCCTAATTACCCAGCTGCCGCTCTGTTGCCAAGGCCTTCCTGTCCCTCTTGGCCTGCAGATGTAATCTTCAAGAACTTGGCATTGCTCAACTGAAGCCAGGGAAGCTGCAATTCAGTCAGCACGTCGGACCTCACCCAGAGAAAGGGCTTACTGACTCTAGGCAGGTTGTTTAACCTAGGAGCCACCTGCACGCTCTACACAAAGGGTCAGGGATCAACTCTCCCTTCCACAAAGGCTGTGTCTCTCTCTCTCCAGCTCTACTGGCAAAAGGCACAAAATCTAGAGTTTGGGTTGTTCTCACTTAGGCAATCAGCCGCAGCGCAGAGGCGATTTTAATCGCGAGCAACGAATGTGGCTGATCACTTCCATTTAGTTGTATGGGGTTGTCTGAATAGTGACTCCCCAAATTTAGATCACTGACCGTGCGCTGACGCGGTTTTTTAGCCAGGATCGTGCCCATAGACATGACGTGTGGAAACGTTTAAACATCACATCCATTCATTCTCTATGGGCACGATCAAGGGGCGATTTTTTTTTATTTTAAATGCATGTAAAATCGTGTGGTCAATCGTGCCCGATTGTGTAGGTGGAAACACAGAGCTTCCGATAGTGGGCCCCTCTTCTATAGCAGGATCTCTAGCTCCCTGGGCCCCCCCCTTCACCCCCTCATGTGACCTTATTTGTGCTTCATAGTGCTTCACTGCTGATTAAAGGAGCCAAGAGAAGGCACAAAGCAGAAATATGTGTTTACACCCCCATATCATACTGAAACTCCATGAACAAAAAAAAGGAAGTCCAATTAACGGGATCAGGCTGAAGAGGGCTGCAACAATGGTGGCCAATGTACATGGTTTAGGGGACCTCATAAGATCCCCTTGATATAACCAAAGGGATACTTGGTGAATATTCTGTAGACATAGATACTGAACCTTGTCACACCTATAGAAAGGACAGTTGTGGAGAACAGACTCTCTGAAAATGCTCAGTGATGTTTTCACTGACTATATTTGCTGGCAGCTCAAATATTCTTATCTCTTCTTTGCCACATTCAGGATTAAAGAACTTTAATTGTATGATGCTGATCATACCCAGAGGGACACGTGCACACAGTACACACCACTCTGGACGGACCTAAATCTCACTGGCTGCCCTTCAGTTGTGTTTCCTTATGTTGGTTGCTGATTAAGAACTAATTTCCATTTAAAAAGCTAAATCTACCATTGAAATATTCGCAGTATATGTGAACTGACTGGCCTGCTAAAATATTTATAATTCTGTACAACTCTTCAGATTCTGACAACTCTTCCATACAAATAGCTGATTGCATTGCAGTTATAGAATATAAATTGGTCGTCTGCCTTTAGGTAGGACTTTCATGATTATAGGATTTATTAAAGTGCACCTGAAATCAAAAACCAAAACAAAAGAAAATTAAAATTTAATACTTACCATTAAGCTATCACAATGGTGGAGAAGAGCTTCAAATCCTTAAAAAATTGCCTACTCTGCTCCATACCACTATATGGGTCCCTACACTGGGAACCATTTTACCTTTCCTTTTTACACCCAAAACCCCTTAACTTGCCTTTAGCAAATGGAAACACGCAAAAAAACCAAAACTCTTTATGGGGTGGGGGTGGCATGATGAACTTTTCGTTTTTCGTTTTATTTTTACAGGGGGTACAAACTCTTTTAACCTCTTTTAACCTTTTTAACCTAAACTTGTAACCTAACCACTAGAGGTTTCTCAACAATTGCTCTGGAAGCATATATATTTTGAGTCTCACCCCATGTGAGACCTAATCACAACTTATTTTTTCAACTGAACCCAGCACCCTTGGGTCCCTTGCTGACTTTTGTGCACAACTACTCCATCCCTCAATACCTGTTTTACTACATCTTCAACTGACCCAACACCTACGGCTCCTCTATGGCACTTCATCTCAACCTCCAATGATATAAGCCCTCTAGCTCCTCACCTTTAGACCCTTCATTTATTACTTTTTCTGAGTCTGTTCACAATCCACATAAACTATACTTCTTTAGGGCCCAATCGGAAGATTCAAAAAGGGTGACAACTGTATTTAAATAGAGAAATATAGGGGGTTTTAAGGCCAAATAAAGTCCAAACATTTATTACCCTTGCAGGGGTAAGTCCAAAGAAAATACCAAGCCTCTTGTTATTCACACAAATGTTTTTCCATAAGCTCAGAAGAGTCTATATGGCCTGATTCCTAGAAGTCACAGGCCTGGGACCCACACACTTTGACCTTTAGTATCCACTGCTCCAGCATCATCACACTGTTTCTAATCTGGCCAGGAGCTCAGATTAGCTCCTTTTGTAGAGACACACCAATTTAACTTGTTGTTCACCGGCAGTTGCAAATCCTGGAGTGTACCTTGGTGAAATGGGAAGGCTCAACCAGTTCTTCCCCTCCCATCCCAGAGCCCAGGGCCCTGTAACCAATCTAAATCCAGCAGCCTGCAGGGACTATCTGGTATCCCTGACTCCTTCCCAGACACACCTGATGGGACCTTTTCACTGCTGGACATGGTCCATTTACACAGTGACAGATGAACATCACACAGTCTTTACTTTTCTCTACCCTCCAGGAAACAGCAGGCTTCAATAGTTAACAACACTAATGATCTGAGTAGAACCTTATTGTGTAAAGGCCCCCATACACGGGTCGGATTCCGGGCCGATCGATTCCGGGCGCGTGCACGCGAAACGATCGTGCCGGAATCGTGTGCAGCCCACCTTGTCCGATCGATCACGTCCGATCGTTCAGGGGCCCAGAATCGGATCCGACAGAGAACCAACATGTTGGTCTTTCTGATCCGATTCTGCACACATCAGGGGGAGTTGCCATTTGTGAGGTGGACAATCGGACACGGAATCATCCCGGAATCCGTTGGACAAGGTGGTATGCAGCGATGGATACTCTTAATTGGCCGATCGATCACACCTGCGATTCCCGCCAGAATCGCCGGAATCGATCGGATAGGTGATCGAGCGGCCATGGAATCCGACTGTGTATGGCTGGCTTAAGACTTTTTTCGCCAAGACTCATAGATTCATCTATTTATACTAGCTATAGCTAAACATATATTGAATGTTTTTCAGTGAATTGCTGTGTTAAATGTTCCCACAAAACAACTTATACCAATGTAGTAGTATGTATGTGTCAGGCTTTCATGTTTACTCCCCTTCCCTGGGTGTCCTTTGTATAGAGACTCTTTACTAACTATAACTAACCTGAACCTCTAACCTCTAAATCAATGCATTCCATTACTTAACTCGAACCACAAAAGATCTATAATGGCATCACAGACCAACATTTTTTCATGAAACTCATGACTTAAAGAAAAGCACTCCATTGTATAGGAAGTCACAGTGATGACGTCCACGTCAGCGATACCATCTTCTCTGTTATATTGGTTAATGCTTCTCACAATACAATGGCTCTGCTGATCTAATTACTGGACTTGACTTGTTTGACATCTATCCAGAGAACTTTAATCCTGAGCTCATGTCATGGTAACAGTAAAATAACATTCAGCTTTTACCTTTTTCAGCCCTGGACACGCAGCAAATATTGAACTTCCCCTACCAATATCAGAATAAACTGCTAAAGTGATGCTGAGTATGCACAGACAGGTGTACCCAGGGATCCTGGGGAAGTGCTGCAGAAGCAGGCATAAATTATTTGACTAAGGACCCAAAGAAGCATAGATATTTCAGCCCAGTGTGGGCTACACCCCTTTAATTAACCCCCTGATGTCTCTTAAGCTGGTCATACAACTTTAGATCTCTCTCTTAAATGCTTGAAGCCGGTCATAGACGTCTCGATCTATGGCCGGCTTGTAGCAGACTCCTCACAGCGTGGTGACGTCACCACGCTGTGATGAGTCAGCTACAGAATTGACAGGAATTCTGTGTGCTCCACCAACACACGCAATTCCTGGCAGATTGTAGCCAATTAACTTGGAGGGGGAGGAGACTCTCCCTCCGAGTTAACTGCATGGAGCAGAATCGGAGGATCGGGCATGAAAAGAACCAGCAGGACGGATCCGCGTGTGATCCGACCTGACGACTTCCCCTGTAGTTGTGCGCTACAGAACTTTGGGAGTTGCGGGCGACCGGGAGCAAACACGGTGGTCGCCCGCAACCATGGCCGGGAATCGGCCCGTCTATGGGGGGCTTTAGATCTACCAACAACTATGTAGTATAGTAGTCTTGATTGTTTAGATAGTCCCTCATATTACATGGTTTTGGTAGAACAAATGAAGATCTAAAATAAATAAAAAAGAGAAATCTAAAGGTGTATGGGGACCCTTACAAATGGTGGTCACTGGTTGTTATATTGTCATGTTGACCATTATGCTTCATTATCATTAATTCAAAACAAGTATGGATAAGTACTTCTAACTAGAGGTAAGGAAAATTTTGATTTTCCACTTCCCCAATGTTTAGTGGACATCTGGAGTAGAATAATCCAACCTTTATGAAATGTCTCATGGAGTAACCACAACAAATTAAAAATAAACCACCCAGTGAACTGAAAGTGTTTTGTACCGGGGGCTAGGGATGGCAAGGTCTCCTAGGAAAATGTAGAACTGATTAATAAAACTGATCTGATTGGCTGATCCTGTTTTATATTACATATGAAACAGAAATGAGACATGATGATCCTGACCAGCAAACCAAGAAAGGTCAACCTGATAAGCTGATCAAATAGATTTCTCTGACAGGCGAACACTTGCCAACCCCACCAGGGAAGATAAAGATAAAGAAACATCTTTCTCTGGCAGCATGCTCAAGAGACGCACACTAGCTTTCTATGGGGAAGCAGTGGTCCTTCTGCAGAACATGCCCATGCCGAGACAAAACTGCAGATAACAAAACAAGGAGTAAAGTTAAATCACATTTATGGCAGTAATTGTTGATAATATAGGGCCTTATTTTACTCAGCCAGAGCATTCTCAGTGAACGGGTACCTGACTAGGGGTGGTGTGCAGAACTCGGTGGGCCGGAAGTGACGCCACCCCTTTTGGATTTCGACATAACCCGCCTAACCTCCCTGTTTTTTTACAGTTTTTTGGAAGGGCCTTGGGGGTAGGGAGGGCAGGGTCGGTTTTTTGTTGGAGTTTATTTTTTGAACTGCTTTTTATTATAAGTTTTTCTTTTTATTGACACAGTGGTGGTGGGTCCCTGGCAGTGCCCAAGAAGAGATATTCAAAGTGTAATGGGGTTTTTGTGAAGGAGTCATCTGAAGTTCTACATTGGACGCTGGTGCAGGGTCAATGACTCAAGTTGGCGAGGTCAAACGTAGTAGGAGAAGGCAACGTGGATAGAGTACCCACTGAGCTGGTGGAGGTATGGCTGGTGGCTGATACTGGAAGTTGTGGTATTTATGTTGTGGTATTTATGTTAAGGTTCATTTATTTAATCTTTGGGGGGGGGGCACTGTCAGGGACCAAATGTTTTGCATCGTTATAACTGTGGCCTTTCGATATATTTCCAAATTTTCTGAAGAACTGTGTCGTGTGGTCATTTATTTAATTCATGTTAAGATAAAGTGGGTTTTTTCTAAAGGGGTAGTCGAGTCTAGTCAACACTCCCCCAGTCAATAAATTGCTGCTCAGTAGTGTTGAGCTCGAATAATTTCGAATATATTCGGCTATTCGAGAATTCACAAATTTTGTGAATATGGCGGCGGATATTCGCAATTTAGAATATTCGCATTGGGATGCTTATGGGCATGGATTGCGAATATATATTCACAATGTGAAAATAAATACCACATGTGACCATTCATTTTAAAAGGTAATTGTGAGGCGATTATAATTACGAATCCAGATTGCGAATTTAATAATTTGCGTAATTTATAATTATGCATGCGATTGCGAATTTTCCCGAATATAGAATTGAATACTAGTAGAATTATTCGCGAAATATCGCGAATTCGAAAATATGGCCTATGCCGCTCATCACTACTGCTCAGTACAAATGGGATATGACAGTAGATACAGCAGATCAGCAGTCAGAATTTAAACAATAGAAAAGTGAGAAATGATAAATGTAGCTGCCTTTATTTCCTTTTGTTTGTCAGCTTTATTGTTCTTGCTCAAATTATCTTTTTTTTGTGCTCTCGAGATTATTACATCACAGCCTTATTACAATTGGTGCTGATGAGGCTAAAAGAAATCTATTGTCTTATAGTGAATGTTTCTTTGGAATAATCTACTGTTATATTTTTAGAAACATTCTGAATGATGACTATTTTCTTCATTTAGTTGTATGATGCTCTACCTATCCAAGGCTCATGCTGTTCTTGTCAGGTTTAGGTTTGTTGTCACCCGGTGCCGGAAACACATGGTGTCACCCCCCAATGGTATATATGGCATGCTGCAAGTAATATGGGTTGGAATGTTTCTGGGTAATATGGGTTGCAATGTTGCTGGGTTGTTGCCCTCCTATGGCCTCCTCCATGTCTCTTGATGTGCTGGTCTGTCTCCTGGTAGCTCCTCCATGCTTTGGACACAACAAACCTTCTTTGCTTTAGTCCAGGTTTGGGAAGAGATTCCTCAGGAGATCATCCGCCACCTCATCAGGAGCATGAGTTGTAGGGAGGTCAAACAGGCACGTGGAGGGCACACACACAACTGAGCCACATTTTGTCTTGTGTTATGGATATTACATCAAAGTTGAATCAGCCTGCAGTGTTTTTTCCACTTACATTTTGAGTGTGACTCCAAATCTATGGGTTGATAAATTTGATTTCCATTGTAATTTTGTTGTCAGCACATTGAACTATGTGGCAAAGGTAAAGGCAATCACAGTTAAGACCCCCACACACGTACCGAGTGAGGGGCCGACAGAGCAAGTCCGATCAGCTCTGGAAAGCAGCGTGATGACGTCACCCTTTGTGTGCCGACCGTTAGCTTCAATGAAGATTCCGGTCTTCATTGAAGTTACGGCATCGGCCATAGAATATCGGACATGTCCGTTCTCTGGCCGGCCGAGCTGTGGGGTGACAGGGATCTGTCGCCCCATGTGGGCACCCCCGATCGGCGGCCAATTTTGCCGCCGACCAACGGCCGCAAGCGCGCACACCAGTTAGTCGGCTGCAAAATCGGCCGCCGATCGGTGCGCGTATGCCAGGCTTAAGACTGATCCCCGGAAACACAACTAACATTAATCTTCTTACATGAGCTTGAAAATGCACTGTGTTTGCCCCAAATGTAACCATGTATGGCTAGCTTTACACTATACAGGTCTAGGTCAGGGGTGTAAAACTCTGTCTTGCAGTATTTGAATTTGGCCTTTACAAATACCATTCTAAATAGCTGACACATTATAAAATCTTGTGGTCACTCTCTTCTGGAGAGTAGAAGCTGTTCTGGCTGCAAATGGGCAATCATTTCTATATTGATGCTTAGGGATTTCAGATGTCATAAATATGTAATAGCCTTGTGTACCTATTGCATTCTCTACACCATGTGTGTCAAACTCTGACCTACGGGCCATATAATTACCCTGGGTACTGATCGTGCTTCTTGGTAACTGTAGCCCTAATTCAGACCCCACTTAGGCTATGCCTCCACTGCACTGTGTGATTCGTCGAAACCCCAAGCTTAACGTAGGGGTCCCGACAGAGCACATACACAATACTTGACCGGCGGATCCTCTATTCACATGGCCTTGAGTCGATTCGCCGATGCAGGAGTAACATATCACTGTATGACAATTGCAGTGCTTTATTTATTTAGTTGGCAGGTCTGTCATGTATAATGTCCATGTATGTGGGGATTTTACTCTGGCTTATTGCCCTTGGACAATTTATGGAACAGCAAAGCACAATCCGTAGCATATGTTCTATGTCACACTAATTTATGCGATGGGTGTGCAATACTCAGGGAATGAATAATATTAATGAATACCATTCATTTTGACTTATCGCTTCCGGATAGAGATGGTCGAATTGTTTTTCAAAAATTCGACCATTTCAACGGTTTCGACTTAATTGCAAAGCCCCTGAACATGGTATCATCACAAATCTTGCTGAAGATGTAGAGAAGGGTTGGGGGTACACTCCAAAAAAGAAAGTATGTCTCTAACACAAATTATTTTTATTTACAAATCAAGTTCAAAGTCAAGTAAAAATTTCGAAAATCGGAATTTCGACTCTAACTTTGAACTTAATTTATGCAAAACGTCCATATGCTAGAGCAAAACTTTTTTTTTCAAATGTTCCTCCAACCCTTCTCTACATCTCCAGCAATTTTGGTGATGATACCGTTTTCAAGGGCTTTGCAATCAGCTCACAAAGTTAGCAAGTCAAAAAATTCGACCATCTCTACCGGAAGACTACAGTATAAATCTCACCCGAGGGGAGAAGGTCCAACAAAGTCTTATAGTAAAGATTTATTGATGTTCATGTTTAGATGTAATTTCTTAATATGGAAAAACAGAATACAGAAAGTGTCATCTAATAATTACATTTTCTTTTATGAATAGTTTTTGTCCTCAGTGTTTTACTGCTATAAATTCCTGTTAGTAACAAGGGATGGCAAGTAGTGATGAGCGGAATAGGCAATATTCGAATTCGCGACATTTCACAAATATTTCTACTAATATTCGCCGAATATATTCACAATTCAAATATTCGAGCTCAACACTAATGGCAAGTTCTCTTCAGAAAAGTACTTATGCAAGAGATCACATGAGTAAGCATTTGAGTAGCTTAAATAGATGATTAAATAGTACTGCTCTTCTTGGCTCAACCTTTTTTATCTTTAAGGCATGAATAACGCCCCCTCCCTGGGAGCCCTTGCAGTTGTGCCCATTTTGTGGGCAATTGTATAGTGGTGCTTTACACATTTGCATGTGAGCAAAAAATATGCACTCATGGTCAAAGTTAGAAACTTTGTAATTTTTTTGCCTGCCCTTAATGCAGATCTTCATGTGCACATGCACATGAAGCTGTAAGTACAGAGGGGGCTTTATTATATTTAGTTTGTTTTTTTAAA
The DNA here is from genome assembly GCA_036250615.1 of Ptychadena robeensis. Taxonomy (NCBI): domain Eukaryota; kingdom Metazoa; phylum Chordata; class Amphibia; order Anura; family Ptychadenidae; genus Ptychadena; species Ptychadena robeensis. The sequence continues at coordinate 17,470,906 of CM070033.1, forward strand.
AATAAAAAACAGGTATGGAGTCCCCCTCCAAAAGACTAACCAGAACCCCTTTTAGCATAGGGTCTGGTATGCCTGGAAATGGAGGCACAAACAGCACGCTCCTCCGTTTAAGCAATACCAGGCCCATTGGCAGACCTGGTTGGTCAGGGAAGGGGAGGATGATGGGCCTACGCCAACACCCCCAGCCCAACCCAACCACCCTATGATGCAATACCCTAACGAGGTCTACTTTTGCATAAGGCCCAAACATTCTTGGACAAATGTCAGCATTGGATGCATGGCACCAAGTTTTGTTACAGCTTACCCTTTTCTGGAGTCAATTTGGATTTTAGATCACTGGTATACATCGGACTGTTTATCATTCTTTAAACTGGGGCTAATGGTCTAGTTCTAAAGGCTGGAAAACAACCCCAAAATTTTTATTTAGAATGTTTCACTGACTAGTTGACACGCTTAGAGGAAAAAGGTTCTCCTGTTCATTTTGACTAGCTAGCACCTCCAACCTTCCACCTCAATCTGAAATAATCTCATCTGAAATAATAACTTTTCTCCATTGCATGGTAAACTTTCCATCTCATCATAACAAATTTTTGAACCACTTTTACACATGCTTGGACTGTGCGGTGTGAATATTATAATTTCTGAATATTTATTTCTTTAGTACACTTACTAGCTGAAAACTGAAACTGAGCAGAACTGTATTTGGAACTTATAGGGTATCATAGTATTTATTGAAATACATTGGAATTGATATTATGGGATATTCTGTGTGTTTTTCACACAGTTGCAATTATTTGAAAAGAGGGTATTACATACTTTTGTGTCTTTTGCACAAAGATACACATACCCACCAAACTTTCTGTTGTATTCCCTATAAGAAGATAAAACAGAATACAACCTAGTACTGAGCTTTGTGGTATGCCACTAATGACTCTTTCCTATAACCACACAATGATGCCTTTGCTTTCTCTCTATTGATAGAATCAATTGGTTATTCATCCCTTATCTACCAAAGGGTCAGAGAGCCAACAGTGGCAGCCCCGATAGTATTCCCATGACATACTTTAAGGCACTTTAATACTTTATTCCAAAATAATTCTTTACTGAACCTCTTCACTGCAGTTTCCATTTTAAGATGGTTTATCTCCTAGCAACCAGATTTTGGGAAGACGGAGTTATTGATAGAAAGGTCAGTTCCGCTTGGCTCACTTGTTGAAATAAAACATTTCCACCATTAGAACTATAGAGTATATTGTATGTTGCAGAGATGACAGCGGCTGACAGTTCTTTCCTGCTAACTTGGACTGCTGTCAGTGAAAATGATTACATGCAGCCACTGGTATGACAGACAGACATCGCGCACTGCAAATCACTTTTTTTCCAGAGGCAATTATGGTGAGAGCGCAGAAGAGACCTCCGCACCACTACGACTGATTGATACCAAGATCATCTCTCCATCTAAAATGACACATACACACAAAAGTTCAATGATCACCTGGCATCAGCAATCGTTTACTGCTTCCCTGTATGGGCTCGGCTAAGAGATCATTTAGTTCCTTAATGTCTAGCTGTATTGTTAGGATCAATATGAACTGTGAGAGTAGAAGGGAGATCAGCAAAAGGTTCTTACTAACATCTGTTAAGACTTTCAGAATTTTTTGACTAGCTGACTTTCTGAGCTGATTGCAAAGCCCCTGAACATGGTATCATCACCACAATTGCTGAAGATGTAGAGAAGGGCTGAGGGAACATTGTTAAAAAATATTTTAGCTCTAGCACATGTAATTTTTGCAAAAATGAAGTTCAATGTCATAATTTCTACTTTCAAAATTTGACTTGACTTTGAACTTCATTTATGCAAAAACTATTTGTGTTAGAACATAGCTTTTTTTTTTGTATTATAGCCCCAACCCTTCTCTACGCCCCAGAAAGTTTGGTGATGATACCATGTTAAGAGGCTCCAACCGCCATGTCTTTGTGAGACATAGAAAAGATTTGCACATATCTGGTTCCCACCATGAACCATGTACAAATGATGGTTGGGTGTGCTTTGTTGGTGATTCTGTAAGGGATTTATTCAAAATTTCAAGGAGCATATCTAATACAGCACTCTACACTTTACAAACCATTCCATATTGTTTGTGCTCAGTGTGACCATTGTTTAGTCCGGAGGGAGACCCTATTGAGGGATGATGATTAAATCCTGTCACCTTCGGTGATTGCTTCACAGTAAACTTTTGACCTCTAATAGTCTCTGGCTTTCTCTCCAGATGCACCTTTTCAGAGTATGTAGGTACTGTATCATACGTGGCTTGCCAGGGAGAGCAACACTAAACCCTATATGTGCCATATACAAACTATTTGACTGCAGCTCTCCATTAGTCAGCCTAGGAGGCACGCAAAAGGGTGACCCACTCATGGACACATTCACTAGACCCCTCCATCCTAGCTGTCACAAACCCCCCACCAGCAGCAATCAGTCTCCTTGACACTTCTTCACAGTAGCTAGTCCGCGGGTCCCAGACACTGGGAGCCCTGGACTGCCTCTCCACTGTGAACAGGCCAAAAATGGAAAACGATTGGTTGGCAGGGATGTGAATGCAATACACTATACCAATCTTCATGCAATCTCGGTGATTGTATATGTATATATTCGGTTATCACTGCCACCAGTTGGAAAATGAGCAGACGTTCCTAACTGAACTATCCCTGTGGGAGAGAAAAAGTTAATTCAAAAAAAACATCTAGAAATAACTATATCTATCACAGGTAGCGTCTCTCCAGTAGCTTAGATTCTTTGTGGGTCATTCAGAACAGATGCAGACTGAAATGATTAAAATCATTTATTTTAAAAGATAAAATCGTGCATAAAAATATTAAAGAAAAAGTAACAAAAACTAACAAGGACAGAGATTTTTCAATAGTAAAAATAAACGGGGAAAAAACAGAAAAAGGGAAATTGTCTGAGGAGTCAAAGATTTACCAAGACGTGTCCTTAGAATGTGTCCAAATATTGAATCCAGCTATCCAATTCTGGAGATTCAATGACGGGTTTCAGGACACCAAACGACGGCAGTTCGAGGTTAGCGAACGTTGCGCAGAAGAAAGCGATTCCAGGACAGACAAAAAGACTTCAAGAGTTGAGTCCAAAAAATTCAAGACCAGACATAAGACAAGCAATCACGAGTAGATGGGGGGTGCTTTTAACCCCTTCTTACCATGGGAGGAGTTGACACCAGAGCTTGGACCAAACCCTCACTGGTCAGTAGACAGCCCCCTACTTAGACAGGACAGACAGCCCTGTACATATGAATATGTATACGTGCCCGAGGAACATGGCCATGATATGGGGACATGTTCACTTCAGCACGGTTTAATAATTTATAGAGTCCAAACATGAATAGAATAGTTATGCCACAATGCCAATCTAGAGATCTCAGCCCAGGAACGGCCACACACATTCATCCTTGCTTACAAATATGTGTTTTCCTATGAGAGTCACCTCTGCGAGTTACCAGTATCCCCCATGTATGGAAAAAGAGGGTTTATAGGTAATCTCTTCCATCCTAATCTAAAGTTGAATCAGGGGTCAATTTACTTTGTGTGCCTGAAGAACCCACTCGTCCGACCACCATACTAGAGGGTATGGGGGGTGCGATAAAGTGGGTATTTCAATGCTTTGAAGTAGGGTCTCTGAGCATTTACGACCCTATTACGATATATGACAATTACATCGATTGTTCGTCACACTAGCTATGGGCCATATAACCCGTTTAGTCGATCTGGACGTGCCCTGGCTTATAGCAATAGGTGCATACCTACACGGGCCGTCTTCAGAAGCGCCGGGGAGATTTGCAGATTCTGAGATCTGTCAAGAATTGGATGCAGAAAGATTGAGTATGTGGAACATGTTATGTTTGATTGTGGTATGGCCAGCAAATGTATGGAGCAGGTAGTATTGTTAATTTTGAATTAACTGGGGTGAATGGTATGGATCTGAGAGCAGTGGTGTGTGGAAAGGATGGTCTGGAGGGAGAGAAAGGGCATAATCTTCTGGTTGATTGTGGCAGTGTGAAAGAGTGTCTGTGGCAGGAGAAACATTCTAGTTTATAAGAAAGATGTCATTTGTGAGTATGATTGTGCGAGCTATGATCCTAGGGAAGCTAGTATTTTATGTTCATTATGATAAAAAGACACTAGGAGCCGATACGGCTGGAGTTGTGGAGGGGTACAAAGGTGCGACAGTGGGTTATGTGAGACTATTGTTCGTTACATGCTCATGTCCTGGGAAGACGGCCACACGAGAAGGGATTAATGTACTTAGACATAGTTGTCTGCTTAAGCCTTTGTCCGTTTAAAGAGCACTGTAGTGTTTTTTCAAATGCCTTTGTCTTCACTAACGCATCACCTATAATGATTTACTTTAACCTTTTGAATATGGTCTTTCAAAGTTACATTTTGATCTGTAATGTGTGAATTTCAAATAAAAATATTTATTTATAAAAAAAAAAAAAAAAAAAGTTTAGTCGATCTGGTGCCTTCTCCATCACCCCACTTTCCAACATAGATTACACTACCCCTCTCCCTAGGTAGGGAATCTCCAATACTCATATGTTGCCTCCTAGAGCTTGTAGTCCCATAAGGTCTCCATACACGTGTCGATACCTGTGCGATCGAAGAACGAATAATCGCAGCGTGGTGATACACAGAACTTTGCAAATTGTTTCCTGGCTGATATCCAAAGTAATGGCGATTTGAACATGTTGGATCCCTGTTTGATCGATTATTCTATGGAGTGGGATCAATTACTCAATGTGGGCCATTCCCAAATTATTACCTTGTTACTGTAAACTTGGTGATTAAGGGTTTGCAAAGGGCAGCATGGCCTATGTGGATTGCCCGCTGTTTGCCTGGGGTTTAGGGTACATTACAGCAAATGCATTTTATTTGAATAGAAAAACCACTGAAAAGCCACAGGTGCGTTATGGGTGCAGCTTTACCCCAGCCCACTGAAACGTCCATTGATATTCAATGAACGTGTAGCTTGTGATTGACAGTGACCCCCAGAATGCCAATTTGTTGTCACAGCAGTGGATCCTATCGCATAATTTGATGGGTTGTAAACAATGCAGGGGAAACTAGCCCTTACATGTACCAAATCAGGGCAAATTATGCCTGTGTCGCCCACTGGGAGTCCTGGGCACATAATGGTGACACCTCCAGGATGCCCAGTGGAGTCTAGGCCTAATAATGTTAAAGTGGGTCTTAGCAAATTTTGGGAAGTATATAACTTCTATTTAAGTATATGAAAAAAAAATACTTACAACATTTCAAAAAAAAAAAGGTGAATTTTGGGACCCGACAACCATTGGTCAAGTGAACACACCCCATTCATTACTGAGGCATTGGTCTTGTAGAGGTGCGACAATGTTTTTAACAGATTTCAAGTAAATTTTTTCTTAAGAAGTCATATATTTACTTGAAAAGAATGGTAGCGTATTCACCATGATTGTTCTATTCTGGGAAGAGGATGAGCGGGCAACCCCCTCCCAACCGTCGGCTGCTAAACAATTGATCCAAACATTTGTAAATTGGCTAGATAAAGTATTAGCCAAGACAATCTATCATGACAATTATCTAGTGTGCATATGTAGCATTAGAGACATGATAAATGATTTAATTGACCAATAAGGGCAGATCAATAATTGTGTTAAATACCGTGGACCATCGCTTGACTCAACTGTGGAGATCAGGGGTGTCAATTTTATATATAAATAACTGTGCAATAGCCGAGTGTATTGATGTGATTTTGATAGTATAAATGTATATTAACATTTGCATTTCTTCCTTGCAATTAAACAATTATGTGACACAAACTCATCACTCCTCACATATGTAAATAGCTGCTCATGGGGAACTTGATTGCCAGATTGTAAAATGTGTCTCCCCATAAGCTGGTCAGTGTTCAGAGAATGGGTACTGCTAGTGATGGTACACAAGTATTATGTTTCAGTCCTGCATTCTTTGCTGGAACTTAAGCTGGGTCTACACTATGCCACCCCAAAAATCATGGGTGGCGTAATGGACATGTTGGTGGTTTGGGAACTGGTTCAGGGTGTATAAGCATATATACTTACTAAAACTCATTGGGCATGGTTTGCATGCATCACACACCCCGGCCATTGTTTACCAATGGCGCCCTGGCTGGGTGTTGTGAATCCGCTGCTGCGCCATCCAAAACGTGGTCGCACTAGTACTAGTACTTCCCACAGGAGAATAGAGCGGGCGGCTGCATTATGCATAAAGGCCCTGGCCTTCTGGCTTGGCTGGAGGGAGTATAGCAAAGATTTGTTTTCTAGCACTAGCCACTTGACTTGGATGATCCTTGTTCAGCTGGATCATTTTCTATCCCTAATTTATATACAGAGGGCTATGTTTCTGGCTTTTCTTTCTCCAAAATTAGGGGGTGCGTCTTATAGTCCGAAAATACGTTAATATTGTACACAAAATTGTACACATTTCAACATAGATATCAGAGGTGGATAGAACAGTAAGTGGCAGTAGATAGGACTAAAAGAGATGATGTTGCAACTTGTGGTGAAACTAGTAAAGAGAATCAGTAGAAAGAGTTAAAGTATATCTGTAATTTTACGTCAAAACAGACAGGATTTGATGACCTTTTCTTGAGGACATTTTGCAGATTTTCTAAATTCAGAAGCTCTTCATTCTATATTGGGAAGACCAGTCAGATGACAAGTAAAACATGTTCAAGCTAACTTCAGCAAGTTAAATTAATTTGACTTACCACTGAAGATATATATGATCTGAATGAATTGGAACCTTCACCAACAAAAACTACTTAACATATTTTTCTCTTATTCCATTAGGGTCTGGGCAATCGTGGCAGATCACAATAAAATCCGCCGTGATTTCCTGCCCTCTGGGAGGTCCCGACCACATCACAGAGGTGTGCTCTAAAAAAGCATAGACCCCTCCATAACATGGAGGTCAATGGCGCCTCCCCCCCCCCCGCTCCTCCGGCGTCATATCAGACGTCATCAGGGCAGACGCGAAAGCATCGGGGGGTATGCTGATATGCAGTTTGCCCATAGTTAACTGAGGGTGAGTTTTATTAGCTGAGAAACTTATCCTCAAGTTAACTCAGAATGTAATTCTTAAAACCACTGGAACCTACTGAAGAAAAATCACCGCCAAAGATTTCAGTTTAAAATAAAATTAATTTCCAAAGCAGAAGGAGTATTTATGATAGCATAGTTAAGGTTGATCAAACTCACAAACTCACCCTGTGCTACCTTCAGGGATACTCACCTATCCCTGGCAAACCCACAATGAAAATTGGTATCGCCGATACAACGATCTATTCCAGGGTCCACCTCTTCGGCATCATTGAAGGGCGGCGGCACAATTGAACTCCATCCTTTGGAGGTGCGCCAGCTTTTTTCAACACACCCCTGGCATCATTGATGTCACTGGGGATGCCTATAGGTGGAGGGAGAGCGGAGAATGGTGGTGGATTACATTACATACAATGCTCAGCAGGTTATGAGGGATGTGGTTGAGAAGTCACATTTTCTGGGCCTAATAGAACAGAATGTTTCATACTTGTCATGTATTCACTGGTAGAGTCTGATCAAGTGAGACTTGCTCCCTAATCATTTTACAGGGAGATAGATCCCTAAGGGATACCACACATCAGAGACAATATGCTATTCAAGTAGTCAAAAGCTAGTGTGGTATTTATTCTATAGAGGAATCATTCAGAAAGTAAATATTTTATTGGGGTAATATTTAGTCTGTGGTCACAGAATTTCTCAAATGAATGATCATCATGAGAAAGGGCTAAAAGGACCATAATATACAGCCACTATCCTTGATGATGATGCTACTATATATAGCAGGTTGAATGTTTATATAAAATATAGGTTGTGGAGAATAGCCATAATGACCCTAATGACCTTGAGGTCTATTACTGAGCAGGAATACATGTGAGAACAGATAGAATGTTAGGCTAGGGCATTAACAACTTAAGATATTGTTAAGTTAAGTCATAGGTGTGTCGATTTTATGACATCATCACACAGACAAATGAAGGAACACAAGTGTCCAACAATGAACAACTTTTATAAGTTATTACTTGTCATCATAATATGACATGACACAATACAATAAAACAAAACATAGGCGAATACCTTGAATTTTTTGGTAAATGTAAGGGCAAAACAAAAGGAACAGCTTAAACGGCGGTAGCAAAGACACACAGAAGGAGTCAACACTATACACTGTGGTACTCAAAAGAGAACATTGTTATTATAAAATAAATTTAACTGTAAAGCTACTCAATGTGCTCTGGATTTGACAACTCAGGGCAGTGCTGCATCACCTGTGTTAGCGGATTTCGTGTATAACTGTAGTACTTTTATTGTACTTTAACATGGACGCAGATTACGGTGTGGTTTCCATGGTCTAAAGTAAAGTATTTCCATACTTGTGATGTGTGTCTGTCACTTACTGCCTCTGCTGCTATGTCTCTCGTTTTGTGCTTAAATTTCCGCCATTTTCATGATGTGATTTTAATATTTGTATTTAAATAATTAAAGTCAATGACCGTGAGTCAGCGTAACCCAGAGGCCTCATTGTGTATACAAGTGTGCATACAGAAAGCGGAAAAAATACACACGACTTGTCGTCTTCTCTCAGGAGACATCGACTGGTGCCTGTAAAGTCGAGCCGTCGACTACACTTTTCTGCTAATGCCCTATAAGCTACAAATATAACATTTCCCAACAACAATTAGACCATGACTTGGTAATGACATGAATATTACATCTGACATTGCCATAACATATGTTTAAAGGGAGACGCTTTATATAATAATAATTTGAAGCTATGTTCTACAACTCTAGCAACAAATGTTTCTATCATATCCAAAGGTAGTCATACACGATTTTTCATTCTTTTATTGCGCGATCGATTGCCGTGCTTGTTCGCGATTATCGATCAGCCATAAATCGCGTGCTGCCCACCCTAAACGTTTGACCCCAAAAAATTGGATCGAACCTGGATACGTCATGTCTGGTTTTTTTTGGTCAATTGTTTGTCAATTAAAGTACATTGGTGGAAAAAAAAATCGACCACTTCCTGTGTGATTGACCCATAGCTCCCTATGAAGCAGCCTTTGCGATAAATCGATGAAGAATTAGCCTCTTTTGGCGATTGGCTCCAGTCAAAATTAACCCCAAATCAGATTCCCAAGGTGGCGTGCCATTAATTGTAAAACGATCCATCGCCGGTTCCTTAATCGCTTGGAATGATCGAACCGAGAATCAATTGCAGACAAATCAAGGTGTCTATGGTTACATTTAGATCAGTGCAGTTTCTAGCCTTTTGGGAGGCCTATACAAGTTCTTGCTTAGGGCCCCCTGTCAACTGGTGGGAGGGGTTGGTGGCAGCTAATGATGGAGCTGTGAAAGGGGGAGGTTGCTACTGGTGGAGCTGCTTGCATTTTCAGATCTGCACAAGGATGGAGGGCACCCGCTCTGACTAAGATAAATACAACACCATTGGTAGAGTCTTTCCTAAATTTAACATACTTTACCAGTATTACAAGCACACTGACGAGCTGATGCCAGCATTCACTGTAATCACGCCAAAATTTATTATACAATCATGTGCTGCTTGCCTATCCCCCAAATTAAACACAGGTAAATAATACTTGAATTAAAAGAAAAATACATTAAATATCATCAAGTTATTATACATTTTAAATAGCATTAGAAGAAGAAAATTTGTGGTGCTATCATGCCAAAAGAACGGGCACTATACCAAGTTTGGGTAAAGCTTGCTATTCAAATGCAGAGCACAAAATTATTTCGAGTTCTTAAAAAAGGACATACATTCCCGCTATGAATATATTGAATTTAATTTATTGCCAGTGTTAAGTACAAACGTTAATTTAACAGTCATTTGTCAGGCTGAACGCACACAGTAATAATGTATGAACAACACAACATTAAGCATTGCCTAGCGTTACAGGATTAATCACAAATTTGCAAATGTTACTATTAAAGTATTTAATGGGAATTCACATAAAAATGTAAATGACTCAGCTGAGGATTTTTTTTACTTTTTCTTTATTGTTTAATAATTATTTCAGCAAATTCTTACAAGAAATGAAAACCAAAAATGGAAGGAAAAAAACGTAATATTTGGTTGCACGCCCTTTGGAAAAAATAACTGAAATCAGTAGCTTCCTATAACCATCAATAAGCTTCTTACACCTTTCAGCTAGAGTTTTGGACCGCTACCCCTCTTCCTTTGCAAACTGCTACAGGTTTCTGTTATTGGAAGGGTGCCTTTTCCTAAAACCAAAAGATCTCTCCACAGGTGTTCAATGAGATTTAGATCTGGACTCATTGCTGACCACTTCAGAACTCTCCAGCGCTTTGTTGCCATTGTGACAGTCTGTCACGTTGTAAATGGACCATCAGGTGTATCCTGGAAGGAATCCAGGAATAGGTTGCTGTGCAGTTTTGTTTCGTTTTTGTTTTGGGATTCTGGATTCTGGGATGAGGGGAAGGAACTGGGTGGGCCTTCCCATTCCATCCAGGAACTACACCTGATGGACATCAGGGAGGTGGCTGGGTATCTCAACAAAAGTAGACTGAAGCCACTCAGTCAGGGCTCCCAAGGAAGTGGGAGACAGTGCTGCTCGGTGCAGTAAATACAGGGCACACAGTGTGTGTGTGGCCCCATGCTGATGGTTGCCAGGAGGCAGGCCATTAAGGTTCCCTAGAGAGAAAAAACATTGTTGGATTGGTGCCAATGCAGGAGGCTTGGCATTTTCAGATCTTTTTTTGTTTGGCTTATGTTAACCCCTGTGAGGGGATCTTGCGTTTGGACTTTGGACTGTTGTGTGTGCAAATAAACACAGGCAGTAGCCCTAAAAAGAGATCACAATTGTGTGGATTAATGCTGTGAGAGCAACTGTTTGAGTGTAATCCCCCACACCATCCATTTCTGGGTGCTCTTTAACGTATATTTGGGGTCATTGCCCTGCTGGATGACCCAAGATCTCGGACGCAAACCCAGGTTTCTGACGCTGGGCGACCCAAGGTAGGTAATCCTCAGATTTCATGTTGTATTGCACACATTCAAGGCACCCAGTGCCAGAGGCAGCAAGAAAACCCCAAAACATCTAAGTACACAAGTGCCACTATATTATTCGATATATTCATGTATCACATTACATTTGTAGGATCGGGTGCAGGGTTCAGAGCAGGTCTATCTTAAACCTCAGTGTACACGCAGTAGTTGGCCATTCCCAAGGGAGCCGCACTCACGGACCAAGAGTGAAGTGATGTATGTCTTTATATACCACTGGTTTTAAGCTCCAATACATTGAAGTACAAAGAAGCAATCGAAGTGACCAATCTCATAAAGTACAAAAAGGAAAAAACTTTAAAAAGTCCTCAATAAACCATGGAGAATGTCCTCAATTAATCAAGTAATGGGGCTGAAGCATACATTTCATCCTTTTCTCTGTGCTCAAGTATTCTATGCATTTCGCCCCTCCCAGGGGGCTTCTTTAGGAAGGATTGAGCATTGCTGAGGTAATTAGTCTAAGTGTACCTGGGTATGCTGATTAATCCATGACACCACCAATGGAAGAGGAACACCACTGGTTCATACTAGAAATAAGTAGAGACACTACTAATCAACAGTGTCTCCCTCGATCCTACAGCCGTAGATGGAGTGGTGAACGAGACTATCAGGGATAACCCGGACCCAGAGCCTGGACAGTAGCTGGGTTTGGGTTGGTTCCCAGACAAGTGGTGCTGGATACCTCATGACCAGGGTCATCCCCCTTCTTGCTAAAGCCCCTAGTGGTCACCCAGGGGTTCAATGGCCCCTAAAGGGACAATCATGGATTAATCTGTATACTCAAGCACACGTAGACCAATTACCTCAGCAGCACTCAATCCTTCCTGAAGGAACTTGAGCGCAGGGTCAATGTTGTGCTCCAGCCCCATTACTGGATTAATTATGGGCCTTCACAAAAGTCCATAACTTACGAGTTTGATTAGAGAAAGGCCTAGATGCCCCCTTATTAGAACTTGTTTTTTACACACACAGTAAACATGTAGAAATGTTAGTGTGTCCATGACCTGGGTTGAAAATTAATCACAATGAAATTGTGAAGTCAACTTGCTGTATATTTTTTTTAAAAGGTATATCACAAACTTTTCAATGCTGGATATATGATATGAACATACTACTACATGGCCTTATGACACCATTGTTAGCTGAAATACATCTTCTAGGTTGTGACCAAGCAGTAATTCAGTTCTGCTACGCTGAGTTTTATCTCAGTCTCCTGGCTAAATTCAACATGATGAGCTAAAAAAGACAACTCACTGAGCACATCACAATTTAACAGACAGGTACGTGCTCTGCTCAACGAAATTCTGTCATCCAGCCATTCCCATTTCTTATTATTTTTAGGTTTATAGATCAACTTTATTAAGGTTTATACCTTCGCTGCTCAAAAAATAAAGGGAACACAAAAATAAGACGTATCCTAGATGTGAATGAATGAAATATTCTTATTACATACTTTGTTCTTTACATTAATGTGCTGACAATAAAATCACCCAAAAATAATCAATGGAAATCAAATCTATCTAATGGAGGTCTAGATTTGGATAAAATGAAAACAACCACTACAGGTCTTATTTTTGGTTCCTTTATGTCTTTTTAGCAATTTATAGTGATAAGCAGCAGTGGCAACATTCGTATTCGCAGCATGCCGCAAATTTTTCGGAAAATATTCTCATTCGCCAAAATTACGGTTTCTTCTTATTGCGAATATCGGCAGTTTTTTTGCAAATTTTGCGAATATATGTTTAACTTGCATTGAGGGGCGTGTTGAAAAAAAATTCAGAATATTCGCATTATCCCAATATTGGATATAAAAACTGTTGATGGTCGCAGGGAGTGTTGCTAAGCTCCTGTTGCAGCCTGCCCATTTGTCCACTTGCATTGAGAGGCATGTGTAATGGGAAAAAAATACAGGATATCCGGAATGGTGAATATTCACCATCTTCACGAATTTCCGAATTGCCGATATTCACGATTAATATTCGGAATCCGAATATTCGCGATCATCACTAGCAATGTGTATACTTGTATATGAGGCTGAAGATAAATATGCTAATTCTTGTCCTTTCTTGGTCACACTCTCTCCCTTCCATCAACATGGAAATACATTTTAAAACATTCTTTTTCATTACATATCTAGTTTTGGTATGGGAACATATAAGTGAGCCTACAAGGTGGATGGCGCAGCATCAATTGTGGGATAAAATACCCCAATACACTACAACAACTGTCTTTGACTACTAATATGGTGTCCTGAAAGTAGGCATTTCTGTAAAAATGGTAACGACAAAGCCACATGGAGATACAACTGGCACTAAACTGTCAACACTAGTAACAAGAACACAGAGGCACAATCATTTTTGTACTGACCCACCTAGAAAATACATCACGTATCTGTGACTACTAATATTGTGTTAAGACATTCCTGAAACTGTAATGGTAGTGGCATAGCCAGGCAAAATGAGATATAATTGATTCTAAATTGACCGAACCAGAAACATGACCACAGAGACTCAATCATTGTTATACTGTCACTGGTAAACCACGGGAGCAGTGGACCCACCTTGTCACCAGACAAGGAGCAGAGTCTAAGGAGCCCCCCGGTATTGCCACCCCGCAAGGAGTGATGGGTTTTGCTGTGGGGGATCCCCAGGTTGTGCTCCCTAGCTACATTTGCTGACAGCAGAAATTCCAATAAAAAGCACAGAGAAAAAAAGGCAAAAAAGGCAATCAGAACGATCCAGGAGTCAGTAACAATATAGCAGACAGATATAATAAGAGCCTGCGAAACAAAGACTGAAATACCTCTTTGTTCAGGCAACTTCCTGTTGCCTTAGGCTTCCTTAAATACATGGTCAGGTGAGTGGATTGGACAGGGCTCCTGGTGAGCGATTAACAGGTATCGCCCAGCAGAGGGAGCAGGAGCCACATAAAGTGCCACAATATCTTCCACCAGCAGAGGGAGTAGATCTACAAAAGATCCTGGTCCTCTGAGGTCTCGTAAGTGGCACAGCAGAAGTGGTAGAGGGCACAGTTACAGATCGCTGGGTGATACTGCTAGAAACTACAACTACTATATACTATCTGAGTATGGATATGGTTCCAGGAATCTCCCTAAGGACCATGGGACCTTTTACAGCAACAGTGTTTTAAATAAATTGATTTTATTTTAAACATCTTTAAAATTCCAAGTACATAATAGAAGGTATACATTAGGTTGGCACTTACATTAGTGGGGTCAGAAGTTAGGATGGAGAGTAATGCTCTTTTCATCCTAAGTTAGGAGGTAGTTACTGTAGGGCAATTGTAATTGCCCCAAGACCAGCTATGTGCAATGCATGTATTGCCCACAATGCAAACATAGCTGTGCTTAGTGAGATAACTGACTCTGGACTGCAGCAATGGGTCTTGTGAACCAAGTAGAGCCCATTGGCTTCGGGTTGAGCAGTGCTTCTCTATGCAATGCATACACATAATGGCAGGTAGAACAGACCAACCTTTGTACTCATCTGAAGAAGTTGACTACATTGGGAGGAGTTATACAAATATCAAAACTTAAGAAAGGTAGGCATCGAAGCATGTAAAACCTTCTCTTTTTCAATAAAGCTTGTTTGGGAAAAAAAAAAAAAGGAAAACAGGAAATTGTTTATAGCAGAAGCTGTACTTAAGACCGACTATAAGGCTAAGGCTCCACTGCATCTATATCTGAGCACTCATGTCAAAACTTCGCAAAACTTGCGATTTGGTGTGCTTTTCTACTTTTATTTATTTATTTTTTCATTAGAATTTATACAGGCATACACACCCATACACATTCTAAAGGCGTGTCCTGAGATGTGGTAAGGCGTTACCTGAGATGTGGTAAGGCGTGGTTTTAAGAACCTGTGTGTAGCATTTCGGGAGTGCCTAAAAGACGTGTACTGAACACTCAGAATTAGGCTGGGACTACACGAGGCAGCCCCAGAAACTACTGGTGGTCTTATGTACTTGTTGGTGCTATGGACATGCGGTTTACGCACTATTCAGGCCCTGCTTCTGAGAGTTTAGGGTGTTGCATTCGCCAAACCATGTGCCCTACACATTGTACACGCCAATTTTTTTTAATGGGCGTGTTTCCGGTATGTCTGCGGGACTCCGATAGACTCAATGCCCAGCCAGGTGTTGTGGATCCATCGTGTATGCAGCATAGCCACTGATGTGGGTCCTGACGCACAAGTATAGTCTGGCACGTCATTTGCCATAGGGGAATGAAGGGGGCGTCTGCATGATGTGGTTTTCCACATAGTGTAGATCCAGCCTTGGACACAGTGGAGTGTTGGCCTTACAACATTTAATCAAAAAACAAAAAAATAAACAAAAGTTGCATCATCCAAAAATGTGTCCAAATAGCACAAAATCACCAAAAGATGCTCCCAAAATGCAACTATAAGTTCATGTTTTGTTGCTAGTTTTTTTTTTTACAAATGCAGTGGAGCCTTGGACAACCATCCTTGTTTCAGGGGTCTTTATAATATCATATGTGTCAAGAAAAATATATATTTATATATATATATA